>CM045561.1:3733319-4282215 GCA_024721245.1 Mitragyna speciosa | reverse complement strand
TTAACGGTTAAAGTTATATACTTCACTTTAGAGATCGGGGGTCGAATCCCACAATTACCTTTCTCCTTACTACTGTAATAATATATATTCGGTTAGAAAAAAAAAAGTATACGCAAATCTTTCGCTATTTGTTGATAAATTGCTGCACTGTCCTGATTGCTGGTAAACTGATTTTTTATTATTATTATTTTTTTTTTTTGGCCTTTTGAAATCAATGCACAACTTGGATTAATAATACCAAATCCCACCGAAAGAAAGGGACGTTGTCGTGCAAGTGGATCCTTTCTTCTTTGTTCGAGCGTGGGCCATGACGACTGCTTGATGGTCTGAAACCTCATTCTGGTTCAATTAGTATACGATTAGACGACTAGGACTACCCAACCATCCTATGCACCACGTGGCACGCCACGTGTCGCGCGTGGTGCACGCAATACTCACTCCTAGGACTACCCAATTCATCCTACACACATAGTTGGTCACTTCACGCGTGGGATCCACTCTCTATCTCGTACAAATAAATATGTATCCGAAAATGGACAATGAAGACAAAAACACCCATAGATGCACTTCACACGGTGGAGATGGCTCCCAAACACACAGAGCTAGGAAAGAGACACAGCAATTTATTCTGGCCCACATTGGTAAACTTCTAAATTGGCCAACCGATAGTGACATGCCGGAAAGCCCAGGCAATAGCCTAACAGTAACTTGGAAAAGTCTACAAAACACAAAATGCAAATTCTGAATTTGCAATAGTCAAAACTCAAAAAAGCTTACCTCATTCTGGTCCAATTATTAGGAAACGGCTCAAATACAGAATGGAGCGGTTTTCTGCAAATGAAGAAAGTCCGTGGGAGCAAATGAAATAATGACAAGTGGCTGGCACATTTTTCATGGTGGTTTTGGAGCGAATAAAGAAAATGGAATTACCTGCAAAAAATTGTAGAAATAACCGGTTGGGAATTGTGAGGCAGTGGGACCCACCACAATGTCTTATTTCTATGATTATTTTAATTGAAGAGAATAATTTTAGTAAATAACTAGTTAAATACAATGGAAAATAAATGTTTAGTTGATTGTGGAAATTTACATCATTTCAAATTATTAGAAGTTCAATAAGCAATGTCTTAATTAATTTGTTTAGTAGTTATTAATCAAATACATGGCAATATGGAAAATATAAACATTTATTTTATACATTGCTATGTTGTTGTAATAATTTTTCACTTATACTCATGAGATTGAAAATTTAGTTTTGTTTCACGTATTCAAATGAAAGTTAGCATTATGTTAGTAGTTAAGAATATGATATGGCTTAATTATAAAATATTTTTTCATTGGAGTAGAGGGATTGATAACTAACTGATACAACTTAATTACACAATTATTAGCAAGATTTACTAATTTAATTCAAATTAAAATTACCATTATATTAAGAATATAATATGTCCTAATTAGATAAAATGTGTTGTTTACCAAGTGATACAACTTGATTGCACAATCATTAACACCAATCTTAAGATGTTATGAAGAGCAAGGAATATATTAGCAAGACTTACTAATTTAATTCAAATTAAAATTACCATTGTATTTGTAGTTAAGAATATAGTATGTCGTTTTTAAAACAAAAATTGATTATAATATACTATTTGATTGCACAATCATTAACACCAATACTAAAATGATTAAATTTAATAAAATAGTACAATATTATCAGTGAATTCCATTAGATTTAGGAATAATTAGGATTGTAGAAGGGATTAATCTTAGCCTTGTAACTTTTGATATAGTGAATTACACTGACAAATAACTATGATTGTGCTATTTTATTAAATTAATAATTAAGA
The DNA here is from genome assembly GCA_024721245.1 of Mitragyna speciosa. Classification (NCBI taxonomy): domain Eukaryota; kingdom Viridiplantae; phylum Streptophyta; class Magnoliopsida; order Gentianales; family Rubiaceae; genus Mitragyna; species Mitragyna speciosa. Next base: position 4,280,368 of record CM045561.1, on the reverse strand, counting down.
TTGTAGAAGGGATTAATATTAGTCTTGTGACTTTTGATATAGTGAATTACACTTAAATTAATATTGTGAAGTTTGGTATAGTCAATTAGATTTTGTCTTGTGACTTTTTGATATAGTGAATTACACTTACAAATAACTAGGATTGTATTAGGAATCATGTGACTTTTGATATAATGAATTACACTTAGAAATAACTAAAATTATATTAGGAAGAATTAAATATATTGAAGTTTTGTATAGTGAATTAGATTTTGTCTTATTAGCCAATTGATATAGTGATTTGTCTTGACAATGTTATTGGATAACATTAATCATCAAATTTGTGTAAAGCAAGAAGCTCAATAGTTAGAACAAATAAGCAAGGTTTTGTCAAAATATAGTGAAGTTTGATATGGTGAATTGGATTTTGTCTTAATAACATTGAAGGACATTTTGTAAAAAAAGTGGCTGGCAAATTAAAAATAGCTTACTAGCCTCTTATATTTATTCATTGTTCAAAAGTTTATTATGAAATACTATTTGATTTAGAATCATTAACAAACAATGCCAAATGCCAAAAGGTTATCCAGAATAATGAATGTAATATTAACGAATGCTTGTTAATAAATAACAAGAACGTCACGGTAGAATTTACTAAATTTGTTTATTAACTAATGTATATTTATCAAATTTACAAAAAATTATGGAATTTATTAGTGTATATTAGACAAAAATAATTTCTTCTTAATAACTTGAAGGGCATGTTATAAAAAACGTTGTTATTAAATAAAGAATACAAAATTTAGTAATGTATATTAGTCTAAAAATTGTAGTTGAGCTTATTGTCTAGAATTGTAGTTGAGCTTATTGGCTTTGTATAAAATGCTAATACTTTAACCAAATTTACTAAACTTAACGAAATAGTACAATTTTATCATCGAATCCCATTACACTTAAAGTAATTAGGATTTGCATTAAGGAGACTTAATAGAGTGAAGTTTAATATATAGTGAATTGGATTTTGTCTTAACAATCTTGAAGCTTAATTTGTCCTAATTTTATTCAATTTTAGGTGGTTATGAAAGTGGTTATGAAAGGGCATTTTATTGAAAAAGTAGCTAGTAAATAAAAAATTGCTTCAATGATTAGACTGAATAAGCTCAATGATTAGAATGAAAAACAATCAAAAATAAATTTAAATCAATTGAAATGATTTTTGTAAAAATGTTCAATAAAATTTATAACGATTGTGGTGATCTTGCATTGCTTTAGATTTCTAATTAAGAAAAAACATTAGCACTATTCATAATAAGCGTGAAGTTGCCTATTTATGTTCTTATTTATTTTGGTTTTGGCCAAGATAGTTATAATTGTATTTTTGTGTTAGTTATATTTTTGTTGCAATAAATAATTATTGTACATAAAAGATTATTGTGATATTTTTGTACATAAAAAATTATTATGACATTTTGCATTTCCCGTGTTTGAATTGTTGTGTATTTGCTTCAATAAATTCTCTCAAATTCTTCTTCCTTTACATGTGTGGGGGTGAAAAATATAGAAAGACGGACAATGGGAAGGGACATTATTAGAGAAATTAAATCATAACAAGAGAGAACATGTAATTTACAATCCAAAAAATGAATTTTCTCGTATACCAACTTGCAAAACAAAAAATATAATATGAAAATTAAAAAGAATATAATATTAATTAACATTTTATATGCTCTCTTGGAATTTGTGGGGGGGAAAAAAAAGGCTCCAATAACATCTAAAATTTCCCCCCAAAAATTTCGGACAAAAATTTAAACATGCCTTTTACCTACTTGATTTCTCTTCCCATATCCCTCAAACATCCTTCATTTGTATCTAAAATTTCCCCCCAAAAATTTCGGACAAAAATTTAAACATGCCTTTCACCTACTCGATTTCTCTTCCCATATCCCTCAAACATCCTTCATTTGTCTTCTAGTCTCAAACCACCACTCCTGCATCACCTTAACTCCACCGCCTAGCCAGTGTACCACTAATTAAACCGGCTTTATTCTTTTCGCATGCCGTCAAACTGGCTTTAGTTGATTAATCAGTAAACAAGAATATTAAGGTTGATAGTTAGTGATAGTGACACTGGGACCCTATTTTTTCTTGTGTACTTTGTCACAGTAACAGGAGATAAAATTATTTAGGAATAATAAGATCCAATTTTAATGACTAACCAGGAATTTCTTTTATTTTCTTTTAGTCAATAATAGTCCCTCGTTCATTTCTTTTATTTTTTTCTCCATTTTTGGGTTCTTAAAAATAAATTCGAGATAGATCTCGCAAACGGATGTGGAACAGGTGCTATTAATTTTAAAGCCAATTAATGTGAAGAAGCATAGGGTCTCCCACTTCGTTATCTTGGACTTGGAATAATTTGATCCACAATTGTTTCGTTGGAATTATGTGCTCCCTCCATTTTTTTTAAGGGAAGAAATTTGTGGTGCAAGAATTATTTGTCCAAAACCATTTTTGTTATATTTCCTAAAATTTATTATAATCATAACTTTGTTTAATTTGATTTATTGACACCAACCAATTTAATTAATTGGTTCTCAATGGAGCAGCAACTAAAAATGTAATTTCGGACATTTTATTTCTTTTTTGCAATTATAAGTTTTTGGGCATGTAATACCCATCTCTAGATGAAAAGTTATGGTAACCCCACAAATCACAGAAGAAAGTTAGCAAACTTATGGATAAAGTGTCTTGAACATAAGAACAAACATTAGGTTCGTGAGGTCTTCCAATCTCAATTGATTACTACCAAACTGGCGCCCAACCCCATACCATCCACGTTTTTTTCTTTTCATCTTTTGGACCATTTGGCTTTATTTTCCCATTTCGCCCTTTTACAACCACAGCCGGTAGCCCTCCTTCTCATGGGCAAGGCAATACCACTAATCCAATGGTTGTAATCGAATTGCTCAAACATCAATGGCTGTCATTCAATTTCTGTATTTGCAGAAAAACAACCAATTCTGCGCTATAGAATCGTCCCAATTATTAATGTACGATTACAAGACTAGGAGTGCCCAATTCATCCTACATGCGTACTTGCTCGCTTCACACGTGGGACCACGCTATATCTCGTCCAAACAGGTATCCGAAAATGTACAATTACGACAAGGACCGCACCTATTATTGCATTTCACATGGTGAACATACAGAACTAGGAAAGATACTGAAGGCATTTCCCACCATTGATAAACTTCTAAATTGACCAACCAATAGTGACATGAAGGAAAGCATAACCAAGAGCCTAATAGTAACTTTGAAAAGTCTCCGAAAACACAAATTGCAAGTTCTGAATTTGCAACAGTCAAAACTCAAAAAGGTTATGGCTTTTGTATATATATAGAGACAGAGCCATACAGGAGGTTTTCAGTAGGATTGAAACTTGCAAAATTTCAGTGCACAAGTGACAAAATATCTCAGCATGGAAGCTGTTTGGTTTTTGTTCGCATCTCTTCCTTTTCTTATTTTCATTCTTAGTTTAAAGCTTTTCATAACACGGGCCCGCAACCTCCCACCAAGTCCAGCACTAGCTCTTCCCATCCTCGGTCACCTTCACCTCCTTAAACAACCTCTGCATAGAACCTTGTACGCCCTCTCTCAAAAATCTAGTCCCATATTTTCCCTCCAATTTGGAAACCGCCTGGTGGTGGTGGTGTCATCTCCTTCTGGGGTGGAGGAATGCTTCACCAAAAACGATGTCGTGCTCGCCAACCGCCCTCGTTTTATCATAGGCAAATACATAGGCTATGATTATACCACCATGGTTGGTTCCCCATATGGTGATCATTGGCGGAATCTTCGCCGTCTGGGTGCCACGGAGATATTCTCGGCCGGTCGTTTAAATATGTTCTTGTCCGTTAGGAAAGACGAAATCAGGCGTTTGCTCCTAAAGCTGGCTGAAAACTCGCGCCATGATTTCGCTATGGTGGAAATGAAGTCCAAATTAGCTGAACTTTCTTTTAATATTATTATGAGAATGGTGGCTGGGAAGAGATATTTTGGCGAAGATGAAGATAATCATGAAGCAATGGTGTTTCGGGAGCTGATAGAGGAAGTGTTCAAATTTGGAGGAGCATCGAACCCGGGAGATTTTATACCCTTTTTAAGGTGGATAGATTATCAGAACTATGAGAAGCAAGTGGCAACGGTTAGTAGGGAAATGGATGCCTTCTTGGAGGGATTAATTGACGAGCATCGCCGTAACAAGAATACCAATACGATGATTGATCATCTTCTATCTTTGCAAGAATCGCAACCAGAGTACTACACTGACCAAATTATTAAAGGAATTATAATGGTAATTGCTCTGTCTTTCTTATTAGTTAGTCCAGTGCCCGCATCATTTATTTTTTAACTTAATTAGGCTAAATTTTGTAAACATTAATCAGAACTTGAACTAAATGTAAATGGCAGGTTATGCTGAATGCTGGGACAGACACTTCATCCGTGACAGTTGAATGGGCCTTGTCTCTCTTACTCAACCATCCTGAGGTGCTGGAGAAAGCTAGAGTTGAACTAGAAACTCAGATAGGGACTGATCGGTTGATAGATGAACATGACTTATCCAATCTCCCTTACCTCCACAACATCATTTTAGAAACATTTCGGCTCTTTCCAGCAGCTCCATTGCTAGTCCCACACGAGTCATCCGATGATTGTAAAATCGGGGGATACAACGTTCCAAAAGGTACAGTTCTGCTCGTGAATGCCTGGGCAATCCATAGAGACCCTAAGGTTTGGGATGATGCTACGAGCTTCAAGCCAGAGAGATTTGAAGGTGTTCAAGTTGAGCCTTGGAAGCTAATGCCCTTTGGGACGGGAAGGAGATCATGCCCTGGTGCTGGGCTAGGACAGCGGGTGGTGGGATTAGCATTGGGTTCTTTGATTCAGAGTTTTGATTGGAAAAGGATTAGTGCGGAGGAAATTGATTTGGCTGAAGGGAACGGACTGACCATGCCCAAAGCTAAGCCATTGGAAGCCATGTGCAAAGCTCGCGACATTATAGACAGAGTTGTTCTGGAAACCGCATCAAGTGCTTAAATTGTTTTTAAATTGGATACATTATCATTCAGCAATAGAAGAACATCGGCTAGTTAGTAGGTGAGTAGTTGGTAAATAAGTTTGATGGGCTGCACAAAAAATAGATCTCTTTTGTGTACCTCATCTCTCCTCTTTCTGCTCAAATATTGATTAATTTGAAAAACAAAAAATAAAAGAACATACCATTAATCCAAGAAATAAAAAGGTTCTCGAATTTACTGTATTCCTTACATGGTTTTCTTTTAGTTTTGGTGATGGTTGACTTAGATATGAGGATAATCATCGCGTGTAATAGCGAAACAAAAAGTCTCGTTTCCCCCAAATCCATCCACATAATCTCTCTCCAATAATAGTACACAATTTAAGCATTAACCTCTTTTACAAAAGTTTTATCATAAACAGATTGAAGTAGGTTCGTGCAAGCATATGATCTCAACAGCGGTTGATCATCTAAGAGCTCTCACTCCTGTTGGGCTTGGAAGACTTGTATGCCATCTGAGTCATCACAACAAAAGAAAACACCAGAAACCAAACCCAAGTTTCGCATGTCAATCTTGTGAACTTGATTGAAAACATCAAATTACCAACAGTTCAACATGTTAAGTACGGGAAAGTATTTTGTTAGTACACCTGATAATTTTCAAAGCTGGGAATCCAGTCATTCGTGGCCGGGTTGGTTTTGAACACCATTTCTTTATACCCCCCTTGATTACTCTCTAGACCATCCTCTCCTCGAAACTGAAGATCATAATTATCATTTTCAACCAGATCACTCGCCACCTTTATGAACCCGCTTCCAGTCTATTTAGTAAAATACCAAAATATATAATTTAAGCAATCATCAATTTAACATTTCACATAATAAAAAAAAAATCTTCTGATTAAGGAAGGCAAATTAAAGAACAGCGAACCGTATGGTGTTGTTTGTCAATAGAATCCAATTCTTTATAATATTCGGTCTCCACGAACTCTTCTTGCGTCATTGGATCACTAGTGGCCTCAAAAATTGCCTAGACAAGAAAACCAAGTATTTTCACTAATTGGACATTAAATTCACAGAAAGGACACATAAATAGAGGGGACCATATAAAAAGAAGCAGACATGAGATTGAGATTGAAGATATTTCAGCTTGTCCAGCTCAGGGACAGTGAAGTCGTCTTGACCGTGGACGTAGGATGTTGTTGGGGGGGCATCGGACTCGCTTCTATTGGGCTTGGTGGGGCGTTTGGGTGCCAAGGACTCGAACTGGGCTCTGACCTGATTGGTGATCTGTTGTTGCTGATCTGCATCTAGTACCTCGTCGCTCCGGCTAGGTTTGGTCACCATCGGCTGTCCCACCATGATGAATAAAACGAAACTCTGAAAGCTAGAGGTTGGCTTCTCTGGTGCTAAAGGGGTTTGGAATTTAATTTATCTGAGTGCCTAAAGTCGTCTAACGCAACAGGGATTTGAAAACAAATCGGATGTGACATTGGTAAGTGGAATACACGTAAGTTGCTTGAATTTTCTAGTAGTAAAATTAAAGAATTGACTATAATACGAAGCTGATTAAGTTCTGTACAAGATTCGGTCAAACAAAGACAATTAAGAGAGAAAAATATTTAGAATTTTATTATTATATTTACCACTTTATTATTTGATAACTACGTAAAAATCCTTAGTATTTATTTATTTTTAAATCAATCCATCTTTGTCAATTTATATTTACAAAGTAAGAGTCTATGTGAGTTGTCTAAACCTTATTAGTACCATGTGCAGAAATCTGTAGAAGCATCCGTAAAACTAACCTCTGGACCCAAAACGAATGATGGAATAAAGGTATGGTGAAAATTAATTTCAAAAAAAAAAAATGTATGGTGAAAATACTTTCAGAATAGGGAATGCGTGGTGAGGTGGGGATATGGGCCCCCAGCAAGTGGGATTGGCTGCTGGGGATTGGACAAATTTGAAACTAAATGGCTGAAAATAATGATAGAGATTTAGTTGTATTTGTGCTAATTACCATGTTAATTATTACATTCGTATTTATATATTTCTGTGTTCGTTTTTACATTATTGGAGATGATTGTTATTGACCACAAATTCGTGGATGATGATATAGTAGTTTAGCTACTTTTCTAGTTGGGTGAGATTATAACGGTTAGAGATGTCAAATGGGTAGGACGGGGGATTTGAGCGAAACTTAATTGGAAATGTGAAATATATGTTATATCTAAACAGTTCCATATTTGTTATGGAATCAACATAGGTGGGACTAAAATGGGTTAGTCCCACTTGATACCACTCAAATACCTAATAAATCTCATTTTAATATTTTCCTAAACTATCTTTTCCTTACTAATTAATTGCTATTTTTTTAGATTACTTAGTTTTTTTAGTTTAACCTAAATATTTCTTTTTTATATCATTTTTTTTATTTATTAACCTCAATAAATTTTTGACTTTTTTTGTTTTTATATTATTATTTTTTAGATCTCATTTATTAATGCTCTTTAATCTTTCAATTATAAACTGTAGGTTTTCAATGATTACATGTAAAGAGGATATATTAAAGATATGCAGAGATTTAATTTATGTACCCCTAAAAAATTCAATTTATATAGTATCTTATTAGAACTTCTGTTACTAAAATCCATTACTGCAATAATGAATAAAATTAAAAATTAAAATAAATCAACGTCTCATTTGTTTGTGAACATTACAAACTTTGATGAAACACAAAATATGAAGACTAGTTTCCTCGAGAATAAGGTTGAATTGAAATTATGGCACTCAACATATGAAATTCACATGAATTTTTTTAGGACAAAGATTAGTTTAACTACACAAAATTGATGTCAAGAAGTAAAATTTAGTATAATATTCATAGGAGAAATAGATGAATCAAAGATGGCAAAATGAAGAAGCTAAAAATGCAAAAGTAAAATTACAACTTGTCCATTATCGAACAAATGGGTATTCTACTATTATTGAAAAAAATGCTAAAAACAAATAAAACGAAGAAAAGATAAAAGACATTTTGTTAATATAGCTTAAAATGAAGGATTCTTTAAAGAGAGAGTACGGAAGAAGTGGACTTGATCAAATACAAATTATTTCAAGATTTGTTTATATTTGGGTATGGGAGTCTCAATTATTTCCCAACCACACCTATATTTAAATAGGTATTGATGGGTATAATCCAAAATAAGTCTAATCCAATATTATTGATACCCATCCCGTCCAGATTAAATATGGGCATGGGATTCCAATGGGTCTTGGGATTGATTACCAGCATTAATTATGATACATAAAATGATGGGTTGCAATTTTTAGGATTCGTCACTTCATTCAATTTTATGTAATTGGACATCTTTTTCAAGTTGAATAATAAAAGAAACGAATATCGTACTTAAATAGGTTACGCAAAATCATTGGATCATTTAATTTCAAAAGTGAAACATGGAGGTATTGTTAGACCACATGATTGTGAAAATATGTAATTATACGTTTCGTTAAAAAGTTATTTAGCAAGCTCCTTCTCATATGTAATAATGTAGGTTTATTAAAAAAAAAAAAGTTATTTGGCCCAACAGTTACATTTGCTAATAATTCCTTTTATGTTGCACTATATCGCGTGTATGGATAATAATTTCATGATTATGCTTTTCTTGAAAGGATTCGTTGACCGTGCTTCAAGCGAATAAATTCATCTGGTTTGTCTTCTGTGTCTCAAGGCATAGTTCACTGGTTTTTCAGTGGCAAGAAATTATTATTGCAGCAATTGTCCCGCTCCTCTTCCAATCCCCTTTCAAATGTTTTAATTATTTATTTTTTGGTGATGATTGTTGTCCTTTCTTTTTTTTTTTTTTCACGAAAGAAGTAGTCTATTCATAAAAAATATAAAATAGAGTTTTTTTTTTTTTTGAAAAATTTTACTTTGCAAGTTTAGAGCTGAATTCTTGATCTCCTATCCTAGACTACTGACCTACTATTTTTGGTTATCTGCACTGTGTTTCCTTTTTATTTTATAATATATCCTATTAACCAGATCGGATAGTAATAACAACCCTATACTTTTCATTACACTTTATCTCCTTTTTATTTTGTAATTACGTAATAAATCCAACAGACATTTCAATGAAAAACTCAGAACCTATCTAGCATAGGGAGCAAACAACAATATTAAAGCCTAAAATTAAAACATTGTTCTTAGTACAAGTGAATTTTAATTTGAGATTGATGGATCCAAATCAATTTAATAGAGAAAATCCACAGGAATTTCAGACAAGAAATCCCAAGAAAAATAATGGAGAAAATTCAATGTTTCCTCATTAGAAAACGATGGAGATGCTGCAGTGTCTTTTTTTTGGACATAGATGCTGCAGTGTCTTCAAATAAAAAACCAAACAAATAACGACGCAAGTGCCGTTTCTTAAGGAAAAGTATATAATATATTACATGCATTGTTAAGTGGTGTATTAGAACTAATAATTTATCGTCATATGACAATGGTAGATTATATCTTGTATTATTTGACGATGTGTGATTGATTATAGTACACCACGTGACACGCCACGCGGCACGCGTGGTGTACACAATATTCACTCGTTTCTTAAAGGGCTGCGGCAGACCAATACCAAGACTAAAACCATACCCAAACTAGTACTAATACGGGAAACAATCACATGCACACAAACCACAAAACACTCTAGTTACAAACCAATCAAATTAGGACACATGGCACAAGAATATATATATATATAAAAAAAGAGAGACTGTATTGCTTGGTTTAATTAACTTCCCACAGAGATCGACTAAAGAATTTGATACTGCACATTTGGTAGTCAATAATCGCAATAAAACACAAAGGGAAGTGTGTAAATTGATCATTGTGGGGAGATATAAACAAATGCATGTGATTGGTGGAACCCGTCAATTATACTAAACTACTAGGAATCCAAACTCATATGCCAATCCAACGACTAAAAGTCAACCTGCGGTCAATCTCAGTCTTCTGCCAAAATTTAATTTCGACAATTATCTCTTCAAAAAAAAAAAAAAAATTTCGACAATTATGTTGCTGTCTTCCATTTCGTATCCAACCACATTTTGTGTTAGATAACGCTTCTCATTTCCCTTCACAGCAACCTTCAAGAAATCAGTTTGATCAGACTACCTACTACAGAAATTCAATGGAAATTCTTCATTCTCCACACATATTTTTCTTCCTCTTCCATTTCTGTTATCTTTTACTCGGCACCTCAGCTTACACTCTGCCTGATCAGTACTTCATCAACTGTGGCTCTAGTGCTGACACAAACGTCACCATCGCCGGTAAAAACCGGACCTTCGTCGGCGACATCAATCCGAATAATTTCACCTTGTCCACTAGCTATAGCAGCATAGCCAACAACACATCAACGATTTTATCATCTTCATCCCTCTATCAAACTGCAAGAATTTTCAGACAAAAATCTTCATATGATTTTGACATAGTCCAACATGGCACTTACGTGGTACGTTTTCATTTCTATGCTTTTCCTTCCCAAGATAATCTGACTGGTGCTAGATTCGATGTGTCAGCTCCCGGATTTTCACTTTTATCCAACTTTAATGGCCAAAATGGTAGTGCCACTAATTCACCTGTAATTAAAGAGTTCTTGATCAGTATTAACGTGGCGAAGTTCAAAATTTACTTCACGCCTTCAGGGTCATCTTCTTTCGCGTTTATCAATGCAATTGAAGCATTCCTTGCTCCTGATAAATTTATTCCTGTTTCTGCTCCTCACATAACTCCTTCTGGACCAGAAAATGATGATTTCAATGGTTTGTTGTCGGATGGGTTACAAGTAATTTATAGGATTAACGTTGGTGGACCAACTGTTACACCTAGTGGTGATACCTTGGGGAGAAATTGGGTGCCTGATGATATTTATTTGGTCTCAGCACCGGCTTTTGTCAGGAACGTTTCATCTCATAGCGGACGACCGAATTACCAGTCTGGATCTGCAACAGAGTTTAATGCTCCTGACCTTGTTTATTACACGGCCGAAGAACTCAACATTAGTGATACTCAGATCCCCGGTTGGCCAGAAAATTTTAATGCTTCTTGGCATTTTAACGTGACTGAAAATGCCAGATTCCTAGTCCGGGTACATTTTTGTGACATAATTAGTAGACCTGCGAGTGAAGAACTGAAATTCAATCTTTATATTTATAGTCACTTCAGTCGACCAATTAATCCACGTGAATTAAGAGTTCCATTTTATGTTGATTTTGTGGTGAATTCAGATGATTCTGGCTTTATGAATATTAGTATTGGCCCTTCGCAAGCTTCTGATAATCAAGGAGCCTTTCTTAATGGGATAGAGATTATGGAATTAGTCGACATTCCAGGAAGCAAGGCCGATAAGAAGCATTTGGTTGTGATTATTGGTTCAGTTGCTGGTGTGGTTCTGATAATCCTTGCAGTAGTACTGCTCTGGTTTGGTTTGAAATTGAGGAAAGGAAAACCTGATAAGACTTGTAACTGGCAGCTAATGGATCTGAACGGTGGAAGTGCATATAGCAGGAGTACTGACAGAAATGTCAATGGCTCCCCTCTACCGGATTTAAATCTTGGCTTGAAGATGCCTTTTAGCGAAATTCTGTATGCCACCAAAAATTTTGATGTGAAACTAATTATTGGTGAAGGGGGTTTTGGCAAAGTCTACAGAGGGACTCTCAGGAATGGAACAAAAGTTGCTGTGAAGAGAAGTGAACCGGGACGAACGCAGGGCCTTCCAGAATTCCAAACTGAGATATTGGTCTTGTCCAAAATTCGTCATCGCCATTTGGTTTCCCTGATCGGATACTGTAATGAAAGATCGGAGATGGTGCTAGTGTATGAGTTCATGGAGTTGGGAACTCTGAGAGATCATCTGTACGCTTCTAAAGAAGAATATTCAGCAAAAGCAACATCAGAATTTGGATTGTCCTGGAATAGAAGGCTTGAATTATGCATTGATGCGGCAAAAGGTCTACACTACCTTCATACTGGTCTAGGAGGTTCCATCATTCACAGGGATGTCAAGTCGACAAATATTCTGCTAGATGAGCATTATGTGGCTAAAGTTGCTGATTTTGGTATTTCAAGGTTAGGTCCTCCTGATCAAAGCCATGTCAGTACAGAGGTCAAAGGTACCTGTGGTTATCTTGATCCGGAATATTTTAGATGCCTTCAATTAACTCAGAAATCAGATGTGTATTCTTTTGGAGTTGTGCTTCTTGAAGTGCTTTGTGCAAGACCAGCTATTGATAATTCACTTCCAGGAGAGCAAGTAAACCTGGTTGACTGGGGAATGTCTTGTCTAATGAAAGGGGAATTTGACAAAATCATTGATCCTTTACTTGTTGGTAAGATTAACTCCAGCTCATTAAGAAAATATGGAGAAACTGTGGAGGAGTGTTTAAAAGAATGTGGGGTTGAGAGGCCCGGTATGAGAGATGTCTTGTGGGGTCTTGAGTATGCACTTCAGCTTCAACAGACTGCAATTCCCGGACAACCACATGACGACAGCAACACAGATGTTTCATGCAACTTGCCATTGCCAATAGTTAGCCGCTTACCTTCTTGGAGCATCGCCATGAGTGAAAATGAAATGCCCTTAAATACTAATGTTACTGGAAATAGCACAAATCCTAGTGAGGTGTTCTCCCAGCTAAGAATGGAAGACGCTAGATGATCTGGTGTTTTAGAAATGGTTGCCTTCTAGCTTTTCGGAAATTAAGTTCCATTGCTTTCTTTCAAGGGTAGTAGTCAATAAAAGAATCGCAGGTCAAGTTACTCAGAATTGCGGTTCTTACCTTGTTGTAACTGTGTAATCCGTTGCCTGCATGAGAAATATTTAATTTCCTGCAATGCATAAGTAAAAGTTTTTTAATGTACTGAAGAATGCAAGTCAAGCTCCCGAAAACTCATTAGTTAGTTTAGCAGTCTTTGTGATGGTAATGAGAATCTGCATTTCATCACTGCTGTACCATTAATAGCTTTGACTGGAAGCTAGAAATTTAAACCCGAACAAGTATAGAGGACCTCACTGAGGCTAAAATACATACACAAAAAGATAAAAGGCAAAAAAAAAAAATTGTTATGGAGGCAAATTAAAAGAAAAAAAATCTGCTAACGCTTTGATTATAACAGAAAATTTTCAGAATGATTACAAAACAGCTAGTCTTTTTTCACCGAAATTGCTCAGAAAAGTTAAAAAGATCTTAGTAGATTCTGTAGCTTCATCCTCCCCTTCCTCCGAAGGCACCATGAGGAGTGGGTTAGGGACCACTCGACTCGGTAGGCAACATTACCGTTTCGTGTAGGCAACGTAAGGGAAAGAGTCCTGATGTTCTAACGACCTAAAACTCCTGATCATTGCTACTGCAACGAGAAAAAAGATGTAAATTCGTTAGCAGTTGCCAGTTAAATACGGGCAGTTTTCCTGATAAGAATTTTCTTGTCTGTGTAAGTAATATTTTTAGTGCGACATTATTAATCGAGGAGCAAGGAGAGATAATAAGAAGTTCAAATTTCGGAGAGCAAAGTGTCATAAATTGAAATTTGGAATACAAAGTGAAAATTGATGTAAAATTGAAAGGTGTAAAGTAAAATTTATTCTAATTAACCAAAATCATTTCAAGTTCTTTCTTTATTGCAATTTGTTTTTGTCCGTTGAACAATGTTAAGGTCCGGAGTTTAATGTGAAATCTGCTTATCACTTGGAGGGGAGGGATCATCCTCAAGTAGAAAGGAAGTAAGTTTTTGGAATGGAGTATGGAGGCTGAATATCCCACCAAAAGTCAAGGTGTTTGTTTGGAGGGCATGCAACGGCACACTGCCTACAGGGCAGAAAATACATGACAGATTTGGATATGGAAATGTCAAGTGTAGCTATTGTGGATGTGAGGAGGAGACTGATAAGCATAGACTGCGTTTTTGCTCAAGAAGTTTGGAAGGGGCTGAATGAGGGGAAGATGTATGATTCAAGCGGAGTTTCAAAACTTCAAGGAATGGTTTTCCCGGCTGTTGGAGATGCTAGAAAGGTAGAAATAAAGCTGAAACTGCTGCAATAATGGGATGGCTAATTTGGAGGAACAGAGATGAGAGAGTTTTTGAAAGGAAAGAAAGGGAAGCATGTAAGGTAATTGAGTACGGACTGGCTTTCTTAGAAGAATACAGGAATTTGCATTTTAAACACGAAGCAAGAATGGTAAATGCTGAATCCAAGTGGACAGCACCTGCTGAGGGAACGTTTGGCTCTCTTTCTTGAAAGCTTTGCAATTTGCCAAAAAGTCCTGTCTTTTTGTCAAATAATTAATAATTAATTCAAACTAATCCATGTCGTCTTCTATATAACCCGACCCGACTCTACGCACGTGATGCGGGTTACCCACTTCGTATCTAATTTGAACGGAGCAGGAAAGAAGTGGGAAACGTAATAAAATTCACCACATCGCCACCGGCCGCCGCCGACGCCGCTCGCCACCGAAAACCTAATGCTCAAGCTCGCTATTGCCTTGCGTTAGGTTAATCCCTTGGGCGAAGCAAGCAAGCTTCGAGCTTCTAATTTTCCAAAACGAGTACAAGCTGCTAAAACCCTATAATTATTGTTTTTCTTTTTAAATTTTATTTTTATCGGGATTTAAATCTGAAAGGGGAAAAACGAAAATCCAAAAGGGGAATGGTGAGTTCCAAGGATGACTCAGCTAGCGATGGAGAAAACTCAGCCGGCGAAGTCCCGCAATCCAAAAAGTCCTGTCTATTTTCCGAAGGCGAAAAGGTTCTAGCTTACCATGGCCCTAAAATTTATGAAGCCAAGGCATGCCCTAAAACCCTAACCTTGTCTATTTCTCAAGCATATACTTGCATGTGTCTTCGAACCAGTATTTATTTCTAGGTTTTATGTTTATTTTCATAATGACGGATTATATTTCTTTTTTTTTTTTTGTTGAAAATTTAATTTAGTCAAAAGTTTTTGGGTATTAGCAGTTCAGTTTCGGAGTGCGGATCTTAATATTGCGATTGTTCTATTCCAGTACGAATATTGGGTTCCTGATGATGGATGTTTGTCCATGGATTCTGTCAAAATTTGAGATGATTTTGGGTTGAATTTATTCTATGCATTGTAAATTTAGAATGATGTTCTGTTTGCTTCCATTCCAAGAGTTGAATTTTTCAGTATTTGCACAATGTAATTGGTTTTCGGAATGAATTATTCAGTACAAATGAGATTTTGAGTGACTGATTTCTTATGTTTTTACTGGGTTAACTAATGATTTAGAACTGCTTTAGTTTTTACTACCGCTAATATTGCCAAGATCTAATAACTATGCACAATACATTCTTAAAAGGCGGACCATAAAATTCAATTTGCTCGTGTTTTAGTGCCTCTAGTTTGTTTGAACTGCTTCTCCATTTCTTTGGGAAAATTCTATACATGATATTTCTCGTGATGTTAAACTTTTTCTGTATTGGCATTCCAAGGTTAATTCTTCATTTCTGTTATTTGATTTGTAAGGTTCAAAAAGCAGAAGTCCGCAAGGATGAGTGGAGATACTTTGTTCATTACCTTGTAAGTCTGGCTAATCGTATCTTTTCCAATTTCTATTTTTATTTGTCTTCTTCAGCAGTGCTGGTAAAGTCAGTACTACCATCCTAACATGCTCTTTTGTATCTTTCACAGGGCTGGAATAAGAAGTGAGTTTGCTTTCCAGCGATTTTAAAGAATTCCTGAGCTCAAAACCTATTTTAGTTATCCAATGCCCATCTGAATTCAAAGGCCAGCCGTTTTGTCCCCCCTTCTCTGGCCATTTTTTATGGTTCTTGTGTCATGTCCATTTCTGGTTCAATTTTCCCTTTATAATTAAAATAGGAGGTTAAGCTTAATACCCTTGTTTCTCGTGGCTTTGAGAGTTTGAAGGTATACAATGAAGCCCTAAGTTAACAATGAGATTATAATGAAATTTATTTTCTTTTTAAAACTATTTGTAATAACTATATAGAAAATCTGACTTTATTGTCATTCTCAACAAAATTTAAGACTAGCTGCCCATCTTTCTTCAACCTTTCATCTTGAGATTATGAGCTTAAAAGGCCATTCTTGGTTTTATTATCCATGTTAAGCCGCTTGAGTATCTTACTTGGCCTTGTGAATGGGTTTAATATGTTGCTGCTATCAGGAGTTGTGACCGGAATTTGACTATGTTTGGTGTGCAATCTTATGTGCTATGATAAAGCTAGACAGGGAGCTTAAGAAATCAAGTGTTGAAACCTGCATAACTTTTCTTACGTTATTAGTATACCCGTTTAAATTTTTTGGACAGGGGCATAGGAATTTGTTATTTTTCTGTGTCAAGCATGGATGTGTTCAACTTTTAGAAGTACTTTTTGTGTTATTTGGTGGATCCTAGACAATACCCATGCTTCTTTGCTGTGTCTTTGACACTGAAATGTGGAGAAAAATATGAAAGTCTGGATAATATATTTGTTTGAACTTTTACCTAGGAGCATAAGAAAGGGAAAAAATTAGTGTGTGGGACTCATGAGCCAATTGCACAAGATAAGTCTGTGAAGTTCTTTTTTCCCCCCTCTTTTGGTCAATAGTTGGGATGAATGGGTAGATGCGGGACGGCTGATGAAACACACTGAAGAAAATGTTTTGAAGCAGAAGGCTCTTGACAAGAAAAAAGGAGCGAATACAAAATCTGGTCGTTCAGCACAGACAAAACCGAAAACCTCTGCTGGTATGTGTCTTGATATATAAGATCAGAAAACTGCACATATAAGACTATTATGTTCATGTGTTTATTTTTTATCCATCTATGCATACATATAGGCTCATATGGCCATTCACAGTACATACTACACACTCGTAAATATGAATGCGCAGATATATTTTGTCTTCAAGGAACACAGGCCTGCCTGCCTATTATATCCATTTTTGCTTCACTTTGGTGATCATGCCTTCCTTTCGCTTCTATTTTATTTAGAAATTCTCTAAATAGATGAATGGAAAATTGATTTAAAGATTGCTGTGTTTGTACAATTGTGGCCATGATGGAGAAATTGTTTTTTATTCTCTTTCTGCTGTGATAGGAAGGCAATTTTTTTATACTTTGGAAGCCGAGATTGAAAGTATTGTTTTCTTACCTTCTGTGTGCTATCTGTTTGGATGAATTGGACAGATACGAAGGTGGATAAGGAGGAAATCAAGAACACTGGTATTGCATCTTTCTGGTGATTTTTTGGGTTTCAGTTTAGAACCTAGCATTAATTGCTTTTTCATGTCCATTTTAAAGAGATTTCTTTTTTTTTTTCTCGAGTTGCCATAATTTTGATAATGCTACAAAAGTTGCATATGTTGTTTTGCGACTTTGTCATCACCATCTTAAAGTATTTATGGTGATACAAAGTAGAATTTGTATATAACTAGAAAAATAAACTGTGGAGTCACTAGTTAAGGTAGAATTCCTTATTAATCACTGAGTGTAGGAATAGCCTTCATCATTGACATTCTGAATGGAATGGTATTCAATAAAATCTGGAAAAAAATTGATTTATTGATCAAACAGAAACTTAAAGAATTAGATTTCGATTCATAATATACTCTCGCAAGGATATATTGACCTGCCATCATGACATAGACATTTTCTGTAAGTTATACAGATTTGAGAACGGGGATTCAATATTACTGGAGTGTCAAAATAATTTTTTCATTTAGATGAACTTGTGTATCTTGCAACCAATCAGATAATTTTGGTTTTGATAAATTGCTAGGCCATTTGACTATCTGGAGTTCTGGCACTGGAGAATTCTAACTCACTGTTGGATGTTCCATATTGCCTTCCCTTTTTTGGGTGGTGGAGGGTGGGAGATTTTAGTTCATGTTCTTGCCAGACTTTTTCCTAAGAAAGAAAGCTCCTATTGAAGATAATTGATTGGTAATTTGTAGCAGCTTTTGTCCATGAATCTAGACTTTGTGGGTAGATTGCTCTACTAATAAATGCTTATAAAGTATCGTAATTTGGTCAATAAGTACTGGTGGAATGACTTCTCCTTAAGATAAGAGCTGCTTCTGCAGTTTTCAAATGTTTCTCATATGATCCAATAAGCAGGATGTGAACTATTACCCGAATTTGAGGCAATAGTTTGTGGATAAAAATTACAATGTATGAAATATAACTGTATTTTGACCAATCTTTTGATGTTTATGTTGTTTTTCTTTTCTTTTTGGTATCTTGAGACACACACACACACACATGTATGTAACTTTATTTCTCCTTCTGTTTTTAATTCCTTCCCCCTTCAAATATTGCAGCATCAAAAGGAAAAAAACGCAAGGCTGATTCAGGAACTGAGGTTTGCTTCAATCTACTTTTGAAATAGTACATCTATTTATCTTTCAATCTATGGCTGTAATTTGTAGATTTGCTGTTTTGGATTGTATAGTTGGAAATGTCGTGAAGTAACATTCTATGATATTTGCCCAACTGTTTCTTCTCATTTCTGATGGCTTCTTGATGTTTCCTACTTTTGAAAACATTTCAGTTACCTCCATATTCAATTTAAATTCTTAGTATGATCTGAGGATTTTGGTCATAAAGGCCTAGATGTTAGTAAGCTTTTTAATATGTTAGATCTTGAACTTCAGTTAGATGGCTCACACTATGTGCTGTTTGTTAGTCTGTAACCTTTGATCAGGTGGTACAAATGTTAAATTTTTTCTTCACTCTATGGTTGGATTGTCTTTTTTGCTAGTTTCGGAGTGTTACCCCATACCTAAGCTAGTACATGTTTGTCTCTGTGTTTTTCCCTGATATTCCCTTTGGCATTTTTTTTTTAGTTTTTTTTTTTAATTTTTTGTTTAACATTTTTGCAAGTGTTGTCTTTGACATTGATGTATGAAGTTGTATTTGTTTGTCTGTAGAAGGACAATATATCTGCAGAGAAACTCATTAAAATTCAAATCCCATCGACTTTGAAGAAGCTATTGGTTGATGATTGGGAATTGATTACTCAGCAGAATAAGGTGCTCTCTCTCTCTCTCTCTCTCTCTCTCTCTCTCTCTCCCCCCCCCCCCCCCCTGCCCCCCTCTTTAAAAAAAAAAAAAAAAAAAACACCACAAGAGATCAGGGCATGTAACCTCCAGTTTTTGCTCTAGTGAAACTAATATCTTTTAACAGCTAAGTAAAAGAAGAGCATTCTTCTGGAAAAGAAACTAAAATACCATAACCAATCATATTTTGTTCTTACATGGAGCAATTCTAGGTTATGATCTTGTGTTGGAACTTGGCTCTTAACATTCTATGCCTTCCATTGTCCTTGGTGAAAAAGGACTACTGCTACAAGACAAGCAATAACATTTGCAAAGATTTGTATCCACGCTTCTGATCCTTGACTTTAAGTAGGGTAGTTTTTGACTCCTGCCTATTATTGGTGTATGTCATCTCATCCTTCGCGTCCTTGTGTTACTTTTGCAGGAACAAATTTAGATTTCCATATTAAAGTGCTGTATGTGGCAGTTCTCCTAGAGGTTGATTTTTTTTTTCCCCTCTTGCAGTTGGTAAAACTTCCACGATCCCCCACAATTGATGATATATTGACAAAATACCTTGAATACAGGTCAAAAAAGGACGGCATGTAAGTTTCTCTTATACAGCTTTTGGTTTGTATGAAGTGTGACCCTTTTGATTCCTGTTGTAAATTTTTTGCAACTACAATTATTGACCAACGCAGTTTCAAGTTTCTATGCTGCATTATTGAGTTTGCTTATGCGTGTCTGAGCATCTTTAGAGTTTGTTTTCAATAGCTTTTTTCTACCTGATTTTCTCTTTTGATTTTTGAAAATTTATTTTGTGATATTCTCAACTGCTTTTTTTAATATTTTTTTGGATTTTTTAAGCTAAAATCAGGAGCAACTGATTTTTAGCTTTTCTAAAATCAGTTTTTATAAAAATTAGAAGCTATTGAGAACAAGTCCTAAAAAATATTTCAGATTCTATTTACAATGCCTATCAATTGCCTTCCTGCAAGGTTGATCTCGAGCACTTTAGTGCACAATATTATGCACATTGTGTGAAAATATGAAGTGGTTTTCTCAAGGGTATATGCCCTGCGAATTAACCTTATGAAGATGTGTTTTGTGGATTCAGGATGACTGATTCAGTTGGAGAAATTCTAAATGGACTACGGTGTTACTTTGACAAAGCATTACGAGTTATGCTTTTATATAAAAAGGAGCGCCAGCAGTATGATGAAGCTATTTCAGATAATATTTCTCCATCTAGTGTTTATGGTGCTGAACATCTATTACGCCTCTTTGGTATGCTTAATACTATGTGAGAACTCTGTTAGTATAATATTACTTAATATACTGGAAGTGTATATGGTATTTCGCTTGTTAAATGAGATTGAGGAACTTTATGTTGCTAAGTGGTGGAGCCGATTATTTTTTATGGGGATAATTCTTGTTGCATTGGAAAAGAAAAGGTGTAACATACGTTAGAAGTTCATTTCCTTAAATCTGAAAAATTTTGGCATATACTTTATATGAAGCAATAGGACTTTTAGTGGGGCTATTTGCTTAGATGCCAGGTGCTGTTTTATCTTCATAACATGCTCCATAGAAATAAGCGGTTCATTATGATTGCTATTGTTTGCAGTGAAGTTGCCGGATTTATTGGCTTATGTGAAAATTGAAGAGGAGACACAAATTCA
The DNA here is from genome assembly GCA_024721245.1 of Mitragyna speciosa. Lineage (NCBI taxonomy): Eukaryota > Viridiplantae > Streptophyta > Magnoliopsida > Gentianales > Rubiaceae > Mitragyna > Mitragyna speciosa. The sequence goes on along the minus strand of CM045561.1, from coordinate 4,259,561 downwards.
ACTCCAGCAGAAATTGCTCGACTTTCTGAAGTATGTGTCATGCTGCATCCTTATGGAAGTTCATATTATAGATTTCATTAATAATGAAAATAATCATGTTGTTTTTCTTTTCAAAATATAGCATGTGAATACATACCATGCTTTTGCAATTTTATTCGAATAAGAATTGCATTTTTAAAGGGTTGTTTTTCTTGGTGATATATTCTCAGGTCACTATAGTTACCTCTTACCAAAGATGAAATCTTGTCTCTTTAAATCTATAATACAATGCTGACTCCGTTTTATTTTCTTCTTGGTGTTTGTCTGAGCAGGTTTCTGCAAAAAAATCAGGGTACCTTCTTTCTTTCAACTTATGATAGCCCTAAAGTTTCTGAAGGAAGTGGAAAAGGGAAAGAAAATTGACTTGAACAAAATACAATTGAAGATCAGGCAACCTGTTGTTGTAACAGTAGATTGTTAATGGTTATTGTTAGTTTTACATCTTTAAATACTTGGACTATCCCAGGGAGCAGAGCAGATACACTGATGTACTTGTACATTGCTATTTTTGGGTAACTTCCGTCTGAGTAAAGCTGTATAGCTCTTGTGCTCACATACTAATTACGGTCAAGGATACAGTCCTATACTCTTGGATTTGGGAGGATGGTTTGGAATTTTAAATGATCCAAGGAAGGCTTCCTGGAAAAGTAAGCAGCATGCTTTCTACAGATGCGAGCATTCTAGGACCAAAACTTAAGCACCTGAACTATCAGTATGGGAATATCTGTGTTCTTGCTGTTCGTGTTATTCTACAGAGAACCTTGTGAACAAAAGGGCAGCCTGCTTTCAATGTTTCTCTCTGATGATTCTTAGTTTTCTGGGTTTGTTATGTAATGGAGCACGCAGCTGTATTTTACTGGCATCATTGACTGGTCTTTTGCTATTATAATAGATTTGTTGGGTAATTTTTAACGTCTGGTTGATTTCACAGGATTAACTGATCTCACAAATCCTGTGTCAATACTTGTACCGAAGTCCCAGTTTTCATTGTTTTTCATGGGAGGACGCATGGTAAATGGTCAACCCGAAATTAGGGCTCAAGATAGCAATTTTCCCTGGACTTTATAGTGGCAATTCCGAGGGTAATGAAAGTGTGGCTGGCGGCATAACCATTTCGACAACTAAGTTCCTTAATGAGCGAGCATATTCTGCGGTGGAGATGTCAACATATCCACCACCTTTAGTTGCGTATCCGGTTCAAATCGCAAATACACAACGGGTGGTCCTTCGCCCCGGCTCGCCATCACCTCGTTACCTACTTAACTGTCTATACTGCCAAAGCATTTTCAGGACAAAAGACCAGGTGCAGGAAATAGTTCTCTATACACTAGCAAAACGTTCACAGAACAAAGATAAGGTTGCAGTAAAAAACTCTGTACTATACTCCAAACAGTAAAAGAACGAAGGGAAAGATGGAGAGGAGAAAATAATTTTAATGAAGATCACTCTTCCTCCATCAGTCTATTTTCTCAATCAACGGCCTGATTAATCTAACAATTTTGTAAATTCGTTTCTGTAAATGAAGCTGTCTTCAAACATGGAAGCCTTCAAAATGCCATCCAAATTCGACTTCACCTAATTGATCCTCCCAACCCACCAACAAAAAACCACTCAAAGAGCAATCAAATTCAACCCCCAATGTTACCACATTCGGTCTTATCTTTTCCCCTTCCCAATTCCTCTCTAATCTCTCTTCGCAGACCTACTTTTCTAAACCCCCACTCAACTGCTCATCATCATCACCATCATCACCACCATGAATCTCATGATGACCACCATCACCATCACCATCGCCATCATCATCATAATCGCGATGGTGATGTCGAATGGGAATCTGAGGTGAAGCTGACCAAATCCCAGGTGGCGTTTCTGAATATCGCCAGGGTGGTTAAATGGACCCAATTGGCCAACTTCTTGAGGGAGCATTTGTAGTTGTGCTGCTGCTCCGCTGCTCTGTTCCTCGCTGCCGCGGCTTCCCCTTACTTGGCCCCCAAGGCTGCTGCTGCCAAGACTCTCCATCAAGTTTTCACTCTCATTGCTTTTCCTCTTGTTGGGTTATATGCTTATTTTCTATCTTTACTAGTATAAGGACTAAGTACGAGGTTTGAGCATCATTTTCAATTTTTCCAAGGACTATGATTAATTGGAATTCTTATCTGCTTTTCGAAAATTCTTTTCGCTAAAAGAAGCAATCTTGCACATGATTTTGTACCCTTTTGATTTTCAAGCTTTTGTGCGTGCAATTGGGTTGAATGGAAGGCTAAACTTTGTAAAGATTATCCTAATTTTAATTGGTGCGGTTTTCGGTTCACCTGAAGCTATGTGTTACTTGGGTATGAGTTGACTGTATAGTTTATTGTGTCTGTGAATACAGTAGCAAGCTTTAATGATTGTAGAGCTGGTTGTTTTGTCTGCACAAGTGGCATTAAAAAAAATGCGCTTCTTAGCCCTGCATTTTAATCTTTGGAAATTTTCTTGTCAGGTCTCTCCATCAGTTGATGCTATAATGAAATGGCTGGCTGAAAAAATTAATATTCATGTAGTAATGGCTCTTGCTGTCTTTGCATCAGTTTTCATGGGAAACTTCACGGAAGGAGGCTTGCTTCTTGCTATGTTTACTTTGGCAACAGCTTAAATCTAGCAATATATGAGGTATCTATAGGTTGGATATATGCATTTTGCAGCTGAGGAGTACTTTACTCAGCCGTTCAAATATTGATACTGGTTTGAGTGAATTTGAGTTTTTACTTTGGCATTTTGCAGACCCAGGCAGGGGAGCACATTACCGTCTACTTGTTCAATCTATCTGATCTGTTGCAATGCATTTGATTAATGTAGTTTGCCAAGGATCTGGTTACAGGGCATTGGGGCTTATAGTGGCTGCATCACCATGCACATCAGCTGTTGCTCCTTTGGCTTATGCCATGACAATTAGTGCCTGGCTAGCAAGGTACTTGTCAATCCCATACTCATAAATGTCTAGCACACTCCATGGTTTTAAAGGTTGTCGACAGGTTTAACTGGGGCTGCATTGAGAGCAAATTAATATTCTGCCATCTCTTATGCCTAATCATGTTAAGTTCTTGTCGTAATTCTCCAAGTACTTAAAAGTAAACATGATTAGGAGAAAGCTGTTGACATGTCTTTTATGTGTTGTCTTGTAACTGGTGGGATCTTCTGCCTTGCTGAGTGGCAATAGCAGATTATGAGGAACCAAACTATAGGTCTACACATACCTAAGCTTGGTTTTAGCTGGTGTTGTTAAAAGGTGTTATATTTCTAATAATAACAGCATCAATAATCAATCTTTCATAAAATGAACTAGCACCTTAAAAAATGAACATAATATCATTCCATAATATCATTTGGCTTAGAGGGAATACTGCTCAAAGGTGGGCTTGTCTTTGATGCTCTAGCTTCTTGCCTCACTATTGCATTTGACAAAACTGGTACCCTGACAACTGGAGAGTTCACATGTAAAGCAATTGAACCTATTCATGGACATCGTAGGAACGATGAAAATCAGTTTGCTTCCTGTTGTGTCCCTAGCTCTGAAAAAGAAGCTCTTGCTGTGTCTGCCATCATAGAGAAGGGTACTAAACTTATTGGAAGGTTGTTACATTGAATCTTATTGATAATTCAAAAATTGCCTTGTGCTAAGTCTCTCTCTCTCTTTTTTTTTTTCAAACTTAAGTATAATGGTGTGAATGATTGCTTGCTCATTTTGATACATGAATTGCCTTTTTTATTTGGGTGATGGAGAGCTGCTATAGATCATAGTGCACGGAAAGATATCCCTTCTGTTTCTGTTGAAAGCTTCGAGAATCTGCCTGGTAGAGATCTTTTTGCAACATTGTGTATCATCTAGTATAGAACATCAGCATTTCTTTTAGCTGATTGTTTAAGTTTACTTTTATCTGGTGATACAGGTTGAACAGCGATTTCTCAAATTTTTGGGTTAACACTCTGGCCTCATTTGTTTTAACATGCACTGATGTTTTTATTCTTTGTTTTGACTTACGCGTATCATTCTGTTGAGTTTTTTGTACTTACAGGAGGAGTAGATAAAAGTATCCATGACCCCACCCCCAAAAGATAATGGGAAATAGTTGATAGCCTTGTCGAATATCAATGGTTATCCACTAAATTACTTTATGCAAGCTGAAATCAGTAATTTCACATAAGTTTGTAATATTAGAGAGCCAGGAGTTGCAGGTAGTAAACCGCTGAAAGCTTCACTTGGTTCTGTGGATTAGCAAAATCAAGGAGGCAGTGACCGCTTCCAATTATGAAGGCAATTTTGTTCGACCTGCTTTCTTAGTCAATAACAAGAAGGCATGCGTTCTTTCCCTTCAACAAGCATGATAAAAAGGGGGTTCTTGGGCTAACTTATCCATGATTTGACATTAACTGGTTCAATTGTCTGCATCTTTTGCCCATTGATTTAGATGCCTCGTGACCTCTGTAAATGGTTAATGTTGAATATTTTTAGCGAGATTTGATCGTCTAGAAAGTAAATAATTAGATGGCTACATGCAAGTTTGGTATCTTCATTCTGAGATGAAAGTTAAGGAGTTGGAGATCAGACATATCCACGCGCATGTTGTGGTGACTTGTCAAACTGAGAAGTGTATCATGTGATGCCAACTCTCAAAACTCAGTTGAATTTGGGACATCTAAAGGTGACCCTTTTCTATTTTAAAGATAAGCCTCGACCCGGAGGTTTTGATATTATCCGGGTATCAAAAGATCAAGCAATGCTTGATGTTAACTGGTGACTACAAGTCGAGTGAGTGAAGAAGAGCTAATGCTGTGGGTGGTATCAATGAGGTATACTGGAGCCTAAGGCCAGAGGATATTTGTAGAGAGAACGTGGATTGCTTTAATTACTTGAGCTTCCTTGATACATAGTAAACAGGCCACAAAGATCACGCAACCTAAATTTGATCACTTGTTACTTGGCCGCCGGCATTGCTTGTTGACACGGAAGAGATGAGAAGACAATCCCAATACGCTATGTAGCCCAAGGGTCTGCAATAATACTGCAATAGCAGTACGTACAGTTACGTCTTGAACTCGTTTTTCTGGGACTTGGAAAATTTTCGGAGATAATGTCACTACCTTACCAGTATGATTTAATGGCTCATATGGTTCAGCTGGCCGTTGCAACTTGCAACTTGGGATTGTACTACTGGTAGTTATACTTTCTGTAATTTCTCCCCAACACCTCAGCTGTAACCTAACCACCAAAATCAGTTGACTCATTCCAGCTCATCCTCGCCAGATTTGTTAAGATAACCCCAAAATGAACCTCGGTCCACAATAAAAGGTTGCTTCAGAAAGGAAAAAGAAATACTTTCCAAAAGTGCAGGAGAATTCAAAAGAAAGCCATTAAATTTTGGCATTTATTAGAAGTAATTCGAAAGAAAACCCAAAAAAAGAGGACACCTTCATTCATCAAGCGAGAGAGAGTAATGGTGAAATCTTTTGCAATCGATATTACTTGGAAGGAATAGTGCCTAGAGTATTGAATGATGTACTTCTGAGTCAGCTAAATAAGGCAAACTGTACATACATGCTGCACCTTCCGTCATAATTTGTAACTTTAATTACTAGTCTGTTACGGGAAACTATCATACAGTATTTTTTTAGCAGTGTCCAGAGTGTCCTTCCCGAATTCGATTGAGCAATTATCCAAAATCCCAATCCATAATTAACACTTCAAGATTCTTGGAAGCATACTCGGCTACTCCACATTTATGGTTTTAGAATCAAATCCCATCAGAAAGCTTCAGCTTTACTCACTCTGTACACAACTACAGAAACAGGCTGCGATTACGATGCCATGCGGTAATAATTTGACAGTTAAGACTTCACTCTTTTTATACTGGTTAATTTTAGAGATAGGGTAATTAGTCCCTCTCACAACAGTAGCAATGGCAGTATAGTATTCTTTTTTAACAGTCCAATTTTATCCGGACACCATGGAACACAGCTGTGATCCTTTTCAGCAACCATCAAGATACAAAAGTAGAACAGTGACAAAAATTTCCGCAGTCTACATTACTTTTTACTGTCTTGCTTTCAGTTCCCCCTACTGCCAACCCCCCAATTGATTATTCTTTCCAGATTTCCGGGCCACTCAAAACCATACCACAACTAGAGTACGCAAAATTATCAAAACATTCGAAAAAGAAAAAGAAACTTAAAAAAACTAGATATAGGAATAAATAAGCTCAGATTTGATTGAAAATTTAAAGATTCGATCTTTTTGGGGTATTTCACATTTTCTGTCCCATGTTTTTTTGCTCCTAAACTGCCAGAGCTACAACTTAGATGAAAAAAATGAAAATAAGGAGGAAAAAAAACTTTTTTTAGGATTTTTTTTTTTTTTTAACTTTGGGGACTGTTTTGTCTTCTAACTCCTCTCCCAAACGCTCAACTCTGATACGCTACCTTTTCCAAACTACTACGCCTTGTCTCTCTCCTCTGTACATTGAACGAAAAGCTGGCCAAATTCATTTCTTTCCACCACCATGCCATGCCATGCCCATTTGAGATTTGAGATAGAGACACTGAAACAAAGATTGTTTCTTTATCTTTATTTCTCACATATCCCAGAAGCTTCAATCCATCGAATTTCTCCATCCTCAATCCATCCTGTTGATTCCAATACGTTTGATGGTTGCATTCCTGAACCCATCATTCGCAGCAGCAGAAGCCTGCTGCATGCACATCCCCATTCCCATTCCCGCTCCAATCCCGCCATGCATCATCATCATCTGCTGCTGCTGCTGAAGATGATGACTCTGCTGCCGCTGCTGCTCCATTCCCATCATGTAGCTTCTCACCTCGTTCCTTATCATCTCCTGCATCACCGCCAACAACTCCCCAGTGAACGGAACAAAAACTTTATCTTGTGCCGCTGCCGGAGCCACCTGCTGAGTCTGAACCGCCACCGCCAGTGTGGTCGGTGATCCAAGCAGCTGGTCCTTCTGCTGGTTAACAGCCGCAGCTTGCCGGGTCGGGACCACCGGAGCCGGCCATGCCGGTGGCGGAGGTGGCGGCGGAGGAGGAGGGATGAGTTGAGTCGAGGTGGTCCTCTGCTGAGTTGACTCGATTGCCCGGTTAGACATTTCTGACGAGTCAACTCCAGGCAGAGAGAGGGTCAAAGAAGTTGGCGGATCAATAGTTTCCGACGACGTCGTTTCGACCTGATGAGGTGGCAAAACCGCGCCAGTCCTGCCCAGGGGTTTAAACACATGAGAATGAGAAGACGACATATTGGGAAGGCTCGAATCACTTAAGTCCGACCCGGATGGACTACCGGGGCTCAGATACAGGTGCCCACCCGACCCGGTGCTAGCGGTTCTCTTTAACGGCTGCTCGTGCCGTTGAAAATCGTTAGAAAAGTCGTTAGCAGCTTCATCACCACTCATGGAGGAGCACTTCCTCTTGAGAGTAGAGTTCCAGTGATTCTTGATAGCGTTGTCGGTCCGACCGGAGAGCAATCGAGCTATGGTGGCCCATTTGTTACCGAACTTGGCATGAGCCCGGATGATGGTGTCATCTTCTTGGGGAGTGAAGGCCCGGTGCTCCACCTGAGGAGAGAGTTGGTTACACCAACGTAACCGGCAGGACTTTCCGGATCTTCCGGGTATGGATTTGCTAATCAAAGACCAGTTTCTGGGTCCATGTTTTTGAACCAGTTGCTGTAAAAGGTCATCCTCTTCGGGGCTCCACGGACCTTTGATCCGATCCGCATCTCTTCTCAAGCTAGCACTAGTATTATTGTTCATATTTGCCATTGGTTGGTTTCTTTTTAGTTCAAAGGAAGAACATGTGAAATTTTTTGAGAATTTTCTGGGTTTGTGAAATTTGAGAAGTTTTTTGTTTTAGTTTTTTTATGAGAGAAGACTGAAATGGGAGATGGAGGAATGTGGGTTTATATATGAGAGAGGAGGGGGAAGAGTATAAAAGGGGTTGGAGGAAGAGATAGGGATGAATGGGTGACCGGTTAGACAGGTGAAAAACGGGAAAGGAGGACTGGGTGGCGAAGGGGAAGAAGGAAAGCGGTTGAAGTTGGGTGGATTTTGGGATACAGCTGGCGAACGTACCCGCGTCACATCAAAGCCCTGCACTGATTTACACATCAAATTATAGAGAAAATATCTACGTACATGTTAATAATATTATGTATAATAAGCATTTATTAATGCAATACAACCGGCATATAGTACAATCTTCTCTGCCCCCTCGATATCTATTGGCTCGTTATTTATTAAAAAAATTCTCAAATTATTTTCTAAACGTGTTTTTCAACTTTTTTTTTTATATTTTTAATTACATTTTTATTTAACATATATGAATTTTAATAAGTGTTACTATATTATATTTTCATTAATATTTAAAAAAAAAACATAATCCATACGAAAATTTTGCTTTTCACTCGTACATAGTTTTCTTATAACTATTTTTTTTCGTTTATGTTTTACTCCAATTCAACAATACAATGCTTATGCGTTATTGGAAAAGCCTTATATAAACACAAATTATTATTACTATTATTATTTCACTTATTAAAATATGTTGTCCAGCATATCAATCTTATATCAACATCTATTATGTAATTCATGTGGCTCTTATTAGTTACACACGAGTGAGATTGTAAATTAGGCCATGCAAAAATTCTCATGCAATAACCACATGCCTACATTTGGCTCTTCCTGCTTCATATCTATGCTCGGTCTTGATTTTTATTATTATTTATAACTTGCATAGGTTTGGTTTCCTTCAGTTTATTTGTTGTGATTAATTATTGATTTTTCATTTTGAACTTTAGCAGGACGACTTTGGCCGTTTGGGAAGTTGGAGGGGTAGAAAAAACATATTATCAGTAGTAATTTACTTATGCTCTTTTTTTTTTTTTTTTTTTTTTTTTTTGTTGGTGGTCGTAGCAGTAGTAGTAACGGTTGGAGGAAGAAAGCGGGGAAGGCGATCAGTTTTTGACTGAACCGAAAGACAACGAGAGATGGGGCCAGGCTGGCGAGCATTTTGCTTTTCGTGTGGGTGGGAAGGAAGGCGATATTATCTCAAACTGTATTTTAATAATTTTTATTTTAGCTATACTCCGACGGGGTAATAAAAATCAAAATCAAAATCAAAACGGCCGCATAAGGAAATGCTAAGCTGGCAGAAAACGACAAGATTGGTCGCCTAATCGGAGTTCGAATCATTACTGCAATCCTGTCAGTCCAGCCTGTAATCTTTTTTCAACTTCTCTCTCTTTCTGTCTTGGCTTTGGTTCTTCTTTTATTACTACTCTCTCTCTCTCTCTCTCTCTCTCTCCAGCATCCATTTACATTTTTTTTTTTTTGGGTAACGGCTTCCTGCAAATTCCTTTACACACCTCCAACTCTTTTTTTTTTTTTTTTCTCTTTGACCAGCCACAACCGGTCAGTCGGTCACCTCTCCCCGCCCGAAATAATACAAAATCTACTCCCATAGGATTAAAAACAAAAAAAAAGGGGGGTTCGTCTTTCCTGTTGCGTCAGCTCACCTGTACGGATTCAGATTATCCCACGCTTGCCTGCACGGTTTCCGAAGCCCAGGGACTTTCCTACAACCTTCCTGCTTATCTTTAATTAATCCTATAATTGCTTTGATTAAGCTATACTAATACTGTATTTTACCACTTCTTTTTACTATAAAAAATTGAAAATAGTACCAAAGGATTTGAAATGCTGACAAGGTTTAACAAATCTTGTGTGCGAGTGAGAGAGAGGGAGGGAGACAGTGGTGAGTGTGGGGCTAGGCGTTAGGGGGGCATTGAATGGGAAGATGTATTAGAAGAGATCCGTATCTGCTTCTCCTACTCGCGCGTACTACCTACTACCCAATACCCCTGTCGTTTGGTATGACTATTGGTTTGTAGTATAATGTTTTCCCAAAATATACTGTCGATAATAAATGGAGTATCGAGCAGTTAGAGCTCGATGACTCCATTACAGAAGTTAAGGGTTCAAATCCAACCAGTATCATTTCTCATTCTCCATTTATAATAATATAAGTTTATAAAAAAATATACATATCTTTCAAAGTTGGATTTGGCTATGTTATAAAACTGGCTTAGCTTTGTACTATACAAGAAGGCAATGGTTAAATTAGAATAAAGAGGTAGACCCGTATAAGTTGTTAATTTAGTTTATAAATAAGAAGGCTCACATAAGTTATCAAATTTCTATTAGTTCTTATCACTGTAAAAGTGTCCGCACAAAGTTGATTAATGTATCCCTTACAAATTCTGTTTTGGTACTAAAAACTTGTATTTTAAGCAAATTTGGACCATATGATGTTATGACAAGTTTATGAACTAGGATCGAAACATTTCCGACTTGATTTTTTATGCGGAAAAAGATTAAAAACACAAATATATTTCTATAAGCATAGTGAGAAGGTACATCGAACAGCAACAAAAATAACTAATACAAAATATATGCACGATTTATGTAATTTTCTCCTAAAAGATTAAGTTTCCATTTGGATTGAGAATTTTTTTTCCAAAAAGTCATGTTTAATTTCATTTTATCTCATATATATACAAACTTAATAAGTATTACACTATTTATTTTAAAAAATTCTCTATTTTTTTTCCCAAAAAAATACTAATTCAAACGGTACCTAATTACTTATATCTCGATCTTAGAAGAAAACTGTGTGCTTGTTCTTACGGCTTTTGTGAGTGTTTTTAACGTGACAATGTGATTTTGGGATTCTAAAAGACTAGTGCTCTAAACTTCTGAAATTTAGTGAATTTAAAAACTAAACTATTATTTGTAAAAAATTTAAGGGCCAAAATAGCAATTTTAGTAAATTCTAGGACTACTTATGTACACACCTCTTTTTGGTTATATAAATTTTAATCTATTGACTTTACCTTCACTGTCTAGTGGTGGTACCGGAAAACGAATTTTGAAAGATATTTTCAGCCCCAATTTCTCTCCACAATTAACTGTATTATCAGAAACCACAAACCTAATTTTAATAATTACATAACTGAATTATTGTCTCAGATTGATGGAGACAGGCTTCTCTTTCCTGGTGTTTCTTTTTCTACTAGTTTTGGTCCTTAAAAATTTTAATTGACTGCACCTAACTGCAAGTATTAAATTATCCGGGCAATTTCTTCCGCATTGACAAATAAGAAAGTGCTATTATACTATTACTATCGATAAATTATTAAGGACCCCCATATTCTTATGAGCTGCAACAGGTCAAGTCATGACTCATTATATTACTAGTACGTAACATTTAATACTTTGGGAAGGACTAGAAGATCGAATGATTAGAGCTCTACGATTCTACCTTAGTGGTCGGGGGTCCGCCGAATATCACCAACACGAAATTCTCCTTCTCCATGTAATAGTATAGGTGTAATAAAATTTTTTTTGAACATTCTAATTTAGCCAAAACAGGGGAAAAGGAAAATGAATAAAGCAATGAAATTCAACTTTAAGACTACATTTGGTACTTCAGAAATCTAGCATCTCAATACCTACCTGAACCATTCAGCTGGAAACTTTTGTTCTTTTTAATAAATTAGTAAACTATCTTAATACATGAGATTTCTGTTCCACCAGAAAAACCAAACGAAGCTAATATTCAGTCGGCAGCAAAATCTGTATTCAAATTTCCAATACTCGATTTCACTGTACAATACTTTCTTTGCATTCAGTTATCGTGTATGACTTTATTTTTCTTTTTGGATAGTTAATTATGGTGTTTGATCTTCCCGCTCAGGATTGAGGCCCTGGTTACGTATAGAAGGAGAGGACAATGTTAGTTGGGTCAAGTACCAAAAGCCAAAAGTTGGTACGCTCAGAAATTTGTTCAAAAGCTCAAATCCAATTAAAAATTACTTCATTGGCACAATTTGGTTTTGAGGAACCATGCCTAACTTCAAATTGTAATACACTTTTCCATTGAGATTGGCAAGAAGATGAGGTAATTGGACATTCTTTTTTTTTTTTTTTTGTCAAAAGGTGACTGGACATTCTAGTATAACCCCCGAGAAATAATGAACCTTTAACTAACAAATACTTGTCAATTAGCAGAGGTCCAAGCGATCAATAGGCAAAATTAAAATCAAAACGATTCACACTGAACTAACAAATAATATAAAAATGAACTTAGGGAAAACGTGGAACCCATCCGTCCTCACATTCTCATAGATAAATAATCACACATTACTTTTGAAGGAAGAAAACAGAAGAAACGGAAAAGTATAGAGTTTTTTTTTAAGGGACGGAAAAGTATAGAGTTGAAAAGCAACAAAAGAAAAAGAAAAAAGAAAAACTGAGAGCGAGAGAGAGATGGGAAATCGGATTTGAACACTTCCGTAACCAACTCAACAAAAACAGATGTCAGCGTTCCGTCGCGTCTCATTCTCATGGACCATTTTTCTGCTTCTTTCGCAAAACAAAGCTCGTTAGGTTTGTTTTCTCAACCGGTTTTTTTCCTTTTTCTTTTGCTCAACCGGTTAGTCCAAAATCCAACCTTAACGGCAAGCACGTGCAAAGGCCGCTTTATCACGTGGTCGAGACCCGGTTTAAAGGAGACAGACGTGCGGATTGCATCCTCGGTTGCAGCAGCAGAATCCCATCCCCCACCCAAAAAAAAAAAAAAAAAAAAAAAGAGAGAGAGAGAGAGAGAGAGTTTAAAAATATATAGAATTAACATATCTTGACGTTGTTAATTATTATCCACATCTAGTGTGCAATCCAAGGTTAATAAAGTTAAACTTCCCAAACACTGCAACCTTAGCTTCATACTGCTTGCATGAATTCACTGTCGTATAATATATTTTTGGTCAGTTAGGGGGTGGTGGTGCTCCTCCTCCTCCTGTGATTAACTGCTGCTCACGTGAATAGCGAAGGCTCGAGGAGATTTCTTCTTCACATTCGGTGTTGACGGGGGAACATCGACAATTATAAAAAACAATATTCTCTATAATTATTCTGGAATACTTTTTCCCTTTTCTATAAATGAGAATTGCATTAGGATTAGGAATACAAACTTTTAGACCGTAAAACAATTTCTTTTAATAATTAAAATGATCGGTCTATTTTTCTGTCTATTGCTTGCAGCCTCTGGATTCTAATCAAGGCCACGCTGGTAGTGCAAATTATTCCATTTCAAGGGAATGTTACTTTGTTTCGTTACTGAAAAAAACGTACTATGCATAGCACATTGACAAGATTGTGTATATATTTTCAAGGTTGTTTTTATGTTGATGTTAGACACGCAGTAGAAAAAATGTAGTGTTTTTGGAACGTAGTTTGAGAAATTTTTCCATGGGTTAGGATAAGATTGAGACGTATGCGGGTTGTTTTCTGAAAAAGAAAAAAATAAACAAAAACTCAACATCGGAGTGCAATGACAAAACATTTCCCGGTTCAAAAACCTAAGCTTGAAAATTGACTTCATGAATTATAAAAATTTTATAAATATATTTCTTAAAAACATAACCAAACAAAACATAACATAAGATTGAGCTTTATTTACCGTGTCTGGCCCCCTAAAACAAAATTACATATTTTTTTTTTGCCATTTGCCACCAACCACTTTGTGGAGAATTACTTATGTATAGATAAATTTATGTAAATTTTTTAAAGGAAATGTTATTGTAATATTTTTTTCGACAATCATGATTGTCTGTGAGACAAAAACCACAAAAAAAAAAAAAAAAAAAACTTGCGTGAAAATTATTTTTGAAAAATCGCAAACTAAACAAGCCCAAGATTATAAGGTGACAGTAGCTTTAGCTTGTTTGGGAAGATTGTCGTCAATACCCTTTAACTCAACAAAAAGAAAGTGAAAAATCAAATTATGTCCCTACTGATTCTGTGAAAAAATCTCGAAGAGGCTTATCTCCCAATCTTCCTGAATTATTGTGGGCCAAGAACTTTTAAAGCACGTGAAATTAAGCTGGTGGGCACACCATAGCTATTCCCAAAGGGCGCCGACGACAGTTGGTTTTCTGAGGATACGCAAAAAACGCATGGCGGAGGTTTCCGAGAACCACGTGTCCGATGAATGAAACTCAAACCTCAGACAAAGCTGTCCAGCACAGTCATGTCCGGTTTTCCCAGTTTAAGGCCACATAAGCAAAGTTAGTTGAAAACAGAGCCCGCCACAATTTTGTCGTTTTGGTAGATGACATGGTACTTGTCACGTCAATCAATTAAACCGCAAAATTCTCTCTTTCGATCCCTCTCTTTCTCTCTCTCTCTCCCCCTCCCCCCAAACCAGGGAGACGCTAATATACCTTATTCTTCTTTCTTTTTTTGGCAAAAGGATGTCATAATTTTTTTTTTTTTTTTTGTGAACAAGAGTAGATGGAGCAGCTAATGTATCTAACTTGCTCGAAATGTGATTGTTAGATTTAATCCGTTGTGAAAATGTAATTTGGGTCATATTTGCTTGACCTGAAAAGAGTAAAATCGTCTTTTAGCATAATTTTCCAAACAAAACGAGACAGAGAGAGAGAGAGAGAGAGAGAACAAGTAACCATGGCACCAACTCTTAGAAATTCTCCCGTCATGAAATGTGAGATTTAGGCATAGCTAGTGTGCAAAAGAGTAAGCTCCTCACCGAGATGTCACCATAGTAGTGAAATACAATAGAGGTATTTAAAAGACACATGCATGGTGAGGAGTTCATCCACAACTACTTTTCTTTCATTCAACCCTACAATAAAGCAAATAAACAAACAAAAATTGTAGGCTTTTAGCTTAGAAAACTGTAGCTGTCTGCTTTTGAACCATCATTGAGACTACTAGTATAGTAAAGAAAGAAAGGCCATGGGCCAACGTCACACAAGAATGGGCCATTGCCAGCTATATCGCATTAAACGTTGGCTGTGAATGATGATAACACTAGAGAATGGAGATGAAGATTTGTTAATCTTTTTTGCATATATTATTATTGCATGTAACGATCCTCGAAAAAGACAGCATCTGTTCGTTGATTCGAAACTTGGACGGAGGTGCCTAATAGTATCCACCCTCCCCACACTTCCCATGATTCCCGCTATCGTATGCCGTATGCATCCGTCGTACCACCATTTCACACCCTATCTGCACCTGTGTCTGCTAAACTAATCTAACCTCTAATCTAGTATTGCTCCAAACTACCCACTTTGATGAATCCTGTCCACCATCTATTAGGAATGGTGCTTAGTCCACTCTTTCCTCTATTATTGGACTGGGCCTCTTTTTTTTTTTTTTTTTGATTTAAATGATTAGAGTGGTTTTTAACTCCTATGATTATTGAGTGCCTGTATCAATGGATATTTCTATGTTTCACAACTTTGACCATTGTTTTTTAATTGCTTTTTTTGCAAGGAGAAGAGAGACATTTGATGGCGTAACATAATTTTTTTGGTTAACTTTATTCTCTCACTCTTTCTTTCTCATATGCCATTATCCATACTGAGTGGATAACATCGATCTTAAGAGAAAAAGGCTTTTGTGTCGGTGAACTATTCTCAACTCTGTTAGGGATTGCCTGGTTAGATTAGATGCAAAACTTTTTTTTTTTAATTTTTTCTTATGTTTTACGCGAAAAAAGTTATTTTTTTAAAACAAATTTTAAGTATTTATATGACAATGTAAAATTTTTTTTAAATAGAGCTCTTTATTTTTTTTTTTTCAATATTGTTAACATAATTTAGAAAGAGTAATAACAATTTCAATACATGCTTGACTAGTAGTTAAAATTAATTTGAGATTGTTTTATTTGCAACTAATTTCTAAGATAATACAATGGTAAAATACGCATAATTATAGTTATATTATTGTGGTGCCTAAAATGGAGAGAAAAAGAGCAAACAAGATTAAAATAAAAATTAATTTTTCTATTAAAAATAAAAAGTAGGTAGTTGGAGTTTAATACCTCTTAAACTTCTTACATTTATTAAATCCTTAAGGTGTTTTTCAATAAGAGGAAGGAATATTTAAAAAAAAAAGAAAATATTTTCTTATATTGGGCATCAAGAAACATTCTTTGAATATCTTCTAAAAAAATATTTTCAATCCAATCCATCCGAGCTATGGGAAAATCAAATTCATATCAAGTTTTGCGAAAATAAGTTGTATTTAGTGAAGTAAAAAGCATCGAAACAAATATAATTGGTTTTACTACTTTTTCCGAAAAATATGTTAGTGTCATGAGCTATCGCAACAAAAGCAGTTTTCCCATACGAGCAATGGTGGCTTAGCTGGGAGATCTAAACCCCTGATCTTCTTGGTGGTATTGGTTGAATCGCATTGCATATATGTTAGAAAAGCAACTACTACTAGACAGTGTTCTTAATAATCCAATGCAAGCCTTGCTCACATCGTTATATATTATAGTTTAAATTTGTTGGTCCGACAATCCGGATTTGTTTACTGCAATTTGCGAAATGATTAACTAAAAAGTGCGTGTTAAATGATTATTATATTACAGTCTTAGAAATAAAAGTCGCATAAAACAAATAAAAGCTACCAAAAAGCCACATTTCAATGCAAAACTGTCTTCCTCCAACTTAATACCACAGCACCTCATGTAAGGAAAGGCCACTGTTTTAATGAATTTCTGTCAAAGAGAAAGACAGATAATATGATGTGATCTGATGTTTCCTGCACAACTACTAATTTCAACCATCTTCACATCCTGGTTCTTGGATAATAAGGGGATAACTTTCTGACTCTACTTTAATAGCTTTGCTAAAATTCATTACTAGTATTATTTTAGCGCCTTTAATGTACTGATTACAATTCATTCTGCATCATCTGGATTTCTGTATGTCTTGGCACTAACTAATTAGGCTACACTACTTATAACAATATTGTGACAGCATGTATTAAGAGCGATATATTCTTCTACTAATTAAAAAAAAAAACAAGGAAGAGCAATATTTTGGGAAAGTAGCAGCTATCATTGATCTTAGTGACTATTGTTTAAGGTTGGTTTATATCTTATATGTACATTTTTTGTTTTTTGTCAATTCTTAACAATATCCTATTTTATTCTTAACCTACTAAAATAGAAATGCTTAACTGAACTCAGAAAGAACCGATAGAAGCTGAATCAAATGAATATATGTACATCTATAGCTCACCAAATAAATTCACGAACGTATAAACGTAATGGCAGCAGATGATAAGTCTTTAGCAATTATTAACATGACATATATCGATCAAAGTCTTTTCAATGATAATAATTTCTTTCACAAAAAGGGGATGTCTCCTACCTCCCACGGTGGACAAGTACGATAGCAATTATGTGAAGACGATTATAAGGTTGAGGATAGCATAGCTTACCACACAAACACAATAGATTTTTATTTATGGTCATCCTCATTCTTGACAAGGAAAATAAATGAAGAAAATTCTAAATTCCATAAGGGATCAAAATAAATGTTTATTAAATTTTGAAAACATGGGAATCCTTGAAATATATCCCATGGAAAAAAAATTAGGGAATATTTCTTTTTAGTTGGAGCACTTCCGAAACGCATATTATAATGTCAAAAGAGAAAATTTGTGGCCACTTATATCAACCAAAATCATTTTATTTATTTTATTTCTTTTCCTTGTGAAACTCCCAAATAATCAACCAAGAGAAAATAAATCTTTTTCTTTATAATATTTTCTTTCATTCTCATAACTAGCCGAGAAACGCAGGCTTTCTTTAAAGGTGTGTGTGACTTTTCACTTCTTTTAGGTTTAAGAATGATAGAACATGCAACCGGCCGCTTCGCCTCTCCATTTAAGAAAAGGGCAAAAAAGAACAAGAAAAAAGATAAAGCTTCTGTAATCTGTGCAGCACAAAAGTTTAAATTATTACATTTATCGAGATCCATCCCAGATTACGTACTAAAAGTGGATATGCCTTGATGCATACTCACTAAAAGATCTTTTAGTTCCATTATCTTTTTTCTCTTCTTGTTTCAAATGGAAAAAAGAAAAAGCAGAGCACAAACAACCCACCAATTTGCACTAGTTAAGTCAACTATTCAAATGTATTTAACTGGCTATTATTGTGATTGAAAGCGATAACTCGTTAAAGTATGCTGTTCTTGTCGAGAAATTGATTATTTCAAATTTACGACAGGTTCACCACGCTAGCGCCGAGAAATGTTAAAGTTCGGAAAGTAGAGAATCTGAAGATATGGCCTGTATTTGTTCATGTTTTGCATATTGTTAGTTTCCTATCAACTAAATAATGTTATATCTTTGTGGCAAGTTCTTTAACCTCAAATTTAAGCTTTTTTTTATTTTTTTTATTTTTTGGGAATGAATAAAAGGTCGAGCGGTTAAATCTTTATGATTCTACCCCAAAGGTCGGAAGTTTGAATCCAACCAAACACCATTCCCTTCCCCCTAATTGTAATAGTATAAGTTTGATTAAAAAAAAAAAAACTTTAAGCTTTTTCTCTAATAATGAGGTATCTTTCAGCACTTATGGACAGGCATTGGAGTTCCACCGGTGGATGAAGAATGAATTATTGATCATAATCGATTTTTGATATGTGTTAGAAATTTCTCGAAAATTATATTAAGTTAAGATCATAACTTGTACCTAATTCACAATAATCTATTCTGGTCAATTTGTCTCATCAAGGAGTTGAGTGGCAATTCTTGCACGGTTTTATCATCAAAAAATAATAGTAATAACTAAAAAAGTCGCCATCTCTGAAATATGTCTAATCGAATTTATATATGACGATGCCTTCTTCGACATAAATTAATCATTTTAGCAAGCAAAAAAGACTGGTTAACAAACACCGGTAAAAAATGTTCCACTTAAAAAGGAAATGATGAATGCATCATCAAGGTTAAAGGTTGGTTGATTAGATAGTTCAGTAGATTATAGCTTGTATTATTTATTTGATTATAAAGTTCAAAATAACTTCTTCGTTATGTCATCCAATAATTGAAGTGCCATAAGTCTGATCTAAAAAAGCCTGGTCATACCGACATTCCACATGTTATTATTGGAAATTAACTTATTTTATATTTTTTTGTGAAATTACAAAAAAAAAAAAAATTGTGTCAATAAGAAAAAGTGAAATGTTAATATAAACACCATATTAAAACTGACTACTTCATATTTAATTCAAGCCCAAGTAGAGGTAAATATGATTTGACAATATCTCATGCTTCAAACATCTGCTAGGAATATGCTTCTCTAAAGTGTGATTTGAAATTATTGATAAATTTTATCAAGTGAATAATAAGTTTTGTTATGCAAATGATACTAAAAAAGTTGGTTATAATAATTTATGTCACTGCAACATCGTATTATTTGTTGTTTCATTTTCAACTCTTCATGCAATTATAGGGTTTTGGATTAGAGACCCATGCCATTAATTTTCAAGCCCGCTTAATACATCATGAATCATATTGATTGTATATAATATTGAGGGAACTCGTTTAAATGCTACATGACATCTAATTATAATTGATTCGGCAGATGATGTCACAAAATTAATCTTTTGTGGAGAGGGGTTTTCTGCGGATTATCGTTAGCTCTTATATATTTTCTTTAGTGTCTAAACCATAGTCCTCGTGAAATTTTCGGGACAGGTAATGAGATAATGCATATATTGGCTCTTGTTACTTCTTGTATCCTAATGATCGAGAAGATCTTTACAAGCAAAATTTGGGCAAACATTCTGGCTTGTGCCCTTTTCTTTATCTTTAAGCTTCGTGAAAAAAGACAAAAGGGCAGAAAGTTAATTGGTCGAGAGGTGCAGGTATCAAAGGCGGGATAAATTGCAAAAGTTGGAAGCCAATTATTCTTCCAAGCACTTCAAGGGTTGAGATTTAAAAACTGAAGCAAACAAAAAAGTGTTAGGTTAGAAAGAGTTCCAAGTCCCACAACAAAGAATGGCTTTTGTCAAAGTCGGTGGAGCCTCTTGATCTTCAGAGTTAGTGTTAGGTTAAGAGTCACTGTCTATCCTGTTAAGTGCGACAGAAGGAGAGAGGTTTTTGGAAGAAATCAGCTTCCATTTCATTGCATTCCTCCATCAACAGCAAAAATTGAAAATCATGACCAGTCACCTAGTACAGCTATGCCACCTCATCCCACAAACACTTCCAAATATCAGGATCGATGTAGCCTAATTGGCGGAAAAGCATTTACCATCAGTATCCTTATCCACTGGTCTTAGTTGGCCGTATTAAAGAAATGCATTTCTTTTTCTTCTCTTTTGTCTTTTGGGGTTGTTTTATTTC
This sequence comes from Mitragyna speciosa, assembly GCA_024721245.1. Taxonomy (NCBI): domain Eukaryota; kingdom Viridiplantae; phylum Streptophyta; class Magnoliopsida; order Gentianales; family Rubiaceae; genus Mitragyna; species Mitragyna speciosa. Next base: position 4,239,237 of record CM045561.1, on the reverse strand, counting down.
GTCTTTAAATTCTTTATTGCACAAAATAGCTGTGTTCTTGCACTGTAAGACTCGATTTCCAGTCATGGTCTTAAGTCTATGATTACTTCTTTTCCTATTTTTCTAAAAGAGGAAAAACTTATATAATTAACTCTCTCTGAACATGATTATAAAATTTCCACAGCTATAGAATATTTGATATGGGTTATAACTACATATTAAGAAAAAGCAATTTCACATAAGCCAAAGCGCCTTAGCTTTTTAGTTCTTGGTAGCATGTTAATCCACCAAATGACCAATATGCTTACTAATTGTGCTAACATATTATTTTACACCAACAAAACAAGCGTCATATAATCACGTAACCTTGATGCATTTGTTTCTTTTTGGTGTTTGAGTGACATTCTAGTGACTAGGGAAGAAATTGCTGAACGTTAGACTGGTGTACTTAACATGCTACAACGAACTCTTGTTAACATGGCAAATCACTTGAGTTTTGCAATAATTCCTGTTACTTCTTAATTTTCGCATCTTTTGTCCATTATAAAAATGCAGCAGACAATCAATTTCCATGAAAGTGCTATACGAAAGATTAGAAATCCAAGTTGCAATATGGCTTTAAACTATATTTAAGTTGCTACAAAAGCCACTTTATTTACCTTTCTTACCTAGGAGTATTAAACCTTTTTATGGGCAGATAAACAGTGGAGACACAATGCGGCTGCTATTATTTTCTTTATTCGATTTGTGGGCATCTTGGCTGTTGATGACAACCGTCCAAACACATTGTCTTACTCCTTTTTGTTCTTTGTAATAATTTTGCCGCAAATTCAACCACTTAGGACCTTATGGTTTGAAGCTAAGTGACTTTGCGACTTCAAGGACCATTTATGCTTGCCATTGTGGGCCGCCAGGCTAGTGTGATTGGGACGTTAATTCTGGAACTGTGGGCCCTTCTGTGTGACCGTCCATTTCTGGCCCTTGTTGGTTAATGGACACGAGTGAACTTGAAATACAAACAAATCTTTTTCTTATGGAAGTTGAAAAGTACTGAACATTAATGAAATTTATATGCTGCACTGTTCTTTTCAATACAGCCAATTTGAAAAAGTGAGGGTAACGAATAGAGGTTCGAGCAGTTAGAACTTTATGACTCTACCCAAGGTTGGGAGTTCGAATTCCACCAATGCCAAATTTTCCTTCCCTGTGTAATGGTGTAAGTTTATCAAAAAAAAAAAAAAAAAAAAAAAAAAAAGTGAGGGACAAGAGACTTAGGAGATGAGCCAACAGATTTGCGGTTTCCTTATGGTATTTGTTCGATAATCATTGTAGACTGAATTCGAGTTATGTAGATGACTGATTTCTGTGGAACAAGTGGTAGCCAATGCTCCCGTGATTAATTCGGTGAGATAATTGCTGTGGATTAACAATGCTCTCAAGATTATTTGGTCAATTAACTTAAGATGTATTTGACTGGTTTTATACTCGATGCCCACAAATTATTAAAGAAGATAAAAGAGGTCAGTTTGGACCTATAATGGAGTGTTAAAACCATATACCTAATTGATGCAGTTGAATTGGCAAGCACTAATTTGTTTTCTTTAAGTGGTTAATGACAAAGAGTAATCATTCACCGAACCCATTTTGATATAATTGGAATAAATGCTACTATTTGGCTAATGGAATTTTTGTCGCCTTAGTGGCTAAGGCTTGGTAGCTTTGTGATTGGAGGGCCCTAAGAGTTCCGCATGCATGGCAACAGCAACCAAAGTTTTGAGAGTATTAAGAATTAAACCAAACCAATTAGACACAAAGGTGTCTTTCTTTTTTGATTAAATCATACTAGATACAAAGCACTTTGGAATGTGCTGCTGATTTAATTCCACAAAATTATTGAATAATCCACATACATACATACAGGTCATTTGCCACTGATTTTCTTTTTATTTGAAGTTCCATGATCATCACTAATGACAAAGTGACAGTGAAGCAGCAAGAATATGCTAGTTTTATGCATTGGTTCCGTTGCAACGCTATGCTAGCAGTTGCTATCGGTTTTGGTTGGAAAGTTTTCTAGTTTTCAACATCTTGTCCTCTAGGAAGGAAAAAGATGCAAACATTTAACTCTTTAGTGACCACTCCCGAATTATTGAACTCACAGTTTTCTCCTTAAAATGTTTTGGATAAACTAGAAATTTTAATGGAATTTTTGTGAAAATTAGTATTGCTTTTCCCAAAATAATCTAAAGAATTAAATGTTATCCCCACTCAATATCCTGGGTGGACCATTTTCCAAACCGTATAACAAAAACGGAACAGAAATCCAATTACGAGGCAAAGGGCATTGCAGGTTTGCCACTGATGCCACGAGAATGGACTCAGGCCCAAACTTGTTGTGTCTTAAAGGACCGTATAGAAGCAAAAATTGCTTTAGAGGTTGTCAACAAACTCCAAAGGGAGTCAAAAGCATGAAGATCGATATTATTAACTTTCCAGCCCAATTACTCATACTCCATTTTCTTAATTGAGCTTGCTTAGGCCAATGTGACCCAATAAAGGAATCCGCAACAAACCGGTCCAGAAAGCAGCAATCAGCCTTCTTCATTAATCATCAACAATCGTGCAACTTCGCATTATTAATATTATTGCATTTCAAAACAATCAAACTTCGAATAAAAGAAAATAATTGCATTTTAGACGCCACTAATATGATATAAATCTTTTTTCTAACTGGAAAAAAAAAAAACCTTTAGTGCATTTAAATAAGTATATTTTGTGGTATCTACTAGAATTTATGGCCAATCTTCATCTATTTACATCGAGTAGGATAAATTTTGGTTTAAACAAAAAAAGGAAAATCTAAAGTGGTCCACCTCGATACTGTTCTTGCCACGCTCCTCAGCATGAGCATTCCCCCTCATGGACACTCCACAACAACCTAAAAAAGTGGTGGTTTGCGGCGGCGGAGTCATCGGAGTCTGCACCGCATACTTCTTATCCAAGAAGGGCGCCACCGTAACTCTGATCGAGAAGTCCTCAGTCGCCTGCGCTGCCTCAGGAAAGGCTGGAGGCTTCCTTGCCCTTGATTGGTGCGACGGTGGGCCCCTCTCGTCCCTCGCACGAGCCAGCTTCAATCTCCACCGGTTGCTCTCCCAAGAGCTCAACGGTCCCCAATCCTACGGCTACCGTCGGCTCACCTCTCTCAGTCTAGCCATCACGGAATCAACATCATCTTCGTCGGGTGTACCGTATGGAAGCCCGGGCCCTAAACTACCTTCTTGGGTTAACGGCCCAGTTCAGAGCCCGAGTACGATTGGGACGATTGAGACAACGGCCCAAGTGCATCCTCAGCTCTTCACCAAAACGCTTTTAAATAAGGCCGTGGATCAGTATGGTCTTGAGGTGGTGATAGGGAAGCTTGAGGAGGTGCAGGTGGCGGAGGGAAGAGCAACGGCGGTGTTGCTGGAGGGAGGGGGAAGAATTGAGGCCGACGCCGTGGTGCTAGCTCTTGGGCCATGGACAAGTAAATTGTTGCTTTTGAACTCCATTTTTAGGGTCTATGGGCTGAAAGCCCATAGTATCGTGTTGGAGCCCAAAGTTCCAGACGCTATTACTCCGCATGCACTCTTTCTGAGTTATTATCCGGCCCAAGGTGGGAAGCCCCTGGACCCAGAAGTATATCCCCGTCCAACAGGTAAGACAGCTCTCTTTTTTTTTCTTTTTTTTTTTAAATAAAGGTAAGACAGGTTAACAATTGTTTAAGTTTAAATAATCTTAATTTTCTTGAACTAACCTGTTTTTGGAGCTTTTTATTTTTTTTTATTTTTTATACGGTTCGTATTTTTTGTTAAGAACTTTAATGTTGTACAATAAAGTTTTTGGTGAATAAATATTGTGAATGGTTTATTATTGAAAAATCATTAAATGTGGCAAATAATAATAGTGGAGGGAGTGTTACTTCTACGAATGTTTTCTCATCGGATTTAATCTTTTTGATAGGGGAAGTATACATATGTGGGATGTCAGCTGAGGCAGAGGTTCCGGATGACCCAGAGCAAATATCACCTGTCCCAGAATCCATAAGAGTGCTCAAGGGAGTGGCTAGAAATGTCTCAAGCCATCTAAAGGAAGATGAAGCAACAGTTAAGGCAGAGCAAGCTTGCTTTCTGCCTTGCACGGATGATGAAGTGCCAGTTATAGGAGAAGTTCCCGGGGTAAAGGGGTGTTTTGTGGCAACTGGACATAGCTGTTGGGGAATCTTGAATGGCCCAGCCACTGGTGCCTCCTTGGCTGAGCTTGTCCTTGATGGTCATTCCAGCCTTGTTGATCTTTCCTCGTTTAGTCCATCCAGATTTGCTTGTTAGGAAAAGAAAATTGATTGTTTGTAAATATAACATCAGAAATTGATGTTTCAATAAAAGATCGAATGTTTTAATTCGAGTTTGAAGTTGTTACAGACAACGGAGGGAATTACAGGGCAACTCATTGTCTATCCTGTTCCACTTTGAATATTGTCTTCAGTGAAATTGATACACAAGCTGAGAGAGTCAATATCATATCTTAGTTTATCAGCATTTAATTTTTTACCAAAATACCAAATTTGAATGATCAATGATGCAAAGATAATGCCATATTGGCCATGGTCATGTGTTTTCTTAGTAGGAACTAGTACAAGTTTGTTTCAATGTAGTCAAACTGGCACTCATCAGCAGTAGACGAGTTATGACTATGTGGCATTATGAATCTGATTTCTGCAATTAAGAAGAGTTATGACCATGATTTGCGGTTGCGGTCGCAGTTATTCTACATCTATCACGGCATGTCGGTCAAATATCGAGTGATACGTATATTATAGCATGTATAATTTTTCAAAAAATTTAAAAAAATTACTAAAAATAAAAAATATCATAACAAATACAATTATCAAATTTAATGTACTAAATATCTATATTGTCATATATAATTACTAATTATTTAAATAAAGTAATGCTGCTGTAACCATAAAACTATAGTATTAGTAGTAAATGATTTTAGCATCAATTTTATATGACATCAAAACTTAAGTATAAGAGTAAAATCATCATATCTTATATAATATAATAAAAATTATACAAAGAAAATAATAATATTTAGTTCAATACATCAAAGAAACATATATCTGTCAAATGATATTATAAAATACAAAGACATAATAAGTAAGTATTTTTTCCATATTCTCAATAAGTATTTTCATCATAAATTAATTAATAAGAACTTTTGATTGAATTGGGATGATAAATCTACAAAAAGTTGCAAAATTGAAAAAAAAATCTATGTAGTGTAATAATAATTTTTTTTTATCTTTTGATTTAAAATATTGCGGGCAAGAAAGAAAGAGAGAGACGATGGGATTGGATTTTTTGATACAAGATGGATTTTCTCTTTTAAGATTATGATATATGTTTAATACTTAACTCCAATTTGCACTTCCGTTACTTTTTATGGTAGGTTGAAAATGTTAATTTTTGATTGATTATTCCAATATTTTGATTATTATTCTTCAACTTTTTGTTTTCGTTTTACTGTTTTGTTATTAAAAGAGAAGGTTAGCAAGAATCGTGTTTATCTTATCAAGTTTTTAGAGATCATAGTGGTACATATAACGGTACATTTCGTTAAGATTTCGGTTGATTTTTATTGATACGGTATCGTACCACTCATATTGATCGATATCATCGATTTTTCGACGATATGTATCCGATTTAGTTCTAAAAGCGATGTGGGTAATGGTGTCAGTAAGCTCTGTTTCAGTTATGACTAGGGTGATAAGTCGCGAACTCGGATGATATGACAAACCATGATTACGACTAAGGGGTATTGTGAAGCTAAGTTCTGCAATGAAGAAGGGAACTGAGAGAGCAAGTGTATTGGTCATTAGTGATGTATCTAAGTTCTTAAACTACGACAGTGGCAATCATATAGGACAAATTTGGCCTTGTTTAATTGTGTACAATAAAGAATGGATTTCGTCCGAGTTATGATTGTGTTTTTTAATCTGTATCGCATCACTTGGTAAATGAGAGGCAAACGAGTTGGTTGGCTTGGCTCACTTGCCGAAACGCAAGATCTATTGAAGGTTAAAAATCAAAAAAAGGAAAGAGAGAGAGAGAGACCCACCATAAATTCAGTGGGTAAACGGTGGATGGCGTAGGAGAAGCGTCATGCACAGTGTCCAATACTATTGGACTGGTCAAATTTAATCAATACGTTGTGTACTCTTAGGATGCAAAGTTATCCACTTTCTTTATTAAGTCCTTTTGATTGTTATTTTACTATTGGCACTATTTTTTTTTTTAATTCAAACTTACACTATTGTAAAAGAAAAATGTGTTAATGAAATTCAAACACCTTACTTCTAGAGGAAGTCTTAAAACTCTAAACGCTAGATTCACTATTTATTTTCTTTTTTTAATCTCAATTCTTTAATAATGTAATCTTTTGGTGGTATATTCCATTACACAGTAGTCTTTATACCTAAAAAATAATAAATATCTGTAGGAGTCCATTAAGAAATTTAAGATATATACACGAGGCAAGGCAATTTATTTGTCTTTTGGTGTTTGCCTATTATTCAATTCCAATGCACAAGTTCCTATTGTTAACGTACATTGGATACATCACATTGAAGAGGTTCATTCGGAAATTTATGCCGAAGAGCGTGCAACCCTGACCGAAAACATCGTCCACTAAATTATGTCCCTTGGCGTCCAACTATAGGGCTAAAAACTTGCGTTTTCCTGTGACTATTTACTTAGAAATTTAGGAAAATATTTTTTTGGAGACTTACTTTGGAAAACAATTGATTCTCATCTGTGCAGAGTCAGTATTGATTCTTTGTTTAGATTGTGTTTTTTAAGGGTGCTTTTTTTTATAAAAAAAGTAACATTATAATTTTTTTTGTTTTTGTCCTCAAAGTCAAAGATTAGATTAAACGACAGAGAGAGACATCAAAAATGTCAGACGCAGTGATTAAACAGTTAAGTTAAAAAAAGGTAACATTATAATGCTATAATATTTTTTTGATTCTTTGTTTAGATTGTGTTTTTTAAGGGTGCTTTTTTAAAAAAAGTAATATTATAATGCTATAATATTTTCTTTAAAGTTATACATATAAACAATAAAAGTAGTTATAAAACATATTTATAAAGTAATTAAAATTTTTTCTAGAACCATGATGCAAAAGGAGGTTTTCCACGAATTCAGGGGTCCGTATGTCCTCGGCAACACCAATTACCACAATAACATGTGCACTTTCCTCCAAAATTTGGGACACAACTTAGGACAAATTTGGATGCCGAAGCACGAATTTTTCTTACTTAAAAATTTATGATTGCCCGTCTCTGTTTTTTTTTTTTGAGATAAGCCCGTCTCTGTTCTTTGTATTAATTTTTTGTTCCTTTGTGGAGCTCAATGCTAACGTCTGGACAAAGTTGACACCACCGAAAGTGTCTAGTTTAAGGTTTGTCACTTGGTTGTCATAAAACTCAGACTCACATCACATGTTAAATCTTGAGGAAACGAACCTAAAACGATAGAGATCAAATTTAGAGACGTCCTCTTGTTTAAGAGTGGACTTCAATTATCAAAGCTAATCCCAAATAGTTCACTGCATCCGAACCTAATCTAATACTCTTATGGCTTCCCTTAATCCCACTTCATTTATTTTCTCTAGGCCATGACCTACTTATGCCAGCTTTTCTGTTCTCTTCATTTCTACGGATACTCATGCTATGAAGGCTAATATACTGAATTATAAACTCCTACTTAGGAAAGAAGCAGCACCCCACGTGCAATTACATCTCAGTTTAGCTTTTCTTGAGTTTGCTTTATTTGGATTAGCCTTTTGAGTATGCATGTCATAAAGTTGGCCCTAGCTAAATCATATCTGCCAGGTAGTGAGTAGTGAAACTTTGGCTTCAATTAATCATGTCATAGAAAACTCCATTGTCCCACTACTCCCACCATAACTACACTTTATTGAGTTTCTGTATCTGAAGAGACTCTTGGGCGCTTTGTTAAGTTAATGGGATTCTTGCATTTTTAGTCTTCATGGCATCTTTTTGGCCGACCAAAAATAATAAACATCACGATTCAAGGGAGATAGTAAACTAATAATTTGTTGACATAGGCAAATTGTGGAATGTGCCTTTATTGTCTATCTATGCCCGAAGGAACCCGGATCGACGGCCGATGTTATGTCCCTGTACCATCCAAGAATTGGATTCCAAATATGTTCGCTCCTATCCCTATGCTTTTTCTTTTCAACTCAAGATTGATTTCCTGTTTACGGAGTCTTTTTCAAGAGAGCTTAGTTTCTTCTTTATTTTGTTAGACATTTGATAAGTGAAAAAGACACTGGCAAAAGATATTATCCAATGATTCATAGAATTATTATTGTGGAATCTTACTGCTCAATGAAAGCTGTCTTAAGCATTGACAAAGAAGGAAGATGACAAATAGGTCGACATTCACCAAATACGTATATAAGTTTTACAAGTCAACAAAGTTATAGTTAATTCCAATGGAGTAGAAACTGGACTGCTGAAATTTGTATGTTTCTAAATGTGGGGAGGTCACAAATTTAATGCGTTTAGGAGAAAAATCAAGACCTTGATAATTCTACGACGCTGGTCATATCATCATTTCATTTGTATCGCATAGGTTCGTGAGAACTATTGGTCAAATGCATCCTGGCCCAGGGACATGTAGGACTAGAAGTGAGGGTCCGGGAACGCAAACAAATTAATGATTGAATTAAGTGATTAATCATCTCTCCACTATAATTTTGCTCAAGATTGCTACTCAAAGGTAAAATCTTGTCCATACTGATAATGATTTTTAGCTCAAAAATCATATAGTAAAATCTTTCAAATTATTCCCGTCTCAATCAGAACTGTTTTTACAGCACACTCACTTGCGTACTAAACTTAGATGCTTAAACATATTTTCTGTCATTTTTCTCGAGTACACTTTCATTTATGGAGTGTCTTCATTGTCATTCTTTTTCCCTACAAGATAGTAAAATTTCATATTCTAGTTTGTCGTATAGAGAACAAAATGTAATGAGTGATGGAGCGTTTTCTATCTCTTTTCTCCACTCAGTTGCCCCGAAAATTCAGTCAGTAACATAAATATGGGCTTGGAGGGGGACTTCGATTTAAATAGGCTTGGAATATAGGTAAAGGGAAGCTTTTCTTTTCCCTTCACGATTAATAGCTTTTTTCCTATTGAGACAGCAGATGTCACTCATGTCTAGTAATAATATTCGCTGTTTCTGCATTAAAAAGGTGAATGGTCCACCAAATTAATTTGGTTAGTCTAAAGACCTTTTAAGCTGGACTAGTTAAAATCTTGTTAAAGGAACACCTTATTTCTAATTGACTGATTATTAGTACCATAATAAAGTAAAGCTGGAACAACCACTAATGAAAGCCCGAAAGAAAAACAATACTATAATTTGGGTACCAGAGTAAGTTGGATTCGCATTGGCGTACAGTAATCATCTCTGGGTTGAATTGTTATGCATAGACACTTTTCTGTTGTGCAATATCTGACCACCACACATCCTGTCCGGGGAGGGGTGTTTCGATCAGAAAGCTTTCGAATACAAACCAACACATATCATAGCTGATAGGGAACTCAAGTGCGACTGTTACCACAGGAGCCAAATGCTAAGAAACAGCAAGTATCAATATTTTTTGAACTTTCTACTAAGTTCCAAAATATTTTTCGGTGGTCCAGAATTATCTCGTCCATTAGTAGGTGGTGGGAAAGAAATAATTAAAGTTTCTCAGTGTCTACTTCAAGCAATTAGCTTGCTTTTTCTTTCTGGAACTTATGGACCATGAAGAAAAAAGATAAACCCTGATCAGGGGGTGTTCGTGTCCCAGCGGATGTAGGTTTGCCAATGAGGTCTGAGTTTTCGAGAGCAGCCACTCTCATAATACATTCGTTAATTAAATGTGTTAATACACGGTCCAAATTCAGTTGGTGGATGCATCTAGTTTGACTGTTACTCTATCTAGATAAATAATTGTCAAAGAGATAAGGAACTGCATGCAAGTCTTGTGTCAAGAATCCGTCTCCACCGAAGTTTTGGTCAATGGAAATCAGTCAATTGCCATAACAAAGTTCCTAAATTAATTCAGCAGTTTCGTGATGCTCCAGCCATTGATTTTTTTTTTTTTTTTTGGTATGATACGACTCATGCACATTGCGCAAGCTAAGCACACGAACCGAATTGATTGCAATTATCTAGCATAGTTACTTTTCGTAGTTTCTAAAATACAGAGTCCTACCAAGACTACGCCTTTAGTGATTTTCATCTTGATGATAAAAAAACACATTTTGTTTCAGCATTCTTGAATGTTATAGTTCGGCACATCTTTGGAGAAAAACACAATTAAGCTTGGTGCAATGAAATAGTACTACCGAATTTTTGGAGGTTATTTATGAGGCAGTAATGAATGCCGCAACACCTATACAGCCAGCTACATACTGCCTTCGATAGCAACTAAGCAGAATTTCAGCAACAATTCACCACATAATTTGATAGGCCAAAAAAATTGAAGCAAGTTCTCTACTGGTTTTTGACACTAGTTTCACCGGACAGCATAATTTATATTACTTGATACCCCGTGAAACATTTATTATGAATGATTCCTTAAATTTCAATCAGAATTTTAGTACTTTCATAGGCCTACTGATATTCAAGAAATGCTGCATTGTAGATGTGAATGCTTCCGGTCATGGCTCATGCTGATGGGAATGACAACAAAAGTACACACCAGTAACCTTAATTATTTAAGAAGCCTTAGTAAAGTCAATATGTGAAAGTTCTGCAAATCCCAACTCCACCTTTCTGTCACCTAGCAAAGATGCTATTCTCCGCTTTATTCATATTTGATAATTTCATGAAAAAATCCATATTCCATGTAAGTCGCTGAGGCTTTATAATCTGATTTTCACAAATCTTAGCAGGTATGGTGTCGCACCCAAAAAAGAAGAAACATAGCCAACAACTATGAGAAGATTAATAAGTATCATATTTGTTTAAGTACCACATAATATTACTATAATTGTTACTGGTATTATTAATTTGTACTGTATTAACAAAATCTGAAGTCTGAACAGAAAGCATATTGGTGAGGGAAGATTGGTTTTGGGTGAGCTGTGTGTCTTGTTGCACTTGCTCTTAATATTTTACAAACTTCCCTCACATGGTCCCCTGAATATCATAAATCTCAGTTATTGTTAGTCCCCTCTCCCCTACCTCCCCCCCCATCTCTCTCTCTCTCTCTCTTCCACATTTGATTTCAGTAAGGGTACAGAGATGTGGAATTGCTGTGAGAAGGCATCATGAGCACCTCCTCCTGCTGCTGGAAAAGATTTGATCTCCATTTGTGGTGGAGAAGTATCCTACTTGTTCTTCTCGTTGAAATTCGATCTTCTGTTGGCCTTAACGTAGATGGAGTTTTGCTGCTATCTTTAAAGTACAACATTCTCAAGGACCCCCTTGGGGTGCTACAGAGCTGGGACTACCATAATGAGAATCCTTGTTCGTGGTACGGAGTCACCTGTGGTGCACCTGGCTCTCCTGAGGCTGACCGAGTCACCAACCTGTCTCTTCCCAACTCTCAGCTGCTTGGTTCACTCCCTGCTAATCTTGGTATGATTCCGCACCTAAAAAGTCTTGACCTTTCCAACAATTCAATCAATGGCTCTCTTCCTTTGTATCTTTTCCGTGCTTCCCAGCTTAGAAGTCTTGATTTCTCTAATAACTTGATTTCTGGTGGGCTGCCAGAGAATATTGGAGGTCTAAAAAATCTCCAGCTTCTTAATCTTTCTGATAATGCTTTGGCGGGTAATATACCGGAAAATTTAACTGCTTTGCGTAATTTAACCATAATTTCTTTGAAAAATAACTACTTTTATGGTTCACTTCCTAGTGGTTTTGTATCAGTTGAGTATCTAGATCTGTCTTCTAATCTTGTGAATGGATCACTGCCCAAAAGTTTTGGAGGCAGCAATTTTCGTTACCTCAACTTATCGTTTAACAGATTTTCTGGCGAAATCCCACCAGAATTTGGTGACAATTTTCCCTCAAATGCAACTATTGATCTTTCTTTCAATAATTTCACGGGTGAAATTCCAGATTCTAGTGTTTTCCTTAACCAAGATGTGAAGTCATTTTCTGGGAATCCTGAATTATGTGGTTTACCACTCAAAAATTTGTGTCCCATTCCTTCTAGTGTTGCCACCCAACCAAATTCCTCTGCTTCAACCTCCCCACCAGCAATTGCAGCAATCCCCAAGACCATTGACTCCAACCCTTCAGCAGTATCCCCCGGCGGTGCCACTGAACCAAGTTCAAGAGGAAATGGGATGAGAATCACCACTATTGTGGGAATCATAGTCGGTGATATCGCGGGAATTGGGATTCTTGCTCTAGTTATCATTTATGTTTATCAGTTAAAGAGAAGGAAAAGCATCAAAAGTAGCATTAAGAAAGAAGCTGAAAGTGCCAAGGACTTTGACTGGGCATCCTCATCATCCGCAGCATCCTCGGGAGAGTACAACTGGTTGAGGGCATGGACTTGTTTAAAGAAGCATAAACTTGACGATGATGGTGAAGAAACATCAGAAGCTACCAATTCAGAAGGTGAAGATCAAGAAGATTTGCCAAAGGGTCAGGAAAATAATCCCTGTTTACGACAAGAACAGAAAAATGGGGCACTTGTGACGGTTGATGGGGAGAAAGAACTTGAGTTAGAGACATTGCTCAAGGCCTCTGCATACATTTTGGGTGCCACGGGGTCTAGTATAATGTACAAGGCTGTTCTTGAAGATGGAACCACTTTAGCTGTCCGACGAATTGGTGAGAGTGGTGTGGAGAGGTTCAGAGACTTTGAGAACCAGATCAAAGTAATTGCCAAATTGGTGCATCCAAATATGGTGAAAATTCGTGGGTTCTACTGGGGTGCTGATGAGAAATTGATCATCTATGATTTCGTTCCTAATGGAAGTCTTGCCAGTGCACGTTACAGTAAGTCCTCTTTGCCTAGTCCTTTCCTCATTTGATGCGCTTATTAGCAAATTGCTCTTGTTTTTGCTGATGTTACGTGGTCAAAATAGAACACTAATATTAAGAAAAATCCAGTAGATTTCTTTGTTTAACATTAATTTCACAGTTCACTTACATATGCTCGGCGACAATAGTTTTTGTTTCTGCAGTGCCAGAAGACGGTGTCTGCAAGTTTACTGATAAACCAATTTAGCCATTTTGTTTAATGACATGTTAGGGATGTGTCATGTGGGTGATTATTAGTAGGCATAAAATGACCAACACTGCTACCTTTTTTCCTACTTTTCTCCCAAAGCCCATTGACCATTGACCACAGCCACAACAGCTAGAAAAGGTCCAGGGCCATTCACATGTGTGCACAAAAATATTTACTCCCATATGGATTAGTGCCATCAACATGTTGTTTGAGCTGGAAATTTTGATCTGTTGAAATTTGGTGGAATCATGCTGAGGAAAAATCCCGATCAAGATATCACGTACATAAAAGTATTGATACAAGCAGTCTGAATTAACTGAGAATTTGACCCAAATGGACATAAATTCGCACAACAAACAATCATACTATCTTGGGATAATTTCACATACCTCCTCTGAGGTTTGTCATAATTACACCCACCTCTCCTCAGGTTTGAAAAATTACACTTACACCCCTTGTGTTTATATTTTCTATAACAAAATAAGTCCATTTTGATAATGTAACCCAAAAACACCAACTAAATACCTTAAAATATCCTAAATTGCTTTTAAATTGGTTATCGCTTTCTTATTAATATATTTATTTGTAAAATTTTAATAGATAAAGTAAATTTTATTTCAAATTAATCAGATAACTGAGTTTTGAAGAAGTAATATTTGGTAAGAATTAAAATTCAAGGTAAGATATAAATACTTTTGATATTTTTATAACTAATTAATTAATTTTTAAGGTTTATTTATCTTTTTGAAAGCTATTAAGCATATTTTAAGGTGTTTGGTTGGTGTTTTTGGGTTACATTATTAAGATGGACTTGTTTTGTTACAAAAATATAAAAATAGGGGATGTAAGTGTAATTTTCAAAACCTGAAAGAGAGGTGAGTGTAATTATATCAAACCTCAAGGAAGGTATGTGAAATTATCCCTACTATCTATCTCTTTTCCTATTCTGCACGGTGGAGTAGTTGTATGGTGTAACTAAAGCTCGTATTTTAAATGCACTGAAAGATGAATAGGCAAACAACTTAATATAAGAAGTCAACCGTGTATGTACAATGCAGCTCATGGTTTTAATTCCTACCCGGGCCCAGGGGCCTGATAGCGATACACGTATCTACTTAAGCATAATACGCCACTATTTACTTCCACTGGTCAATTGCATGGAAAAGGACTAGACTTTATTACCCCTTACTATACGTTATACGTTGTACATTTATGTGAATCTGTCTTTACTTTATTTGGCTAATCTGGGAATCTTTCTTCTTTGTTGGCTTCTACTTTTAGGGAAAGCTGGCTCTTCACCTTGTCATTTGCCTTGGGAGACGAGGCTCAAGATTGCCAAAGGAGTGGCTCGTGGGCTAAGTTATATCCATGACAAGAAACATGTACACGGGAACTTGAAGCCCAATAATATTCTCTTGAGTGTTGATATGGAGCCCAGGATTGGTGATTTTGGGCTTGAAAGACTAGTGACTGGCGAAAACAGTTCCAAGGCTGGTGGGTCGTCGCGTATATTTGGAAGCAAGAGGTCAACGGCTTCACGGGAAAGCTTCCAAGATTTCACGTTTGGGCCTACCCCAAGTCCAAGCCCTAGTGCATTGGGCATATCACCTTATCATGCACCCGAGTCGCTTCGTAGCATCAAGCCCAACCCAAAGTGGGACGTTTTCTCATTTGGTGTGATTTTACTTGAATTGTTGACAGGTAAAATCACACTTTCAGATGAAACAGGCCCCGGCCCAGTCACTGGGGCAGCTACATTGGACGATGAGGAGAAGAATAAGGTATTGAAGATGGCGGATGTGGCAGTTCGAGCTGACCTGGAAGGCAAGGAGGAAGCTTTGTTGGCCCTTCTGAAAGTGGGTTATAGTTGTATATCTCCTGTTCCACAGAAGAGACCAACTATGAAAGAAGTCGTTCAAGCACTTGATAAAGTTCCTTGTTCTAGTACTTCTTTGTACTATTCCGGGCACCAGTCACGATAAAATGGGCCCAACTAGAGAGGACGTGTATGTTGTTGATTGACTGGTACGTGGCGGTTGTTTTCTTGGAGAGTGTTGATTGATTGTGAAGATTGCGATAGAGATTTCCTATTGTAGTTGTCCTGTCCAAAACCGTACTCAGAAATTGTTGTTCTCTAACACCTAAAAAAACCTTTGTTAATTTTGGACTCAACCCATGTTTTCTTACTTCGATTCTTTTGGTATTTCCAAATTTTGTCATGTTGGAGCATGGAGTGATATTTATTTATTCATTTTAATGTTATAATGATAAGAATACGTAAAATCATATTAGACCAACACTCTCATGCGTCAGTGGAGATCGATCTTGCAAATATAGCAAGATTTGAACTCAAAAAGTCCGCTTACTCTTGAGCTTCAATGTCAAATCTGAGTACATATTTGTAATTTGGCAAATTTTACTAGCTTTTGGCATAATATGCCCAGATAGCTAATTCAGGAGAAACAATTAACCAGATACGGAATGTGGCTGTAAAGATACCTAATTGTGGCCAACGAATCTTTGTAAGTTTATCCTCTTAGCGAGCGTCATGGAGGGGGGGAAAAAGGCTTTATTTTATAACAACGATGCAGTTTCAAACAAAAACAACGATGGGCTAATGAGACACCTAACATATTGGGTCTCAAAACTCATGTGTGTCAAAAGGCCCAAAATTTGGCCTTTAGTTTGAAGTATAAAAACTGCAATGGTCCCATTATCATATCAGACCATCAAAATCTAGAAGAACACAATCCCGCTCTTCTTCTCATTTCAAATTACAAGGCACGTTAGGTCCACAACCCCAAGAACAGAGAACAATGGCGACGAACATAGGGATAATGGACTCTGCTTATTTCGTCGGCAGATCGGAGATTTTAACTTGGATTAATTCCATGCTCCATCTTAATCTCTCCAAAGTCGAGGAGGTACCTTCTAAACCCTAGATCCTTTTCACTTTTTTTTTTTTTAGTAAAGATTTAAAGCATAAATTTTGGTGCAGGCATGTACAGGAGCGGTCCAGTGCCAGCTGATGGACGCGGTTCATCCAGGAATCGTGCCGATGCACAAGGTCAATTTCGATGCCAAGACCGAGTACGAAATGATTCAGAATTATAAAGTCCTCCAAGATGTTTTCAACAAGCTTAAAATCACCAAGGTCACAGCTCTCATTCTCTCTCTTTTGCTTTCCTTTTTTTTTTAATTATTGTTATTCCTAGAAGTAGAAATTGATTGACTTAGCAAGGCAATGGCAAAATGAAATTGGAGAGGTTTACAAGCTTTTTGTTTCTTTTTTTTTTTTTTTTTTTTTGCGATGATATATGAACATATATCGAATTTATTTTCTCTTAGGATGCTTGTTTGACTGGTTGATTTTGTTATTGTTTTTGTGTGTGATGGAACAGCATATTGAGGTGAATAAGCTGATAAAAGGGAGGCCTTTGGACAATCTGGAATTCATGCAGTGGATGAAGCGCTACTGCGATACCGTTAATAGAGGATCTGTCAACAGGTTTTCTCCAATCCTTACTCTCCCTCTGAATTTTCTCTCTCAGCTCAATTCTGTGGAGTTACCTCCATGCTTTACTCTGCTGTATGCATCTCATAATTTCTGCTCTTTCTTGCTACTTTATTTCTTTGTGAATTTTCTGAGCTTGTGGGATGCATAAGCACATTGTGTTGTTCATATTTCTTAATTCTCAGTTGTGTTGGATCAAAATTTTTTTCTTGAACAATACATCTTAAGTAACTCGATATTGTTTGTGAGTATCGTAAACCAAGTAGCACGTAATTCTAATTATTATTAAGACACTTTAATTCAGAATGAAGCAAAACAAATGAGAATGTAAACGTTCTTCAGATAATCTTATATTTGTCTTTGAATTTTGGTGTATGTGCTTGAATTAATTAAGGTGCATGACAGTATATTTTGATGTGGATGGAGCCATGAGTATTCCTGTCTACTTGAAAAGTTCATTAGCTGTTATTTTAGATGACTCAGACTCAGCTTTTAATGAAAGTTTTGTTTTGGCATCTTGAATGTCAACCAACAGTTACAATGCTCTTGAAAGGAGAAGAGAGACTTCCAAGGCTGGAAAAGATAATAGCAAGAAATCTGTTCCATCACAGTCTTCAACTAAAAGCACTGCTGCTGCCAAACATGCTCCTCACAATGCTCGAAGAAGTGATGCACCACATGTGAATACTGCAAACCAATCTGTTAAGGTCTCTAGGCCTTCTTCAAGCGGTGGGTCTTCTGTTAATTCTGAAGCAGAACGAATTTCATATGAACAACAGGTAATACAATTCTTTCAGTATGAGAATGATTTTGATCTGAGAATAATGATACTTTGGGAGATAATACATTTGTTCTAATGCAGATAACAGAGCTGAAGTTATCCGTGGATAGTCTTGAGAAGGAGAGGGACTTCTATTTTGCCAAGTTGAGGGATATTGAAATCTTGTGCCAATGTCCTGAGATTGAAAATCTTCCTGTAGTATTCTTTGATCATCTTATTGAATTAATTTTGGGTAATTGTAGAAACATAGAATGTTGTGGTTAAATCTTTCAGTTCATGATATAGCATTCTATGTTGCAGGTGGTTGAAGCAATAAAGAGGATTTTATATGCTACAGATGATGATGCTTCAGTGGTTGCAGAAGCCCAAGCTATGATATCTCAGAACCAGCAGCAAATAGAATTGTTAGATACCATCCCTGAGGAGGAGGAAGACCTATTGAAAGTAGAAACTCAAAAGAGGAAAAATATCATCAATGTGGATGTGGATGCAGCTGCAAACAGTACATTGTCCCCAAGGCAAAGGATTTCTGATGTGTCTGATGTCCATTGCAGTGGATCACCCCTGGTGACATACTGATTGTCTATCATAATGTGGACTTCAACTGTGTTGTCTGTTCAAAAACTTTTAGTACATCCTAAATCTTTTGCTTCTGCTAGTAGCAGATAGTCCTACATGGAGCTTAAAGTAGGAACTACTGTCTGGATGACATGTTGTATAACTGGATGTATTATCTACCTTGATTTAGAACAGGTTTTCCTGAGGACTCTCTCTTGCATTGGATGCTACTTGCATTTAAGATTTAGCAGAATAACGACTTCCATGTTAGCTCTTGGCAGTACTTATGATAAGGTCTTGAAAAATGAAAAGGAAAACTAGTCCTCTATTTGTTTTGTTCTGTTTTTTAACATTTTTAAATCGACTTTTTATTTTCCGTACATAAATATCAAAAAGAATTTCTAAAATCATTATAGTAAGTATTTTTTAAAAAACATCTCAAAAAATAACCGGCTATAACCAATTACAAAAATCATTTGATTACTACTATTTTATTGAATGCTCAGAAAATAAGTTCAATTGAAATGTCATCAGGTGGATTTCACGAGTTCATACTATAAGGTCAGCATTTTTCAGCCTAAAAGGAAAAAGGAGAGAAACGAATGAATTTAATTTGTAGTATATGCAATATCAGTTGTTAGGCTAGCCAAGAGGGTAGTTTACTGGTTCAGAACCCCGTACCATGACGTGGTCGTGAGGTGGGACTTGGTCTCGTTCCTCCTCTGGTTTACTCAATGAGAATGCTTATTGGCCTGGAATTTTGGTGCTGAAAAATATAACGAAGGAAACTTTACGGCACAGTAAGTACTGAATAACCAAGTTTCTGTGGGACGAGGATTAAAAGATCCGAATCCGGATGGCAACTACATATCCACTGAAGAACTTGGTCCATTTTGCTGACAATTTTAAAAGCTAATCTTTTCATCAAATAAACCATGGAAGGGAAAAAAAATTGAAAAAACTGTGTCCACAACTGAAACGCAGTAATCGCCTTGTGTTGCGTTTGTCTCTAATAAAGACCTATTCTTTCTTTGAGTGCCATCAGATTCGGCCAATACTGTTTTAGTTGAGAAGTTAAAACCCAAACAACTGCATTCAAGATCAAGACATTATTTTTTTCAATTTATGATAATTTATCAGCAATATCAGCAGGATGAACTCATTGGCGAATAGGGTAAGGTTGTATATGCATGTATACGTCTACACTCCATGTTGAACACGGTATCTTTCATAATAATTTTCCAAACGAATCAATTTCTTTCACAACGGATTACCATGCATTGTTTTGTCAGGAGGAAACTGGCGTTGTGAATGCACAAGGTCAGGTTGAAAGGAGGGTGGACACAGTGGATTACCGATCATCTGCCGGAGGAGTTGTAGACCAGAAGCCAGTGCAGGTTATTCATCAGCAACATGATTCGTTCACGGATTCAAACACTAGTGGCGGTGTCTTGGCGAATGCTGCTGCTTCTATTGCCTCGACCTTAGAGTCTGCCAAACGGGCTCTCTCTCGGAAATGATTTTACATTAGGCTTTTTATTCTTTTTTTTTTTTTGAATTTATTCGGCACAAGGCCTACAGGGGAAGGGGGAAGTGACCTAAACTAATTTCTTTCTTTTATTATTTTATGTGGCTCGTTTCATATTCTACTTCATCACTGTGTCAGCCTTCGCTTGATTACTCAAGCGTTCTTCCTTGTCAAAGTATTACATGTTTGATTGGAGATTTGTGGTTACTACTCCAATTCCAGACTAGATACATCTTCATCCGTCAATACACAAGTGAATAATTCATGGTAGAAATTAGATTATAAGTCTTTTTTCTTGTGTATGAATCGTAGGTCATGTCTATTTGCCTTCTCTAATTAGTCGATTACCAAATATAGTCACAAATTATGCCCCCGTTTCATTTGCTATTAACGTTAAATAGCAAATCTTGGCAGGCACTCACATGCCTATTGACGTTGGAGAGCGTCAAACTGTTGATTATGAACTAAAGCCAATTATTTCTAATATTGTAATTTTTTTTTATTGTCAAGTGATTAAGAATCTAAAAGTTCACAAGTAATAAGGGCTAATTTTTTAGTTAAATTGATTGAAGAATTAATTTGTGAAATAATTAATCCTAAGGAATTGTTAATA
Organism: Mitragyna speciosa; assembly: GCA_024721245.1. NCBI lineage: Eukaryota > Viridiplantae > Streptophyta > Magnoliopsida > Gentianales > Rubiaceae > Mitragyna > Mitragyna speciosa. The sequence continues at coordinate 4,218,945 of CM045561.1, read as the reverse complement.
AGTAGAGTCATTATAATAGTGGAATAGTGGAAGAATTTCGTTTTGAAGGAAGTTAGATACTACTAAATATCTTATTTGGTGAGATATTTTAATCATAATAGAATACGGTTAATTATTACAAATTCTTGTTGAATAAAATCTTTTAACTGTTTATCTATAAATAAGTTTCTAAACATCAAGACTTGAGATACAAGAAAACGTTGTTGGAAAATCTAGAGAGAGAAAAGGTTTCTTTATTATCTAGTTTTCTTTAGGTTGGTGTCGATCTAGCATATTGCCTGGTCTTATTGTGGCATCACCTCATCGTTAAATTTTGTGTATAGATAATCAATGATATTAATTAAAAATTAATTTTAATAATCAATGATCTTAATTAAAAATTAATTTTACTGTATAGATAATTAATGATCTTAATTAAAAATTAATTTTAAATTCCGCTATTGTCATGCTAATTTTCTCACACAAACACCTTCCCTTGATGCTTTGGCACCCCAGAAGCGTCTATTATCGAATCTCAGGCTTGATTGTTGTTGTCAAATCCTACAAAATCTGGACAGAATGACCTTTTCATTGTTGTTAATGCGCAACTACTTCGAAAAGCGATCTGATGCTTAATGCCAAGGGAGGTATTAAACAAAAAAATGTATCACGTATAAAATACATTCTCTCTACAGAACAGAATTACGATCAAGTGAGATGATGCTGTAAACCAAAATCTTATACTGATATACCTAGCAAGTTGTGGGCTTTATAGAATTCCCACCGAGAAAAGCATTCTTGAAGAGAATAGAGTACTTGTGCTACCAATGGCGCTCTTTATCCAAAAAACAAAATGCATCCGATTCCCAGCAAATTGGCCATCATTAGATTCTTTAATGGGTCCAAACTCGAACTAATCTCAGTTATTATCCTCATCTGGACTACGACTTGGCCATTCCAGGATTATGTCAAATCGAAGTTTTCTTCATCACCGAAAGCAAAACCAATTAAGTGCCCTTTATTCTCCCTTTGGTCCCTTTCTGAATCTCATTCCCATTTCTTCTTTATGCAACTCACATTCATTGATTAAATGCAATAAAATACAAAATGCAATTCATTTGCTCTGCTCTGTTCTTAGTTCTCTGAAGTCTTTACTTAATTCTTCCACCAAATCCCTAGTGAGTGATTTAGGCAGCTCACACGTAATTACCTAACAGCTTTAAGTTCTCTACTGTGCATTCTTAATTTCATTTTCTTTTTCCTGATTATTACGTACAGAAATGGGTATGGCAATATCACGGTTTGTAAAAATGCTCTTTGCAAAGAGAGAAATGAGGATTCTGATGGTTGGTCTTGATGCCGCTGGCAAAACTACTATTCTGTACAAGTTCAAACTTGGAGAGGTTGTTACTACCATCCCCACTATAGGTATCTGACTTGAACTCCTCTCTTTCTGTTTCTGACTCTGTGTTTTTGTTTCAAGTTTATATAATATGCGTTAGTTAACTAATTTTTGGATCAACAGGTTTCAATGTAGAGACCGTGGAATACAAAAACGTGAGTTTCACAGTATGGGATGTAGGAGGACAAGATAAGGTACTTTTTACCAACAATTACCTGATCTTTATTTACTAATCGAGTTATAGAAAACTATATTGAAGGGCGAAACCCTGCCCTGCAAGTTTTTTTTTTTTCATGCATAATGCATGTCAACATGTGTTACGATGTCTTATGTAGCAGCCATGTTGAGTGATGACTAACTGCATATCAGGCATGCTAATATTTATCAGAAGAGTTGATGCTCTGATTATCGCTTATTCATCTACAGATTCGGCCTTTATGGAGGCACTACTTTCAGAACACCCAGGGCCTTATTTTCGTGGTGGATAGTAACGACAGAGAAAGAATTTCCGAAGCCAGAGATGAGCTTCATCGAATGCTTAACGAGGCATGTTTATTGAATGCTTACCATGAATCCGTCCGTAATCCTTCATAAATTGGCAGTTATGACGTGACTTATGAACACAATTACTTAATATTTTCACAGGAGGAACTACGTGATGCCACCCTTCTTGTCCTTGCCAACAAGCAAGATCTCCCAAATGCCATGAGAGTTTCTGAAATCACCGATAAACTTAGTCTGCACTCACTACGTCAACGCCGCTGGTATGTCATCGTATTACTTATTATGCGCTGTTCACATTGCTATCTTGGCACCCAAACAAATATGTAAACAAAGAGAAACTTGAAGAATAAACAGGCATATCACAACATGGTTTGAAGATAATCTGAGAATTTAATCAGGATTTGTCTTAAAGGACATCACTGATGCAGGTACATCCAGAGCACTTGTGCAACTTCTGGTCAGGGACTTTACGAAGGCCTAGATTGGTTATCTAGCAATATCTCAAGCAAGGCAAGCTAATTAAGATAGCCTCTAGTTGTCTTAAAATTTTCATTTAAACTGAATCTTCGGATCCGGCCATCCGCAGTCATCACAAAAACATGTACTTGCCTCAGCAATATATGTATTTGCCTTGCAGGCATAACTTCGGCAGCTGTAAACGTGGTGCCTTTCAAATTCCATTACTTAACAGGTTATGAACCACGAATTCTGATAATATAATTTATGTATGCAGAGCGTCTTGAGCAAGTAAAAGCATGTAAGGTTTGATAATTAAGCCTGTCATTTTGCACGCAAAGGTGCAATGCAGAGGATCTGATGTTGTGTGAAATGGCTACTTCCTTTCTCTCTTTCTCTATTTTTTTTTATTGTATTTTTCTTTTTGTCGTTTTACTGGGAAGGTAATGAATCATGTCTTAGCCCCTGCCTAAACTATTTCTATTGAATTAAAGCTATTACAGTTATTCCACAAGGTTGATTTCTGCAACCTTTAACCGATGATGATGCACTTGCGCAGAAGCAGGACGGGAAGTGGGACAGGTAATAATAATAGTCAATTCAGTTCTTCATCTTAGAGTCAAATAACTAAGTTGCTAGTGTTGCACAGCACGGATAATTTGGCCAGACCTTCTTCACTTTAGACATAATAACTTGAAACACATGCAGTTGTACAAAAAACACGCAATGAACAGGAGCAGCACAAAAAGAAAAAGTGGACACAAAGTTGAAGAGTCAAACAAAACATAAAAATGCCATATGCAAGATTGTATTTTGAATATCAGATCGCCGGAAAGAAAGAATTACAAGTTTATATGACAGCTAAGTATTTAGAAGTGAAACTTTGACTAGTTGAAAAGGCACACCTACATTCATGAAATACACAATTAAGCAGTTCAAAAGCACCCATGTTCTGTTTGGACACATGTATACATGTTTGGCAAGCTAACCTCGAAAAATACAAGCAAGCTTATGCGGAGCAAGTATTCATTAGAGAATTCACCTTCATTTATGCATGAATTTCCGAATAAAAATCATCTGTGATCATATGTATAGAAAGATGATGTAGAATGCAACAAGGTGTTCAACTAAATTACATAGCCAGTACCTAATTAATCTCCCATTCCACTGGCAGTCCAAGCGAGGTCCTCGAAAATTTCTAGTACGGATGGTGCAGCTAATGAACGATTAGCATTTTTTAGTGTCCAAATTTGTGAGTGTGGCGTGATTATTGTGATTTTTAAATGAACTAATCCATAGTTAATCAACTACTATTAGAAAATTAAATGAAAACTGTAAAACTGTTAGAAAAACTCGAAAAGGTTGAAAACTTGGTAAACTAAAAAAACTATTGCGATATACTGCAATAAATTTTCTTTAAAAAAAATGGTCAGAAGCGTTGCTGACTAGGGCACCTAAATTTGCGAAGTTAAGTTTGTTAACGGTGGCATGTTGTGCAAATCGGTACAATCGGATTTCGTTATCGCTAGAAAGCGTGTTTTGACTAGAGGTTGAACTTGTCCGCCTTTGAAAGAAGGCGCCAAGTGGCTTCGCACATGAAAGCTTCGTTGTCACGACTTTGAACGCAAGGAAAAATCTCACCGGGCCTTCAAAGGCGCGAAAGTTAAAAATCATTGAATCTCTGATAGAAGAAAGCTGCGGTATGGAACGGAGATAAAAGGCGTGGACCAAGAAGCGACCAAATCACGTTTTCATAGAAAAAGGGACTTTTCCAATGGAGACCTTTAAAGAAAAGAAAAATGAATTATTTTCATCCCAAATGTGTTGTCCGATGGTATTCTACAACTTAACTTCCATGTGTTTTTTTTTTTTTTTTTCTTTTTACCTGTTGAAGCTTTTCATTTTATATTTTGCTAAATCAAAGGTAAGGGCTAATTTTTCATTTCTAGGACTAGGAAATAATTCACCATATCCAATTGTTAATAGTTTTTTATGAGTGCTATTTGAAGTAAAAGATTAATTCTAAAAGTAAGAGGGAGATAATTAGCGAGGTAAATATTTCAGTATCTTTATGGTGAAGGCCGACGGGCCAATGAAATAATAATTTCTTCAGCAATAGAGTTCAAACGTTCGAGAAAACAAATAGGACTGAATCAGTAGAGACAAAAAATCAGATGAGATATGAAGGTAGGTGTGGTGAATAATAAATTTCATTTGCTTAGGATTCATGGGGCGGGACTACATTTTAAGCAAAATTTGGACTCAGTCCTTAGGTAGAACATTTATGAAATATATGTTGAACTAGTAGTATAAAACTTAAATGATGCCTGAGCTTTCCTTTCAGAAACATCTGGAGTTGGTGAAAACATTATTAATCTTGCAACAAATCCAGCCATGTCTGCATTATGTCGGAAAAATGGTAACGTACTGATGTGAAAGCAAAGTGCGGTTCAAATTCTTTTGGAGGTTTAGATTAATAAATCCTTCCATCTGCTAGTTTGATTGGTCAAATGTTCTTATTTCGCCATTCTACCATTGTAGTTGCATAACTTCCAGTGTTTCTATTTTTCATTTCAATTTCATGCTTTCAGTGTCACTGATTCACTGTTTGTTTTTTCCAATCAAAAACTTGAAAAGCATTACGCAAACGTATTGCTTTAAGTAGAACTACAATCAGTGGTTAATTTCCGTCTTTTGTTATTGCCTTATAAGAAAGTCTTCCAGTTAGTTAATGATGTGTTTGGTAAGACATTGTCCTGTTCAAGAAAGATTAGTAAGAAATCTCTTATAAATTCTAAAACTTAATCTACTTTTCTTTTTAATCTCTCCTATGTGGTATGGCTTACTGAAGAGAACTTTTAACTACAGCATTCTTCCAATAATTTTATCTTATTATTTTGAGGTTTGTATATCACTAATCAAAAACTAATATATATTCCAAGTGTAATAATACTACACTTGTTTACATAACTTCAAACATCAAGACTAGTATTGTTAGGAAATGATTTTTATAACTATCAAGAGTAAATAATTTGATAGAATATTAACAAAAAAAGACATTCATTTGCACGTGTTTTTTACAAAATGAAATGATATCCACTCGATGGTGAAATCATATTTGAATAGCTATTTTGTGGACATGTCATTCCAACCGTATAATACAAGAACTTCATGAAATTAACAAAAATAATGTCATTAAAATTACTCTAGTATTTTGGTTGCTGCCAAGGTTCAGAATCAGTTCAAATCTAGTCCAATAGTAGTAGTGATTCTTGTTGTTCAAACAAAAGAAGAAATAAAATACTAGTAGAAGTAATGTCCGTTTGCTTATGACCTACTTGCCTACACCATGCCATGATAAGTCCGTAAGCTGCTAAGCTGTAAGGGTGTAACAGAGCGGGGATTTCCAAAGTGGTCAGGTTGACTGGTCAAACAGTAGTGTTACTGTTTAAGAGGGGGAGACAGACTAATACTAATAGTCTAATAATCTATAATTGTAAGTAAAGCATCATTCCAGTATAATTGGGTGGGTCCAATTAAAATAGCTGTTACGTTGAAAAACATTTTCCCACGAAATCCATCATTTTGCTGTTGATCACCATCAACCATCATCAGGCCATACTGCTACTGGCCTTAAAAGCTGAAAAGCCATGAACAGGGAGGACCCCCTTAAAGTCCATGGACAAAGCCATCCCCACAAAATCAAGAGGTGGACAAGTCTATTAATGTCCAAAATTATAAACCTTCCAACATGACAATCCTCCTCCAGTTGGAATTCAACTTTGTGAATTAAAAGGTTTCAAGCCTGGCTCACGGAACTACAATAAATCTGAACGCACCCAATTGTAACCACCTGTTGCTCCTGGAGTCCTGCAGAAGTTATTGCCAAAACCTGCAACTTTTCTTTGGTTCCCACTAGCTAAACAAGACGCTTGAAAACTCAAAACCACAGATTGGCCAAACATGTAATCAATAATGAAATTCAAGGTTCTTCAAACAAGCTGCACATGATTTCATTCTTGATCACCTTAACAGCATAAAAGACAATTATATCACGTAGTTTGATTGTGATCACCGTTGATTTCAGGATAAAGATAACTCAGGAACTTGAAAACTTTCCGAACAGTTTCTCTCTTGTTGGAATGCTTTATCTCCCGTTATTCTCCCCAGGTCTCTTTTTGTAATGTCATGATGATGCTTGAATCAGCTGTTAACTGTCTTTTGACTGATTTGCAGATTCATAAACTACAAAGTCAAGGTTACTGCAGGATCATGTTTTTCACAGATGAGCTAACTCCTCCGTACCATAGCATGTTTTGGTTGCATTTAGACTAAAGCTGCATAATTTACTGCATATTCTAGCCTTTCTCTTCGGTTCAAGGACACAGTTCTAACATTTTGAAGTCTTGACCACCTCAAGCTTTATCTTTGATTATTAAAACAAGGGCATTTTTCTAAACAAGGTCAAAGCCAACAAGAAAATATCTAATAACAACTACTGAAAATCGAATGGCCGACAATCTGTTCCTTCCTCTAAGAAATCTTTCTACATACAAAAATATTAACTAGTTACAAGGACATAGTCTAGTGCCAACCTGTCCTACATTGAAAACTTTGTCATTCCATTATTATATTATGTTCTTTGAGGAACAACCAAAGACTTCCCACACCCGTCTCTGTCTATGATTCTAATGAACCTCGGTATAGGTGTCATTCATGTCTCATGTGAACGCAAGGAGGATACCATGCACATAAAAGCATGTCCTCCTTTAATATCGATTAATAATGTTAGTGAATGAGATAACCAAAATCACGGATGCCATACAAGAAAAAAAATCCACCAATGTCTCTTTCAATATCAAAATTCATTCTCTCTAGCAAATAGTTTTCTGATCCATAACATTGATTTGGCCAGAAGAAGAGCCAGATATAGCAGGATTCAATACAGTTTCATTGCATTCCAAGAATGCACATGAAAAAGAGAAACAACATAAGTACCATCCACAGTATATTAGATAAAGATTGCCAACAGATTCGATAAATAAGAGAATGAGAGTTCGTCAAGGACAATTATCCACACTCACAGACATACTCTTAGTGAACTTATAACATGACTAACTTGTCCTGAGCTCTGCTTCTCTTCAACAGATGCTTTGATGGCGAGGATGGAAGTGCCACGTCCCATGAATCATTAGAACTGTCACAGCTAAAATATGCATCGAAGACACCATTTGGGCTGGCTGGGACTGACTGATGTTTGCGCTTGAGTGTTTGGTAATGGTTGTTGCCTTGATCATCCATTATCTCCAGAATGAGTTTATAGCACTCATTTACCTTCTCCTACATTGATCCAAATAAACAATCGATATTCATCAAAGAACATCCAAAGGTTTAAATTGGAGATACAAGTACCAAATCTATCAAACAAACCCAACCTTGCCAACTTTAAAAGCATTCATGAGCTGATTCTGATATTCCATTAGTCTACAAGGATCAAAATCTTCAATGACGATCAACAATGTTACAGTAGCAACCACAGATGGGAGAAAATGCACAAGCCTAGCATCTGCATTTCATGTACATTCATGACATGATCATAAACCAGTTCACTAAAAATAGAACAGACAAAATCATCCATGTTTTGCATCCAAAGCAATAATGCTATAGTAATTTGATCTCCTTACCAGCAATAACAGAGAGAAGGAGGTCCTCACACCTCTTAAGAAACTCCCAATTCAGGTTAGTCATCAATCCAAATCTCCTCACAATATGGTCAATGAATGACAGAGGTGTCACTAGCTTCATCTTCCATTGAAGTGTAGATAGCACCAGAAGTTCCATTCTCTGAATGGTCTTTGCCTCGAAAACAAACTTGGCATCTTCCACCTTATAAAAACAGTGTCGTAAAACCAGAAACTAAATGAATGATGCAATAAATTCCCAAAACAAAAGCAAGGTGGCAATAAGGCAATAAATCAAACACCCGACATTCCACAATCCAGTAATATTGTACAGAGAAAATAGGAATAGCACTAATTACTAGTAATTAATTGCAAGATGCATACTTGGAGGTCTAATAGAAGTGGCACTTGGATCTCCTCCATCTTGGCAGCAATGGAAAGACAAGCCACAGCAGCAAGTTGACTCATCCACGGCGTATCCCTCTGGAAACAGAGGCTAGATATGAATCTATCATAGTAACTCACAGCTAAAACAGCAGTCATAGGGGTAAAACCATAATGTCCAATGACCTTTAACATCCATCCAACACCCTCATTTCTAGCCACCACTAAAAGCCCATCTGAGTCAAGATTATTATTCTCCAAAGAAGCCTCTTTTTCTTTAGATAAAAGGGTAATGAGCTCATCATCTTCCCAAAACAGGTCATTTTCTAATAAAGTTAAGTGCTTTTTATCAATATAGTAGTTGCACTCATCGCTTTCATCTTGTTCAAAACCAAGCCCACTTCCCAAAACCTCATCAAGACGCTCTTCTTTACAATAAAGACCATCAAAGATCAGATTTTGGAGCTGGATTTGTTGTAGTTGTTGCTGTTGAGAATGTGAAAGGGTAACCATCTCCTTCTGATGAGAAGAAGACAATGAAGGCTATTCTCATTATCTTTAGGAGGAGAAGCTCCTCATACTAGTCGTAGTATAACCCAATCTATCTTGGACCCAGTAACATATCTGCCTCTTTCTCTCTTTTCTGTCCTGGAGAGAGAGAGAGAGAGAGAGAGAGAGAGAGAGAGAGAGAGAGAGAGAGAGAGAGAGAGAGAGAGAGAGAGAGAGATGAGTTGGGTTTTGGGGTTTGAGAGAGGGGGCTGGTGAATTGGGTGGCGAATGGTACTACTATACCAAAGAAGGGAAGCACAGGAGGGATTTTATCTGAGATAGCTTTCACGCCTGTCCTTTTTCTCCCTTAGATTTCTCACTCTTCCTTGATGACTTTTCTTTCTTGGTTTTTTTTTTTTTTTTTTTTGTTTCGATTTTAAAGTGTGATTCGGAGGATTTTGGCGCTCAGCCAAATGAGGGGTACAAGACCAGAACCACAGCGATGTAACTGCACATTCGCCCAAGCCCATTACATTACAGAGTGATAAAGATAATCTTATACCATCATATATTAGACAATTAGTGGAAGTGCCTACTGATATTTTAAAGTTTTTAAACTAAAAAATAAAAAAATAAAGCAAGGAAATTTGACAAACTGAGCATATTGTATGAACTAAGTGAAATATGCATGTCAAGAACGAATTGTTTGCTGCAGATAATTTGACAGTAAATCTTAGTTATTACTAATAAAGTATAGCAAGTGATACTAGTACTAATAGGACCATACTGTCCGAGTAGTAAAATTGGACTGATTGCACGTATAACATGATGCAATTGAAATTTTGAAGCTAAGGTACTATTACTTTTGATCAAGGAAAATTAACACATTTGATACCATTTTAGAAGTAAACACTTTTTAAGTCTCGTAATATAAATTAATCTAAATAAAAATGCAAAAACTCATGTATTTATTTTTACATGCTATTGACTTTTACCTATCATAATCCATATTAATTGAACCAACTCTCATCTTTCACGCATTATATTCATAACACACACGTTTATATATCTCTATTAGCACCACAACTTTTTTTGTAAGTAAGAATGTATAAAAATCTCCAATCTCTATTTCAGTATCGATATCTACATTGTCTACATGCTGATAACATTAACCTAATTGAGTTTAGAAATTAAAATAAAAAAATTGTAGATTTTCTAATGTACTAAATGTGCCACATAAATGGCATTTTGAAGGACTCGGTTTTTTTTTTTTTTTTCTATGTACTAATGCTTACTAGTCAAAAGAAGCTCACGAGGTAACACATAATTGTTTCAATTTTCGGACCACCTTCGCAGCAACTTCACAACGAGTAAATACGAAAAGATGTCTTTGGTGTTCTAAAGTACATACAAATATTAATAGTTTCAGATCTCCGATTATGAGCCTCCAATCGCTGGATCAGGGAATTAGTGTGGTTGGATTTTTGGAGGAATACTTTGCATTCTACATGTGATGGAGATGGGTGGGAGAAAGAATTGAGGAGAAACACAAAAGGGTTGACCACTTCTAACATGGTTTGTCAATTTGTCTCAATTGGTCTCACATTGAATTGGGGAAAAATTTGTGGGTCACGCCATTGATTTTTCAGATGTTTATACTTTTGAGGTTACTAAATAATTATATAAACAGTGATGTGATTATCAACGCCAACCGTTCAATTTGGACTCCGTAGAAGCATCAAAAGAAGCAATTAGAAGAGCGATAAACAAAAGATTAATGTTAATTGCACTCAGAAATTGAAAGTAAAGGGAGAAAAAAGAAAATGGCAGTGCCATTTTTAGACCAAAAATTAAGCAAAGAGGAAACTAGATTATGCACTTTTCTTCTGTCTTCCTCCCCCAATTTTTTTATAGCTTTTTTTTTTTTTTTTTTTGAAGATTGAATCAGTGAACCATTAACAGAAGCAATTCTGCGCTTTATTTTCCTTTTTGGCTCTGGACCAACATTACCTACTATGAACTGGGTTTGTACGATCAAAAATTCTGTACCCATTCATATAGTTAGGCTTATGGGGCTTTAGCAAAAGACTGATCCCAAAATCATGGGAGAGTGCATCTTATTGCGCCCTTGTATGTGAACTACAGTTGCCCTTTTCTCTAAAATGGAAACAAAAGTGATTCCATTTTATAGTTTTTTTTTTTTTTGGTGGAAACTTTTCCAATACAAGTAGATAGCAAAACTAATTTCACCTCGCCAAATTTCAACTGTTCCACATAAATGTTATTAGTATAACTTTGATTCTTCTTCTCTAACCCCACCCATCTCTCAACCCCCAAAAAAATTAAAAAAGGATAGAAAAAATGCAGTATAAATGTGTACATTTCCCAGGGTATGGCCTCAAAATTCCCGAGTTTAGAATTCAGACTTCATGAGATGGATAGATCATTGCTGTCGAGTTCTTGGTGAACCTTCGAAACTAAGTAGTCAAATCAAATGTGGTAATGTGTACAATAGTTTACGATCAAACAGAAAAGGATTAATTGAAACTACAAGTTAAGCTCCGTATACTTGTACTACGACTGCATCTAAAAAATGGGAAAATGCCACATTTTTTAAGAAGACGTGATTGGATTTAGCAAACGAAACAGAAAATCAGTAACGTCTGTCTTACGCGAAGATATATGCTCTCGGAGCGAAGACGTATGCTCTCGGAAACAGCAGTCTGCATGGTAGACTGCTAGTTAAAAAAGAATCAACAGTCACGTAAGAAAGTGAAGGGAAGTTCTTTATCTTTAGGCCCCTGGTTTTATTCATTGACTGAATTAGGCACAAGTTGATTACTTTTAGATTAAGGGTTAGGAACTTATATAGTTAATTTGCACTAAATGATTGGCATTATATGTAAAAAAAAAAAAATCATACGAAAGAAAAATTATTGGTTTAAATTCTTGAAGTATTTGGTTTACATTATTAATCAAATACACCATCACTAAAATCTCGTACTAACACATTTACCATAACAAAGAACCTTGTACTCGTTCCATCGAAAATTCAGCTGCTATTAGCAATTCTTCTTTCGCTTGGTTGGTTAACTTCACAATGAAAAATATTTATTAACACCCAAGAAATTAGCTAGCTTGATGCAGTACTAGGAGTATGTTGTAGTATGGTGAATGGAAGTATGGAACACTTTCATGTCCTTATAATAATTGTTGGCCTTTCGTTCGTCTGCTCAGACATATGGCCGTACGTACGCCTCGTTTCACTTGCAGGTGGTTCCTTTGCCAGTTGCCATCCCTCACCTCTGCATAAAGCGTACATTATTGTTTTGTTAGTACCAAGTAGCAATTAAATCTTTTGGCGAGGGTGTTGGTACGTTGAACTAAAAGCAGGTTCAGATGGGCAGTGGCCACTATTAAAGCACCACTATCGCTGTGCGAAGAAGTTACCGTCAATAAATGGGCATTTCCCAAAATTACGTATATTTCCATTTCTTTTTTGGATAATGAAAATTTATTATACTTTTTTGGATAATGAAAATGCGGGTTAGTTAGCTCTCAAAAAAAAAAAATTTCCTTTAATTTCCTTAATCTCATGGTTGTTCTTGAAAAGTTGATGCATAACAATGCATCAGAAAGTAATGCATGTGTTTCCTTCTTCAAGGATTTCCTTTAAACCCGTGCCAAAAAAATCCAAATGCACAACATTTTGGAAGAAAAAGCACAATTAGTCCCTGCCTCCTTTACTTGCCAAAAGACTAACTTCAATACACACTTTCTGTCGTTTCCCATGTCAGTTACCATTTAAACACTAGTCATAATGCGAAAGGAAACTTATCTTTCTTCGCTACATATACAAAAGGTTCTCTGAATGCTCTTTCCACTTCACATTACGTTCAAGAGGGAGAGAGAGAGCGAGACAATGACAAAGCTCTAATACCTCCATACAGTTTTTTGTTTTAATTGTGTTGTCTACGATAAAGGAGCTGCAATGCCCTGCAGTACATGGCAGTGGTAAAATCTTGCAAAAAATTTTTACTTTGTAGAAAGTGATGCATGGAGCATTCATTCATAGTCGTTATGGATGATAAAATTCTAGATATGTGGTAGCTTTTCTCGTCTTTTATGTCTTCTTTTTTTGTGGCTCGACCTGCGAGGTTGCATGCCATAAGGGCGCAAGCAAGTGGCTGAAGGTGGTTGAGACTTGAGAGGTAACGTTCAATTGTGCAGCACTGTCTTTCACTGGCCAACTTCATTAGTGTAATTAGCTTACCAGGCATTCCTTTTTATTTTTTTGCCTTTACGAATCTGGTGTAGAATTCTATGCCATTTTCAGCTTTGTATGGGTTGTAGTAATAGCGTGAATAAGCAAAAAGTAACTTCAAAATATCAATATATTTTTAGCAGTTTTCTTTTTTTGTTTTTTTGTCAATAACATTTGTATCTATCGTTTAATCACAAAATAATGAAATCATTTACTATGCAACATGAAAGGACCATAGCCTTTTAACTCAGATGGTATCTATATTACATGTAATTCCTCATATTTTTTAGCAAAATATATGTTACGACTTCTTCGAAAAAGAAGATAGAGTCCCCTATAAACATAACAAAACATCTTTACGAAAAAAAAAAACTCACACACAGCCTCCTAACCAAGAGCTATGTAACTGTAAGGAAAATGAGAAATCGTAGAAATTAGTTCTTGGATTAGGCCGCTTTATACATAAAATATTTCCAGTCCCAAATTATTGTTAGACCTCGTAGTCAGACCCATGATCCTCGTAAACAAGGATAGCCCAACTGAGGGTAGAATAGAGCCCAATTGGAATCTGATGTATCCACAATTTGTCTTAACTCCTAATCCAAACCATACGAAAAGTCTTACATGGACCAGGCCTAAGGCCTCAGTTGTGGAGTTTAAAAAAAGTCACCTGAACATTTACATCACTTCTTTACATCAGCACGCATCATTATACTTATGCGACATTCTTTTAAATTATGAGATCCACAGATAGAACCATTAACGAGTCAGAGATGTTAAGAAAGAAAAGAAACCACCAAATAGAGATCATCACACTCTCTGTCTTCTTTTATCCTTTTTCTTTATTATTGGGATGCAACTATTACTATTGAATTCTCAACCTTTTTTAAGCCTGACCAACCAAGCCTAAAATATGCTAGTTTATATGAACATTAGCAGGTGCATTCTCTTTCAATTATTGGTTGGTGGAGCAAGAAATTTCTGATGACACTCAAGAAATTGGGCCATGAAATACTCTATAGCACCAAACATAATCCATCCGAACAGTGATTACATCAGTACCTGATTATCCAATTGAATTTTGCAGGTGGGAAGTACTACTAAGTTTGATTAATGCGTCCGCATTTGCCTTGAGATCATCACAATTAGTAGTATAATTAATCTGATGTCATTGTTAGATTGTTAAATGTCTGTCAAGTGTCAACTACAGTTTAACAAACGACTAGTTGTTGAAGAGGGAGGGTTCTGATTCGATCAAAATGTCAAAGTGCATTTGGTAAAGATTTTACAATGAAAGGCTGACATCTTAACACCCATAGTTCTTATCCAAGATTCTCAGAAACTGGTGAGTATGACATCATAATTTGTGTGCGCACTAAAGATTTACAAGAAAAAGAAAAATAAACTGTAGGATTAGCAGTAAGGTCTAGTTTTGTTTGGACCAGTAACCAAGGATTAGTAGCCAACCCAATCACGTTAATCACCGTTTGTTGATCTTTCAGTTGACGTTAGTTACTCTAGCTGATGCCCTGTTGCAATTTTAAATTCCCCTAGACTTATATTATTAGTACCTTTCTTCCCTCTTTTTTCTCCAAAGTATACATATATGTATTTTCAGTTTTTTTTTTCCTTTTTTCTTTTGTGCAGTTTGATTAATTGATGGAAGTCATTGGACGCAACTTTGTGAAAGCATCAATGAGAAGAATCAACTATTTACCTTTTCAATTCAAAGGAGAAAAGGAGAAGGTGAACAACTCATTGTCAAAGTAGGTCAATTTAATAGACATTGCTTAATACTGTTTTTTTCTCAAACCTATAATAGGGATGGAGAATTGGTGTTTGTGAAATTAAAATCCCTCGGAGTTTGAGATAGAGTTGTATAACTTTAACCGCTCCATTATTTATTTGTTTCCGTTTACTACTGTTAGCAGAAAAGAACAAAGCAACAAATTGTGGAATAATTCCTCCTTTTCGTATTTTCTATTTGAAGAACTAACTTTTTTCTACTTGTTTTTTTACTTTACACAGAGACGTGGGTGACCACTGTGCATGCTGACAAATAAAGCTTAGAGGCCTTAACTGCATGACAAAAGAAAAAGTTAAAAGAAAAAAAATGTAATTAAGGTATAGGGATGGACCGCATGGCTGTATTTTCCCAGGAAAAAATAGAAAAATGAAAGAAATGTCATACAAACGTATGTGCTCCGCTGCCTACCCTTTGAAAAGTTGCAAGTTGAAGCGTGTTCGTTTTTAAATGCAGCTTCGTCTCCTCTTTCTTATGGAGTTTATTTAGAATTAGAAGGGAAACATGAGTGCAATTTCATTAGTAACCACAATTTTCTCCCGATCCGTTTCTGCTTTGACAATGAAACTTCAGATCCAAAATCATACTGTGAAATGTTTTTTGCTTCTTTATTCTTGTCTCATTACTACTTCAAAAGAGGACTTCCAATATTTCCACTTTCCAGAGCATTAGGCTGGAGAAAAATCCAAGGACGTTTGAAAATAAAATAGTTTCTAGATAGACGCGTAATTGCATTTAAGTTCACAAAGCGGTTGACATGGTCAATTCCAACCAGGGAGAATACGTTGAGCAGCAATATATGAAATCCGAACCCAACTAATTTCCACGCATCAATTGATCAATCAATTCAGCTATAGAAAACTCTGTGTGTTTATACATTTTCGTCAGCAAAGTGGTAAACAACCGAATATTGCTGAGTATCTCACATTTGATTTTGACTTGTTTACTATGCAAAGCTCGTTCAAATTTGACTCGTTCATTAAACGAGTTAAAAATGTTGTTCGAATTCAATGCATTTGACAAATATTAAAGTTCGAATTCGACTTCGAACACAAGTACAAATACAATTTTTTTAAAAAAAATAAAATTTTTAGCTTATTTTCTGTTTAAAATTTATTAAACACTAGAAAAACTAAAACATAAATACAAGGAATAGACATTAGAAAAAAAAATTAAATCAAATATATGTATGCTTATCACCTAAAAAATGTGAAAATAATAATTAAAATTTTAAATTTTATTATATCTCATTGTTCACATATACAAACGAGCATTCACGAAAAAAAACCCGTATTTAGTTTGTTTAATCCAATGAGTTAAACTTGAATTTATACAAATTGAGCTAACTTTTGTTCGTGAACAGATCGACTGGTTAACAGTTCTGCTCCATAATATAATACGGTTGAATAATTGTCCAATAGCTTCAGAAACCACATTCAAGCCACCGAACAAAATGGAACTGGTCTTCGCTGAATAAACTCTTCCTATTTTATGCTTGCTCAATTCAGAGGGAGGTACATCCCCACTTATTGGGGGCGATATCGGTTCTTTCTTGGACGGTTCAATTCCATTCCATATCGTGTTGGGTGTGTCGATGATTATTGTGGGAGTCCTAACCACGACCAGTCACCAGACCCAAACCAATTCTCATTCACTCCAACCCAAGCCCCACAAACCCTTTTGACGGTCAAATGCCGAACTCACTTTTTTCTTTTCTTTTCTTTTCTGTTTTTTCTTTTTAAATTTAATATTGGTTTTCCCACCCTTCAAAAATCACTCCCCCAAAGCCCAAATTTAAGCCATAACCCCATTTCTCTTTTCCAAATCAAAACGGCATTTCATCGAAGTACCCATACATAGAGGGTAACACTAATAACAGTCCCACCACCCCACCAGCCGCATGCCCACTCGCAGCGGCGGCGCGTTAATTCCACCATCCTCAACGGACTGATAACATAGGATTTTAGATACGCAAGCTTTTCATTTCTGTCAACCGGTATAATGGGTCAGTCTGCTTCTGCCCGTGGATACTCACCGGGTGGGTCAAGCATGGGTTCGAGCCACCACCACTACGTCACCGCTAATCAATCCGACGACGTCTCGTTCACCGACGGCAATGCCCAGTTTCCTCATGGTGTTTTTGGGGATATGCAAGATTATATCTCGGAGATTCCCGACGAATGCTTAGCTTTAATCTTCCAATCCCTCAGCTCCGGCGACCGCAAACGCTGCTCCCTTGTTTGCCAGCGATGGCTCCTCGTCGAGGGTCAGAGCCGTCACCGATTAGCTCTCAACGCCACCGCCGATATTTACTCGCACATCCCAGCAATATTCTCCCGGTTCGACTCCGTGACGAAACTCGCCCTTAGATGCGATCGGAAATCGTCGAGCATAGACGATGATGCTTTGGCTCTTATCTCTCTCCGTTGCCAAAACCTCACGCGCCTCAAGCTCCGGGGATGCCGCCAAGTTACCGATCTGGGTATGGCATTTATCGCAAAAAATTGCAAAGTATTGAAAAAATTCTCTTGTGGGTCTTGCGCTTTTGGAGCTGAAGGCATGAATGCTTTGCTCGATCATTGCTCTTCCCTCGAGGAGCTCTCCGTCAAGCGCCTGCGTGGCGGCAACGACGGAGTCGTTGCGGCTTCTATAGGCCCCGGAGCCGCAGCTTCATCGCTTAAATCCATATGCTTGAAGGAGCTTTATAACGGGCTGAGCTTTGGGCCTTTGATAATCGGGTCAAAAAATTTGAGGACTTTAAAATTGCTGCGATGTTTGGGGGACTGGGATAAGATTCTGGAGACGGTTGCGAATAGAGAAGAGAATAATTTGGTCGAAATTCATCTAGAAAGGCTGCAGCTGAGTGATATTGGGCTGACAGCAATCTCAAAATCTTCTCAATTGGAGATTTTGCATTTGGTGAAGGCGTTGGATTGCACAAATGCGGGTGTTGTGGCCGTGGCTGAGCATTGTAAACTTCTGAGGAAGCTCCACATTGACGGGTGGAGATCGAATAGGATAGGCGATGAGGGTTTGGTTGCTATTGCCAAAAATTCTGTGAATCTTCAAGAACTTGTTCTTATTGGTTTGAATCCTGGTTCTGTTAGTATGTCTGCTATTGCAGCGAACTGTAAGAAGTTGGAAAGGTTGGCGCTTTGTGGGAGCGAGACTATTGGGGACGCTGAAATTTCTTATATAGCTGAGAAATGTGTAGCTTTGAGGAAGCTTTGTATTAAAGGATGCCATGTGTCTGATCAGGGAATTGAGGCTTTTGCATGGGGTTGTCCGAATTTGGTGAAAATTAAGGTTAAGAAATGTAGGGAGGTTACCAGCGAGGTTGCTGATTGGTTGAGGGCGAGGAGGAGATCATTGACTGTGAATTTGGATGTGGAGGAGACTGAAGTTGAGACAGTTGAGGTTAGTGCAAGTGATGCTGGGGAGCAAGAGGACGGAGTAGAGTATCCAGCCAGCGTGACTAGAGTGGGAATTTCTGGTGGTGCTGTTGCCAATGCTGAAACTCCATCAAGTAATAATACTGGTAGATCTTCAGCCTTTAAGTCAAGGATTGGGTTTTTTGGAGGGAGGAGCCTTGTGGCTTGCACATTCGGGCGGTGGTTGAATGGTAATGGTAGTTCTAATGCTGTCTTATGAACATAAACAGCTCTTAATTTGGAGAAGCTCTTGCTTTTTCTGAATTGTTTTCTGTTATGCCACAAGTGGTGTTGGACTCTTATTCTTGGTTTTGAAAGTTTGCTTGTTCAAGTTTCTTTTTAGTTCTCTGGTAAAAGTGGTTTAAACATGTAATGATGCTCTTTTGCCTTGAAGCAATTGCATGTCATGAGTTGCATCTTCAATTTAATACTCATGTAAGAATGTTTAGCTGAAATTAATGATCATTTCTTTAAATTTAGTTCTTGAGCTGACTTATCTGTTGCTATATAAAGCTCCATATTTGTGTTTCTTTTTTTGGTTTAATTTTAGGAATCTGGTCTGTTGTTTAGTTTGGAAAATACTCCGTCTGTTGGGCTGGGGTTTCTTGACGAGGTTCAAGTTGTCTCTTCAAAAATGTCTACAAGTTGTTAAGCTTCTTTAGTTATTTGCTTTTACTTTTAGATGTATGTTTACCAGCAGAACCACCAAATGCTTTATACTTCCCTCACTATTAACAACGAAATCTCTATGCTTTATACGAAATGCTTTATACTTACTGATTATGAACCTTATATTTCAGTTTTGTTGTTGGCAAATGCTTTCTTGTTTCTGTACTAGAAAAAAAGTGCCTTGTATATCTTGTCAGCTTTCTCTTGTTGTCACTTGTATTGATTAATACTATAATCAAAAGATGCATCTTCTTCTGTCATTTGTAAATATCGACTTTGATTTATATGAAGTACTTGACTTCAATTTCAGGATAGTCGTTGTTAAGGTTTTGTGATTGACTTCGAATTCAGAGTCTTCTTCATGCAGCTGCTGCTGATTATTAAAAAGTCTGCCTAAGATAATCTACTTATTATTCTTTTTCAAATTTCATGTTGCATTAATGTAAATTTGTTGTTTCATTAATGGTGATATTCAATTGTTGCATCATAATATCTCAATGCCTTTCAATGCCGATAATCACAGTGCCTTGTATTTCTGTTCTTGGAATTATGAATATGACCGATTAATGTTTGAAAGACAGTCATGCTTTTGTGATTTTGCTGGGTAACCATGCTTTTAATCCACTAACTCCTGCCCATTATTCTCCTTAATTTTCTTTTTCCCTTTTGTGATACAAAAAGAAGTTCTCCATTTAATTGGATGTAAGTTGCTGCCTAGATTATTGGTGTAAGTAGATCATATTCATAATGAATTGAGAATTCTTGTGCATGTCGAACATCTTTAACCTCTGTCCCTGTTTTTGACTTTGTAATAAGGGAGAATGATGTTTCTTTGATTTAAAGGTTTATATGAGATAGTTTGTGATCGTATTCAAATCCTAATTTGTAACTCTAGAATTTCTATTAGGAGTGTGCAGATTTTGTTCAGGTATTGGCTTTGAGCTGGAAGTCTTTCTCTGGTCTGCCTATATTATTGAGATAGAATGGACTTGATCTGGAATCCGGTTGAACTTCCTCCAACTTATTCACCAAACTAAACTGGCATTTCTGCCAAGTGAAAGATGTTCTTGACCAGTGCACCTCATTCATGACTCTTGTGCACTGAACTACTAGTTGAGCTGTTGTCTCAAGGATTTTAGTTTTGTGTCCTGGCAGTGTCCTGGTGGAATAAGAATACTCCCCCTCCCCCTTCCTCCTCCTCGTCCTCCATTTTCATGCAGACTGTTGTAAAATTCACCTTTTTCTTTTTGTGTGTGTGTTTTGGGGTGGGGGGGTTGGATGTGGAGTTGGTATAAACATCTAAATCAATAAGCTTCTGAAGTTTTTTTTTTTTTTTTAAATTTCTGGAAACTACAATGGCGTGCTGCTTGCAATTAAAAACTGCAGCACGTCTTTGAACCAGTCTTTTATCAAGACAAAATTAGTGATGTTTTAAAGTTGTATTCTAAATGATGATTTGGATAGAATCAACTGAATAGTTAGTAGACTCGGCATTTATATCCGGTTTCATTTGCCCGACCTAGCGAAATCAACTGGTTTATTTTGTGAACATGTTTGGACTGAAGGTCTTTCAGATGTCGAAGCTACAGCACGCATGATAGCATTTATCACCATATACAAAAATGCGCAATAGCATGCAAAGGTGCTCTGCTCGCATCATCCCTTATGTCTGGCCTACCTTGGCGAGCACTGATCCAACAATCATCCCTTATGTCTGGCATTTCAACTTCATGGCCTATGGGCAATGGACTCCAATCCTAAATCGCTAGTGCCGCTTGTGTATTTATCTTTTTGTAGAAACAGCAAGAGTAATTGTTTGCATACAAAATCGGCAGCAAAGCAATCTCTTTGATCGATTGGTCTGGTCGTTGTGTTTGTAGATATGCCACTCGATTGATACCGAAAATGCGATGCGTAGTAGATGAAAATGGTTGAAATAGTGCTTTGGTCGATTCTGTCTTCTAAGTCAATTGTTGTTCGTCCCGCCTTGGATAGCTCTAAGGACTTAAAATTTTATTTTTTGAATTGTTACCAATGACAAAACTTACCATCTAATTTTTTTAATTGAAAAACCCAATGCGTGGAAATTGAGAAATGCATTGAAAAGAAATATATATATCAGTTAAACATTGAAATTGCATAACTACACTGAGATTTCATGTTAAGACTAAATGAACTCTGGTGTGAAAGACTGAGAATGCAAGACTGCTGGAAACTAAGAAAGTAATTCTATGAAAAACTAAATGGAATATTTAAACTAAAAGAGGGAAGCTTTGAAGTATGAATGTGTTTTTGAACATTTCTTTTCGTATCTTTTCGTATCTTTTCTCAATATATCTTGGACAATTTATAGGCATGGTTTGCTTCCAAAAGTGGCAATTAATTATAGCCTCAAATCCATTATCAGCCATTTTTTTCATCTTTGCTTGTCACTTCCTCATGTTTATTGACTATTTTGTCACTTCTTTTTTTATTGAAATATGGGTAACTACCTATTTTTCTAATGAATCCACTTGTAATTCCACTTTCTAAGTATTTGTGCATGATTTTTGTACTGATGGTAATCATATTCCTAACAACTGCCCCCCTCAAATAGTTCATCGGCGATCAAAGTAGCCGATGAAATGTTTGAATCTTTAATGACAACCTATAAGTCGATTCTTCTGTCCGTAATCAATAATATGACTAGCATTTCAATAGACATTCATCAACCAGAAACATTTGTGATCAATCGATTAGAGCCAATAATACTCATTGGCAATAGAGAAATCAACACCTAAAAGTTCAATCAACAAGTATCACTTATTAATAACAAGAAAATTGACACTTAACAGCTTAATCAACGAGTATTAGTCATCAACAGGAATAAAGTCGGCAAAGCTGATGTGATATCCCACATCGGTGGGAGTAAGAAAAAAAAAGTAGTATATAACATCTTACGTTTAGGATACTAAATAACTTGATTTAAGCATTTTGAGCCCGTGATTTAAAGTTCAAAAGTTATTGGGCCAGCCGGACGCGGGATGTTATGGTATCAGAGCGAATCTCGTGTGGTCTCTGCACGAGGTGAGATTGGGCTTATGATATTAGGCCGGACTACGCAAGGAAGTGGAGGAACTAAATGCTGTGCGGGGCTAAGTGCTACGTCGACTTAAGAGCGGGAGCCACCTCTAGAACTCGTACGAGCCACCTCTAGAATCCAACACAACCGAGTTGACAGTCCGGATATGAATTGGATTTTGCGAGGACGCAAAGACCTAAAAGAGGGGTGAATGTGATATCCCACATTGGTGGGAGTAAGAAAAAAAGAATAGTATATAACATCTTACGTTTAGGTTACTAAATAATTTGGTTTAAGCATTTTGAGCCCGTGGTTTAAAACTCAAAAATTATTGGGTCAGTTCAGAAGCGAGATGTTATAGCTGATCGACGACGTTTGATGATTGTCACTTATCGACAACAAGAGGTATGAGAATGATCGATACAATGGTCGACGAAGACAATGGCTAATGTGAATGAATAAATGTCAATGTAAAATAGCTTAGACCCGATTCTGCTAGTTGATTATTTAAGGATTGAAGTGTCAAGTCGACATGTCCTAGTATCCTAAGCACTTCCAAGTCATAGTGTTGATGTCTTCCTTTTACATAGCTACGAGTATATACAAGTTCGACTAGATTTATGCTTGTTAGGCATATAATGAGTTTGTCTAATCTAGTAAGCCCATCTCTACCGATCATTCATTAACAGGAAAATATCATAGCGGCCTTTTAATTCATGCTACCAATTGTCGATTATAATCATCGAAATCATTTGGAATTGATGATTCTGTCCCATAGGCCGATTCTTGCTCACGTATACTCCTTTGCCTCTACTCCCATCAATCTCTTCACTTCGTTGAGTAAGGTCTATCATGTGTGCCGCCATAATTTCTTTTGGTTGTTGAATAGTTGATGGTTTGTCCAAAATGACAGCGACCTTTCTATCGATAAGGCCCAATGCTATTGATTATGCCTGCCCTTTAGATTGAGTCGATGATGACTATACCTACCCTCCAATTTGAGTCGATATCAACTGTGCTTGCCTCCTATTGATAACTTGTCCAAAATAACATCAGCATTTTTGTCGACGAAATCTGTCAATGGTGATTGTGTCTCTCTCAAGCTGAGTTGACAACAATTGTACCTGTCCCCTAGTTTGGGACTCAATTGCTGAGGCAATTTTCTTGAGATCCAATCTAATTGAATCGATACGCATATCAACATTGGAGTTGACAACATCAATAGCATTACCTATTGTTGTAGTTTCTTACTCCAATTTGCTTATATATGCTGTTATATTATGCATTGTTTTTTTCATCAACCTATTCCGTATGCGTATTTCAGTCAATAAGTCAAGGTATGCATTTAACACCTCACATTAGCCATTCCAATATTTCTATTAGTGTATCGTTGATCCCAGGCTAGACTGGAGTCAATAGTCATTTTGCTACCACGTTCATTCCATGAGAATAATGGGGTAATCTCATCAAAATTAAGGTTTTTGTCTTTAACTATTTCTTTGTCCTTAGCCATTTGTCAGCGACGCTTAGCTGGTCCCACCAAGCGTGCAAAAAAGATGTTTGCATGCAAAATCGATAGCAAGGCAATCTCTCTGGTCGATTGACCTGGTTGTTGTGTTTGTAAGTGTGCCACTCAATCGATATAAAAAATGTGATGTGTAGTAAATAGAAATGGTTGAAATAGTACATCGGTAGATTCTAACTTTTAAGTCAACTGCTGTTTGTCCCGCCTTGGACAGATCTAATGACTTAAAATTTCACTTTTCGAGTTGTTACTAATGGCAAAACTTACAATCTAATTCTTTTAACAGAAAAACGCAAGGCATGGAAATTGAAAAATGCATTGAAAAAAAAAATATAAATCAATTAAACATCGAAATTGCATAACTATGCTGAGATTTCAAGTTAAGACTAAGCGAACTCAAGTGTGAAAGATTGAAAATGCAAGACTATTGGAAACTAAGAAAGTAATTCTATAAAAACTAAATGGAATGCTTAAATTAAAAGAGGAAAGTTTTGAAGTCTGAATGTGTTTTTTAGCATTTCTTCTCGTGTCTTTTCCTAATGCATTTTGGACTATTTAGAGGCATGATTTTCCTCCAAAAGTGGCTGTTAATTGGAACCTCAAAGCCATGATCAACCATTTTTCTATGTTTGTTGGCCACTTCCTCATGTTTATTAGCTACTTTGAGTGACAGTCCCACTTTACCCAGAGGCACACCAAAGGGTTTAGCGAACTACATGTCTAGCTCTCGTCAGGACTCGAATCACGCACTCACTCAAACATCTAAACGTACTTAACCTAAAATAAAATACATTCATAATGAAATATATTCATTTAATTTATTCGAAAGTACAAGTATCACAAGAAATTTACATCTCAAAATATACATATTATTTACAATAAAAGCCTACACAGTTAGGCTATCAAAATACATGAAACAAAACATTTATTATGTCCAAAATCAGTTTTTCCAGTTTTAGTATTTTGAGAAACCTGGTTAAAGAAAACAAATGAACGGGATGAGCTATAATAGCTCAGTGAGTGCCCAAGTCATGCAACCATACCAGGTGTTCATTATTTTATGGAACAAAATAATTGACAAGATTAAATAAGTAGGGTATGAACAATTTAATTAACAAGTAGTCAATGGTGGATACAAGACTCAACTACGGTAGAAAACTCAACCGCAGGAGGAGCAAGTATTGATTATGTAACCATGACGTTAGGACCGAAATAATAGCTCAGTTCCTTACCAAAGGTCATGCCAGTATTAACAAGCAAAACCATAACCACCGTTCACCTTATAACCTCCGTACAGGCTACCACATTTAGGAAGTAATCTCGACCTTGGAAGGCCAACACGCGAGTAAGAAAGTTCAATTCGGAGTTGGCCTCTTTGAGGATTCACAACTCAAGGGGAAATAATAACACGCCCTAAAACACCCAACGCCTTATATCCTCCCACGCACGTTCCGGGTTGACTAATTGTGAAATAACGGTGAAATTAGCCACGGTAGCCTTAAGCATAAGTAACACATTTGATCACGAAAGCATGTAACACATTGCAGAATAAATGTGATAAAGTACACATCTTACCTCAAGTAACACATATCATAAAATAACAATTACAAGTATAACATAATATTTCATAATATAACATACTCAAGTATGACAAAGCATTTCATGTATCATGCACACATAGAGACACTCACCTGAAATGCCTATGAAAATATTTCGTAAAATGGTCGCGATTCGCTTTCAGGTCCTGAAATTTAAAAGAAATAATATAATGAAAACCCAATTAAAATCCTAAGTTAATTAGTAAGAAAATTCGAGAAATAATCCAATTATTTCTAGAGTTTCATTTCTAGGAAAATTTAATTCATTACTAGATCATTTTCTAAAAAATTTTGCACACTAAACTCCTTAAATTTAACATATTATAGGTTAGAAATTTCATCTATCATTTTTTCCTTCTTTATTTCTACCGAAATTTTGGCAGCACCTCCCCTTAATATCGGACTAACCTAATTTTTTTCCTGTAAGAAATCAACCAACCAATCCAATTTCCAACAAGTTCTATAGCTTCCGTATTTATATTAAACTTAATTTCACTCAAAATTTCACTCAAATTCAAGATTTCAAACCTAAGTTTCTTCATCCAAACAACATATAATACATGAAATTTCAAAGTTTAAATGCTATCTACTAGTCTATCTAACCAAGAAAACACTTAATCTAACAAGTAAAACTTCATTCCAAACTTAAATTTTCAAATTGTAGTAATAAGAATTTAGTATTAAACTAGTACAAAAGACTAAATAAAACTTGAAATTAATAGCAAAAGTTCATAGTAGATACCTTAAACAAGTTTAGAACTTTGCTTATGAAGAAGAGAAACTCACTTTCTATGGTGAAGTTGTTCAAAGTTTGGAGAGAAAGCTTCAAGAAAATGAGAGCAAAAGAGAGGAAAAGAAATAATAGGGTGGGCCGGCCAAGACCATGAAGAAAAGGAAAAGAATTAGGCCAAGAAAATAGAAAAGAAATAAAGAAAATAATGGGGAAAAGAATGACCAATTATAGCAAGATAAGAGTCATACTAGGTGTTATGCTTTTAATGAAATAGTGGCCAACTTGGTTAATTTTGATTGGTGATGATTTTAATCATTTATCTTCTAGTAATTAACAAACTTTGTGGCACAAAAATTAAAGCAAAAGAGAGAAAAATAGGGGGAGAGAAGGGCCGGCCATGAGGAGGGGGAAAAAGACAAGAAATTAAGTGAAATTTTGAATTAATTTTTGAACTAAAGCTCAATTAGTCAAAAGGCTTAATAATGGTAGAGTTAGTTAGTCAAAATTAAACACTATTATAACTAAGGGTCCAATGAAATTAATCCAAATTTACTACTTAGGTGTCCCACTTAATAATGAGAGAATCTTAGTTAATTAATCTAATTAACTTAAGAAATCTTCCAACTAATAAATCAAGAATTAATACTCAACTCCAAATAAAAGAATTTCTTTTGTAAGTACATTTTCGATTTTTCCCCTTTTTCTTTTTCTTTTCTCAATTTTTTTTTCGACTAATGGACATACATGAATTAAATAATTCTTATATGAATTTATAGGGTGTTACACTTTGTCACTTCCCTTTTTATTAGGACATGAGTAACTACCCACTCGTCTAATGTATCCACTTGTAACCTCACTTTCTAGGTAGTTGTGCATGATTTTTCTACCGATGGTAATCATATCCCAAACAATAATATTTCGGTTTTGATCATTCGACAAAAACTACGGTGATTAATTTTTTAAAAAATGGTGCAACTGTGGCTATATGTTAATAATGTCCACTTGACATCTTTAATTCAAAAATCAAGTGCCATATGTTCATCTTTTGAATCTCGTGACCTTCAATGGAAAAAAGACTTCCATGGAACGCTTGTATTTTTCCGATGGTTTTGAGGTACACCTCTCAATAGGCATCTTCAAACTTCAACATTATTTATTTTTCTTTTTTATCAATCACTATTGTATTATATGTTTGTTGTTTCATATAATTAAGGTGCGATTTCCAATGATATGTTGGGCGAAAACTATTTGCCATATACAATTTGAGGTTAAAGCTCTCTGAAATTTACCTAAATACTCGCTTCCTTGAAAACTTCCTAAGTTCTACAAGTGAAATTTAATCCCAAAACATGCAACAAGAAAAAACTTCAAGAGTCTTCCCTAACCATTGAGCTGTTAGTCCAATGGCTAACATCGTTTCTTAGATATATCCATTGATGTTCCTTTTCTTCAACCCCCTCCCCCACCACCCATTAAAAAAAAAAAAAAACAATAACTATCCAAATGACGGCAATCTATCACGACATGTTTAAGTTTATGCTATGAGAAATCTAGCAGATGTGTTTTGCTCTTCGATTCGTAGGACGGCAAAGTAATATCCTTTCTTTTTCTTTTTTGAATGAAATCATAAACAATCTATTTTATGCACACACATGCATAGAACGTCTAAGTGGAATGTTGGAATTGATATTTTAATAGCATTCATATATTTATAGTCACTTTTTTCCTAATTTTTCTTTCTATCAAGTTGTATAAAATTTCCTATCATTCCCCCCCCCTCTTTCCATTACATATTAATACATTAAAATTTTTTAAAATAAATTAAAAATTAATCATATACAGGGTTATGTGATGTAATGAAAATAAAAAATAAGATGGAGAGAGATAAAATTTGGTTAATTCAAAATTAAAATTATTCTTCAATAATAAATGTTTAAAGAAACGAATTAAACCGGTGCATAGCTAGGTCTAATAAAAAACTTGACTTCCATCCCCTCCCCAACCGTTGATTCTCTTACTAATAAGCTTTAAGAAAATCCAATGCATTATTGTACTTGGGACTTGTTTTTAATAACTTTTGATTTTTATAAAAATAGATTTTAAAAAAATTAAAAATCAGTTGTTCCTGATTTTAGTTTAAAAAATCTAAAAATATAATAAAAAAAAGCAGTTGATAGCATCACAAAATAAAATTGTTAAAAAATCAGAAGTTAAAATTATGCAGAAAAAGCTAGCCCTTAGACTTTTATGTTTATTTTTTCAATACACTAAGCACCTCTTTTTATCCTAAAAACAAATCCCTAAAATTTTTTGTACTTTTTAAAAAAAAAAAATTTTTCTTAATACATTGCCTGGGCTTTCACCTCAGCCCAAAGAAAAATAAAATAAAATAAAATAAAATAAAACAACTTCACACTCCAAAACCCTAGCTTAGACCAGGCTTACCACTATATAAGCCTCAAACAACGCCTCTCAATCCAAAGC
This sequence comes from Mitragyna speciosa, assembly GCA_024721245.1. Classification (NCBI taxonomy): domain Eukaryota; kingdom Viridiplantae; phylum Streptophyta; class Magnoliopsida; order Gentianales; family Rubiaceae; genus Mitragyna; species Mitragyna speciosa. The sequence goes on along the minus strand of CM045561.1, from coordinate 4,190,481 downwards.
TGGGCGAGCTTCCGCAGAACCCTAATTCACTGTAATCTCTCTTCCTCCTCTGCCGCCGCTGCCTTCTTGTTCAGCTTCCGTTCTCATATTAGATCACTTATATAGATCGATCTGTGATGACGTTTTGTTTGTGCAAATATGCAGGAAAAGGAGGAAAGGTAAGAAGAAGCGGCGGCGATGGCGGTGCCTTTGCTCTCGAAGAAGATAGTGAAGAAGAGGGTCAAGAAGTTCAAGAGACCCCAAAGTGACCGCAAAATCTCTGTCAAGGTATTGTCTACCACTCCACTGGACTTTATCTTAAATTGATGCAGTTTTTTGGGTCGTTTCTGGACTGATTTATTCTTTCTCACTGGGTTTGGTTGTTGAAGCTTTAGAGAAAATGGCGACAATTGTTGGGGAATTTAATTGAATTTCCAGATCATATTTTCGTTTGTATTTTTGTGGATTTTAGGATTTATTTTTTGTTTAGTATGTTCTCTTTGTAATTAGTCATATTGTATCAGTACCATTTTGGATTATTTGGAAATATTGAGGAATGTGATGATGTTTTATTGTCGCCCCAGTCTTACTTGCATCTCGAGATGCAAATTGGTGATTGACATTCGATATCTGATTCCTTTATATGTAGGTATTACATATTTATTGTTTTCAAATACAGTGCTCAGATTTTTTATGTATATATATTAATTTCAAATACAATGCTCAGAGTTTTTATTTACAAATTGTCGACAAAAATTTAAGACGAAGGATTATTGAGATATGCAAAGAGGTGTGATGATGCTTATCCCAAGTATTCTGCATTTTGAATGATGAATTATCATACATGCACTACCATCTGATCTCTATTGCATATCTCACGTGTTAAAGCCACTTGTATTTGGTTTAGTTATTTGCTGGGGATGTGGGGCTTATTTAATGATGAATTTGAAATGTTATATGGCCAATGAATGTGATATTGGCTGACAAAGGTATGAGGTCTTGTTATTTCTGTTGCATAGTTCGAATATGGACTTTATTATTTCTATTTTTATTTTTTTAATTGATTCCATGCAATCTATGATGAAGCCTATTATTATTGCTGACTCATGAGTGATTATCACAAATATTTCACCATCTTTCGACTGAGATTGCGAATAAGTTTTATATATATATTTTTAAGCTTCATATAAGATATTTATACTTTTAACTCCAGTTGTATTCCCAAATTGGGAGGCTTGCCCGTGGTATCTAATGTCCAGACTATATTTGTTGCTGGATGTTTCGTTTTGAGGGCAGAAAATAATCCAGAGAGCAGGTCTTGCGACACAGTTAGCTTCAAAAATCATAAGCTCTCTGTTACTATAACCCTGCTTACATTTCTCTTCTCATGGTATCAAGTTATACTAGTTATGATCATCAAATCTGGGTGCTATTACTTAGAAAAAGGGAAAAGTTAGTAAAGTTTATATTTGTGGGTAATTTATACTTGCATACTCAAAAACAATATTGTTAGTAACCCACTATTAATGTTAACCTCTGTGGCTTTGATGAGAATATATAAAGTCTCATGCATTTTTTGACTGGTGCACCTCCCCTCTTGTCCTTTATTTTCCAAAAAGATATACAGGCTAATTTCACAAGTTTTTGCCATGGTTCATTTGGAAGTATTGCTTACCAATTGTACTTTTGTTCTGCAACAGACCAACTGGCGCCGGCCAAAGGGTATCGATTCTCGGGTCAGAAGAAAGTTCAAGGGATGCACTTTGATGCCCAATATTGGATATGGATCTGATAAGAAGACTCGCCACTATCTTCCCAATGGTTTTAAGAAATTTGTTGTGCACAATGTTAGCGAGCTTGAATTATTGATGATGCACAACAGGTTAGACAAATCACTTTAAGCCAGTTTTTATTTTCTTTATTGTTTGAAGTCCCCCCCACCCTTCTCTCTCTCTTTTTCCCTCTTCTTTTTTCCCTGTATTTTGTTTGAACTTACTTGATATACCTCTCTCATGAGCTCATCCTGCTATGTTTACAGGACCTACTGTGCTGAGATTGCACACAATGTGTCCACAAAGAAGAGGAAAGATATTGTGGAGCGAGCTGCTCAGCTAGATATTGTTGTGACTAACAAGCTTGCTAGGTTGCGCAGCCAGGAGGATGAATGAGCCTTTGGTTATCATTTGCTGAACTTAGTTTTGTTTGATTATCATGTAGTACTGTTATTGGAAACAATTTTCTTTGTAATTTTGATGGATGATGTGGTTTAAAGTACTGTAATGTCTCGGGCATGAAAATATGCAGTACCTTTGGTGGTTATGCAGATTGATGATTTTATATTTTCTCCGTTGATATCCTTCAAATTTGCTTGAAGTGAGTATGCCTGTGTAGTTTAAAGCATATGGGCAAATTGCAGTTCTTTTGGATGTTTTACTGGTAAATTCCTGTTTTATGTTTGATTTCTCGTTTACAACAGGATTGAAATTGCGGAAATTCTCACCTAGATAATTAGATCGATGTGGTGATGGCGACTTCCTTTTTGGGAAGTGAAAACCTAAAATTGAAAAACTCATTTTGCTCTTTTCTCAGCCCTCTGTAACATGATGTTCCAAAATTTTAAACATTACTGGAGCAGCTGCTACCCATCAAACAACATTCTGGACAATGCAAAAGAATCAAAATAAACAATATGTGGAAGACTAACTACATTTGTATCGCTAGTTAAATTCAGCTGTTAAACAACCTCGCATTTTCATGCTCTTTACACCAATTGTTTCACATTTCCATGCCTGTTGTATTTATTTATTAAACCAACTGTACCAAATCTATGCTCCTTGCATGTATCATATCTCTTATACCATTGAAGAAAATATTATTTCAAATCTATTATACTATCTCAAGAAAATTTTAATGTTTTGTTGTTCCGTTTCAAATATTATCAATTATAATGAAAATATCATATCAAATCTACTATACCATCTAAAAAAATATTTTTAATGTTTCAAATCTTATCTAATATGATGAGATTCTCATACATAAATCTGGACTATGTACAAGTTTGATATTGTTTGAAGTTTCTTCGGTGCATGTAGATAAAATTCTGGACTTCGAAAGGTTGATGCTTGAAAATTTCTTTTCGAGATATATACTCTTTTATTATCAACCAATTCGACCATGCTTGCATAATCACATTTTTTGTAATATTTTTCAACCACTATTTTTCACATGTATCACATTCTAAAAAATGTTACAGTATTAATGTTCTAACAAACACTTCTTAAAAAAAAAAAAAAAAAATCCAAACATAACATAATAGAATAACAAAAAGCAACAAATAAAAGAAACCATAGAGGGCTATTGGTTCATGACGGGAAAACCCGGTCTGACCGTTGGCCCGGTTCCTTGTCAGAAGCCAACTTCCTGGCTGGCTGGCTGGTGCATAATAATTGAAATCAAAATTTCAAAACCCTAATCCCCCTCCTCCTCAGTCGCGCAGTCACACGCTGGAGCACACAGTCACAGAATGGACCAAAAGCTATCTACCGTTAAAAAAGAAGTAATCTTATTCTTCTAACCTGTTAAGGGTCTTTGTTTTTTATTACTGTAATTTCCTTGTTAGCAGTTTTCTATTAGTTCTAGAATCAGAAACTGACGTTGGTGTGTTTAATCTTAATGTTAACGATTTTTTCATTTTTGGAAATACTAGGTACTAGTGGACATGGTAAAATTAGCTCAAAAACGTGGAATGAAGGGTAGCAAAGGTGGGTGGAAGGAGTTCTTAAATTTTTATGATAAGAAAATTGGAGCCAGCTTGAGTGATCCCTCTAGGAGGCCTCCTGATACTTTGCTTGCCTTCTTGAAATCCTTCACCCGGGATGATGATTTGAAGGTGACCCCTTTGGCCTTTTAAGTTGTGTTTCTCAATTTAATTGCTAAAATTGGTTGTAATTATGTTCTTTAAAAAAGAAGAAGAAGAAGAAGAAGAAGAAACTTGACACTGTCCAATTTTGTTTACCTTTTCAGTTCTTCGAGAAGCTGCTGGATTGCCACTCTAACAGGGAGGCAGTTGCCCAATTCCAGGAAACTTCTCCAGATACTGAAACCCCTGAACAGGTTCGTTTTCATTTGACCGTAAGTCGTCAATCAGAATTATTGTTTTTTGGATTCCGATTTTTTCTTATTTTGTCAAAAACCTGTAATATTGTACTTGATGAATAGTTTTCGTTTAACTTTTGCATTCAATGTAGCAGTTGATGCTATTATGCTTTTGCATATCTTTTCAATTTGCGTGCTTTATGCTTTATGCGTTTGCTTTGCTTGTAGAGCTACTAGTGTTTCTACACCGAGTAATCTCTTAGAATCTTTATGCCTCTATTCCATTAATTTGCATATTATGGAGTTGATGTTGTGGCAGTGCAGAAGCTGGTTCGTTTAACTCTTGGACATCATCAGTATCCAATCGATTATCTGTTCCCGTCACATGAGGAGGTTAGTCTTCGAATTATAACTCTATTCATTATCGTGTATTTATTTCACAATGCAAGCATGATTATGTATTGAATATTGGTAATGGATAAGTTAAAAAAAAAAAAAATCTTGGTGATGGATGTGTTTTTGTGTTCTCTCCAACAAGCTGATTGGTTGTTATGTTAATTCTCCACCTACCCACTGCTACAAAACAACAACAGGACTAAGATTACTCTGATCCAAAATGTTGCATCTTATACAAAGAATAGTATGGTTCTTGATTTCTTAACCCAGCATATATTTATTGAAAAGCAATGGAAATTTTACTGTCTGTTTGCATTTTGCCAATGTGCAATTACAAACGATATTTATAGGTTTTTGGTCATGTGTTTGAGCTGTATTCTAGTATTTCAGTTCAATTTTATGTTAGCAAAATGTATTGTCCTGTGGCCAGAAAATCTAGATGTTTGAGGTATTTTAATGTTTTATTGTGTTGAGGGTGGAAGCAGGGCTGGCTGGTTGTGAAGCACAGTAAAAAGTCCAAGACCATGAGATCTACTGCAATGGTTGCTGTCGATTGTGAGATGGTTCGTTGTGAAGATGACACTGAAGCTTTGGTGAGGGTCTGTGTTGTTGACCGTAATTTGCAGGTATGCGTTGAGTACATTGATCAAGCTTCATCTTTAAGTTGTTTATTTCATCTCATCAAAACTTTGGTTATGGAGGTCTAAAACCTTTTTATCCCCTTAAGTAGGACTCAGATTATTAGAGTTGGCTGTTTTTCAGGTTAAACTAAATGAATTTGTAAAGCCCAATAAGGCAGTTGCAGATTACAGAACTGAGATCACAGGGATTACTGCCAAAGATTTGGATGGAGCTACTTGTTCATTGTCTGATATACAGGTATGTTTTGCTAGTTAACAGGTTTCTGACCTGCTTGCTGGCTTGCTTTAATATCTTCCTCTGGATGTTTTTGGTCTTGTAGAAATCCATGAAGAAGCTTCTATCACATGGAACTATATTAGTTGGTCACAGTTTGAATAATGATCTTCGAGGTGGGTTGGGATCCTCTGACATTGTCTTTGTATGTTTTATTGCTTCATTTAGAAGGTTCATCGCTTATTTGCATTTTGTCCTGTGTGGAAATTGTTGCAGCACTGAAGTTAGACCATGCAAGAGTAATTGACACATCCTATATCTTCAATTATGGGGATGGTCCTTCTAGCAGAAGACTTTCCTTAAATAACTTGTGTAAGGTGAGATGATCGCCTGGGAAACTAGATTCCATAATTCCTTCGCACTTAGTATTCAGTGAGTGGTTGCTGTCTCCTAGTAACAAATAACTAATAACTAATACACATGAGACGAGCAAAGGAAAGATATAAAGAACTGAGCAGCATTTTGGCTATTTGATTACTTCCTTTATGGTGTGTTAAGGGTGTATCTGAATATGTTTAGGAATTGTTTTCTTCTTAAACCTCCTAATGACGTCCAATTTACTGATGTAGAAATGTGTAATATTTAGCATCTGCTGCATACTCTTCATGTATAATGGGAGTAAAGTTCTTGTACTTGAATGGAGAATCAAACTTTATTTTCTTTTTGCAGTCTATATTAGGTTATGAGTTGCGGAAGGAGCAGAGTCCACACAATTGCCTAGATGATGCATGTGCTGCAATGAAACTTGTTTTGGCCAAAATTGAACGAGGAGTGGGCAGTGTAATTCCACTGGTTCATGAGGATGTAAGTTGAGAACTTCATCTCTGATTTCTTTTAATGAATTACCAATTTTAATAATACTTCAATTGTTTGAGTTAGGTACAAAAGGTGGATTTGGCGAAGCTACTAGTCCATAGAATTCCAGTGAATGTTCATAGTGAAGATCTATATGAGGTTATTCCAGGAGACTTTACAATTGAAGTGAAGGTTTGAACATATATACTCACTTCATTAGTCATACCTTTCCCTCTTCGGCCTTCAAAGTTCTCATTTGAATATTTGCTACTCTTTTAACCATGCCCAATGCCATTTGAGAATGTAATAGTCTGTAGGTGATGCTTCTAATGCTGCATTTTACTGATGTTAATTAAAAAGCATTAAACTTTTTATCTAATTTCTTCACAATAAAACATACAAATGTAACTTGTGTGTGTTCATTGTTTGCAATTCTTTGTTGGACACATTAAGAGGTGAGCAAAGATGGTGTTACCGCACTCTATTGCTTGTGCTGCCTTAATGGTAGAAACGCTTGAAAAAACTATGCATTTTCTTTTCTTTCCTCTTTTTTTGGTTTTTTTTTCTTTTTCTTTTTTTTTCTTACATGCATTGTGCCTGGTTGGAATTGCTTACCTGGTAATGCTGGCAGGCTAATAAAAAGAGACAAGGATCAAACTATTCTGCCTTTGCAATTTTCAAAAATCAGCAAGAGGCAAATGAAGCATTTGATTGCCTTGTTGGAAACTTGGATAAGGTACATGTTTTGTTCTAATATTCACTCTCTCTTCTCCAACAAAATGTTGATAGGTTTGATTTTTAAAGCAAAGCAAAAGCAGGACCTATGACGTGTCTTTGTCAGTTGCAGTTAATGCCTCATGTATCTTGTTATTAAGATAAGCAACATAAAGAATCTTGGTTGTGCTTGACCTCTTTCCTGCACATTATTTTGTATTAAAGTTATATATTGTCCAAGTATTAGATTCATTATGGCTTTAATCCCTAATATATTCTGGGTCCCAAGCGGCTTTAATAAGTTTGTCGATTTGCTTTTGGCTAGGACACTTCTGGACGATCACAGAAGTTAATATCTTTTCAACTTAGCAGAGGAATTAATGGTGGTTTATGTGTCCGTAAAATGGCTAATGATTCTCCTTGTCACATTACATCAAAGAAGAGGTCATTTGAACCCGAGAAAGCCTTGGATGAGTCAAAGAAGTTGAGGACTGATCATGACTGCAAAAAACTTGAGGAGACTAGGGAATCAACAGACCCCTGTGAGAGTCATTTGAAGGAGATTGAACGATTGAAGCAAGAACTACGCCAAAGAGAGCGTGAAATATCCAGCTTGAACAAGATAATTGTTGCTCTTACAAGGAAGCAAGGACTTTAAACATGCCATATAGTGGTTTATTGGTTAGCTGTAGTGATTATGCAGGGATAGCATTATGTGCTTAATAAGGTTGATAGGTTGCTCCAGAAGAAATTCAAAGTTTGCAATGCAGGAAGCAATGCTTGGCTCAAAAGTTGAATAGTTTTACGGTGCTTCTGTAGAGAAGCTGGATGCTGGAGAGGAAAATTAGTGATAGAATGTCCACTGATTCTTTATTGTGCAAGCTATACGTGTCTTATTAATGGGAAACTCTTGTTTGGTGTAGCATTGGTGGTGCAAGGAGTATCATTTCTGCAGACATTCATGTTTCCTCTGGTTTGCATCCTAGACAGAACAGTTCATTTATTTCACGAGGCAATCATTGGCCAAGGTCATTCCTCCCATACCCTTGGGGGTTTTGTATACTTTTAATTCAACTATTGCATTAATCACTTCTTTATCTGCTGCATGTTTACTGATTTACATTGTGCCTATTTAATCCTATCTTTCTTTTTTGCTAAATTTATTACATTTGCTGTTGGATTTAACGGGACAGTTCGAGCTGCTTTATCGATTGGGTGGTTTAGGATTTTGGTTAAATAAAAGTAGCTGTGGGTCATTTTCAATCGTCAGGGAAGTAAACAGTGGCTGAAACGGCCTGTTAGGTCATGAACTTATAACGGCTAGCCTGTCAGTTAACGACAATCGTCTGCATGCAAGAACTTTCTTTGAGGAGAAATACTTAGATGCACCCGATTCCACGGAATAGTTTCGTAGGACTCTTTGGTCCAACCGCATGAATGTGTTGGCAGCTTCTGGACCAAAGGATTCACGGAACTATTCCGTAGACCGGGTCCATCTAATTATTTCCCTGCTTTTAGGGACAAATTTGGTGTATAGTTTTTGGGAAAAGTAATAAATGCATTGTGATTTTGAGTGCTTGCATATACTTTTTTATACATTTTTTTCCTTAAAAAAGTTTTCAATTTAAGAAGATCTCAGAAAATCAATAAAAAAGTATGATCACTCATACCAAATGGAGCTAGCTAACAGCCTGGATAATAGTAACCAAAGATTGTCAGGCCAGTTACAAATAAAAAAGAACCAAAACATTTCTCGTGGAGGGATGAAAAGTTTTCTACTGAGGCTGATTAGTTTTGATTTGGGATGAACTTCTTAGATTAACATGTCTGAAAGCATAAATAACCTATAAAAATCGATATGTTCGTCGACAAACGCAGTTTAAAGGTGAGGACATTTGAGCGTCTAAATCATGTTAACAGAAAGGATCTTCTATTCTACTAAGATCGACCAATGAGTTGAACTGCAGTGAACTTACCTAAGAGCAGGGACATAAAAGATCAGTGTATGTTTTATATTTGATAGATTGAAAAATAAAATGCTAATAATTGCGCCCAATGCAAACCAAATCTAGTTTTTCTCCAAGTTCTGTTGCTTATTCACTTTCATAATCTTCGTCATCTCCAAAACTGAAGACAGAAGCATCTGCTGCAATAGCCTTAATATCACCAGAACCAAGGTTAGGAAGAGAGCCAGCCCTCTCCACATCATCAAATTTGGTTTCTTTTGAAGTATTAGTCTGAAAATGTGTGGACTCCTTGTTCCCCAATGAAAGTTGTTCAGCTTGATGGGTTACAGAATCAATTTGGTTTTCTTTGCTGCCTGATTCAAGAGGCGCTGCAGTTCCCACTACAGATGACGTGTTACCTATGCTTCTTCTTGACGGTACAGACTCCTCTCCATCACTGTCTGAAAAAACATCATCATCATTTGCTCGTTTTGTAGTTACGTCAACTTGGGCAGGGTTCATGTCGATCCTATCACTTGATGATGGTTGACTTCCTTGTCCATCAGACCCCTTGGCCACTTGGTCAGCTTTAAATTTGGTTGGAACTGTACCATCATAGTCTATCATCACAATCTCAACTTGAAATCCTGGAGAGGGCAATTTCCTCTGCAAAGTGCCACATGTTTGCAAACAGGAGGAATTTTTAGAATGAGGAAAGGAAGTGATGGGAAATAAAATAAAGCTACAAAAAGAAAAATTCTTTTTGTTTTTTTAAAAAAAAGAAGAAGAAAAATCTTGCCAAGGATGAAAAGAGAAGATGGGGAAGATGAAGAAGTAATAAGTGGAAACGCAATTATAATCAAACAAAAGCATGTGATTTACCTTATCAAAGCCATCAAGATCAGAAGCATCCAAAAGCACTCTATTTTCCATCATTGTTGTATTCAACCAACTGAAAAGGAGACAAATAACATATTTAAAATACGAAATTACATTGATGTGAAAAACAGAAATATATAATCAAACATTTGATGATGTTTTAAAGGATGTGAGTTCCATATCCTTGAAGAACTCCCCTTGCTCTTCCTTAGGGAATGAATTACAAAATCACAGTGAAAACTTAACAAGTGGGGAGGAATGTACTGAAATTGGACATGCACTGAAAAGAAGCAAAGAACCAAGACAGCATACAGACCAATAGAAATCTCCTTGGCGATCTTGAAAATGAATTTTGAAATCCCCTGCCAATTCTGTTAAACCTGGCTCCCCTGGCAGAGCAAAGACCACAATTCCCTTTTTGGCTGCCCGCAACCAGAAGTCTTCTGGCTGCAAGAAGATAACAGGCAAAATTTAATGGGTTTGTAGCCCCATCCAAAAATCTCCAATAAATGAAAAGTTAAACTCAATCTGAAAAAAAAGAAAAGAAAAGACTCTTAATTGGTTGGCCAACCAATCCAATTCATCCTTTTATAAAAAAAAAAAAAAAAAAAAAGGAGAAATCAGTGAAGTGACAGATGATGTAGATTACCATTAGATCCTTTGTTTTTGGATGCTTTTTAGTCGAAAACAGAACTCCTGTAGATGTAAAATATTATAGATAGCATTAGCAAAACTGGTCTAAAATTGAATTTGTATGTATCGAATATCATTAGACACAAGAAATAAAGCAGGCATGGGGAAACACGGATAGCAGACATTTCCCTGAAAATTTTAAATATAAAGCCGCATTTCACATAATTTCTATAAAGAAACTTTCTATTCTTGCAGCTATTTAGGTCCAGTAATCCTGAGCTTTTCATTCTCTATCCTCTCAACATACCAGAAATTGCTACTGGCATAACAATCATCTAGCAATTTAACTTTTATTATCTTGGCTGTCTCTCACTGAGCTACAAAAGTCAGCAAAAAGCTCAGGTTGCCTCTGGTTGCATGAGAGTCAATATCTCTCATGAAGCAGTCTCTAATAATACTAGTCACATGTCAACCTTTTGCAATTTATATTGGAAATTTAGATAAGTCCATCCCTCTAATCTCATATGCACAACAATAGGAAGTATTTCAAACTCAACGAGGAAATCATTTACGAATGAATCTCTGCATTAGAACTAGTTGTTAGAATATAATTGAATTCACACAATTGGACACCAAACACTTTTCTTTGGTTTGCACAATTGACAGTGACTTGCCACAGAATCTAATAAACATGTCATGAGTTCTCCTTCGACTCCCCAACATTTGACAAGATATGTGCAAAAGCAAATAAAAATATTTCACTTGAATGTAACCCTAGAGAAAGTTCTAGAATTGACACTAACCCTAATTAGACTCAGATGATAATTTACTTAATTCCCCAAACGAGAAGTTAGTCCATGAGAGACAGAGTCATTGAGAGTTCATAAAAGTAAAGAAAATTGCTGGAATATATGGTGACTGATGGATGAGAACTAAATAAACAAGTAAAGCAAGGTCAAACAAATGTGGGTGACTTCTGAAAAAATACCAAAGCAGTAACAACCTACTGCTTGAACTGCGGAAAAACGAGTATGAAGTTGATCCCACTACCTACCACTATGATTCGATATGGTAATGGAAGGTCTAATCCAATAAGGACACTTGTGCAATCGAAATCCCCTCAGCATGCAACTGTCATACAGTAGCTTTTCAGTATCTTGACGGCTCAAATATTTGCATTTTGTAAATAAATAATCTGAAGAGTACCTACGTCCAGGTGGAGTTTCACCATTGAAGTGCACTAACACACGCTCAAAATACTTCACATACCTCTAGGTAAAAGCAACCAATGAAAATTTATCAGATCACAACTATAAATAAGGCTTTTAATTTATAAGATCACATATATAAAAATCTGGCTTTTATGTAATAGATTCAATATAAGTCTTTGACTAACAATCTGGCTGGGGAGAATGAGACCCTTCCCATCAACACATCTTTTCTGATTATAGTAGTCAATGCACTCCTCGGCCGTGGGGAAAAACTGCCAAAGACAAGAGTAAGTGTGTGAAAATATGTTTTAGCTTTACCAATCAGAATCCAGCATTCATGCAATAAAATTGTACCTTTAAGAACAGAAGAAGACTGCAGATCATCAATCCTGTCCTTGCCTTCCCAGCTTTACAATGGACAACCACCACATTCAGGATGTCCTCCTTCAGCCATGAATAAGCACTTTGACAGAATAATTTAATAAGATGAATAGGAGGGCAGTTATGGTCATCAAACGGGAAACTGGCAACCTGAACAAGGATTGAGCAAACCAAATGCAAGAAACTGTTATTTTAGTCAACAAAAATGAGATACTAGGCTGTATAAGATGAGTACTTAAAACAAATAGAAGAAAAACCAATATAAGAGGAAAATTTACAAAATATCCAGCCTGCTTTTGCCATTGACACCTCCTCTCTGGGGCGAGCCAAAAATTACTATATTAATTACGTAATTGTTACATAAGAGTAGGTTGTTATTTGGTGCTTTCTCTCTAAATCATTTTTCTTTCCTGTAACAAGGGATCTTTCCAAATTATCAAAAAAACTTGTTCCTTTACTACCTTCTTCCTTATATCAAGAGCCATTTTCTCTTGAGCCTTCTTTCTATTAACAGCATTTTTCTATTAGATTTCACATTTATTCATCAAAAGACATATGAAGCAACTCTGTATTTTCTGAGATAATGATGGAAATGCCAATCAAAACTACTCTTAATCCTTTCTTAGTAATCTTTTCTCTCTGCCATTTTATACAGCAAAGATTTGGGAATCACATGTGATAACTAACAACAATTGGTCTAGGTTCCTTATTTTTAATGAAAGAACAAAAATGCTAATTGCAGGAATGAAGTTGATAAGCAGGTTAATGCACAAAAAAAACCACACCTTTCCCTGGAACAGTGAAGCATCATATAACCTCTCTGAACAAAGATTGTACACTTTGTACTTCCCCTGCACATGGGAAGAGATACATAAGATTTATGGAAATGTAACAGCCGGCAAACATAATGAAGAATCCAAGTGTTAGCTAAAACTAACAGACTGTGGAGGTTCTAATGTAGGAGAGGTAGATACAGTGAGAGAAGTTGCTTTCCACTGTTCAACAGTGGCGCACCAAACATTACATCATGCACCTAAAGCAACCATCATAGAGATTTTAGTTGCAGTTTTGTGCATTAACGGAAGGAGAATATGATGTTGAAAGCCACTGTTCTGATCAAGGTAACTGCATCACCAATGTATGTATTTTATTCAAAACCCTCTCAAATATTTAACCATGGCTATGCCAGCTAGATTCCATCAATAAAGTGTTACCAGAACATATTTCTGTGCATGTCCTATGTAATCTGCATAAAACTTTAAAAATAGTCCTTGAAAGGAAAGAAAAATAGCAACACTGTCTAAATGATCCTTGTTTTAGGAAATACAATAACACTTTTGAGTGATGAGGCACCTAATTAGGAAAGTACGGTAACTAAATGTCAAATCAGAAGCCTGTTTAATGGTATAAAAGGTATAAAGATTTGAATAAATCTCCTCATCAGAATTTTTTTCTTTTTTTTTTTTTTTTTTTGTGGCAGCAAGGTGTATAAAAGTAGTAATCATCAATTTGAATTCAAAAGTTACCTGGTGATGAGTTTCAAAAAATTTGATCACTTCTTCCATGTGATTCCGATAGAACCCCTGCATCATGTTTCTAGGAACTATGCTTAGTAAAACTGAGCCTTTTTTGTGTTTTTTTCACATGCAAACCATGTATATTTTTACCTCAACAAAGCCAAAAAATCCAGAACTCATATCACCAGCTGGAAATCCCATTGCAATGATATTCTCAGTTATATAAGTCATATCTAAATCAAAGCCTCCTTCCTGGAATAAGGTATAGAAAGAAGACTAGAGTTACACGTGCGGATGTAAGAAAAAGTCCTCGCTTCACATAAATGAAAATAAGAAAGTAAGAGGGTGGCACATCGAAGAAATGAAAGAAAAATGAACTTCTGAAACTGTCTGATGAGTTGTGATGACAAAATTGGGAAGTTACACAAGCAATATGTTATTTGGAAATATTGCAGCCATCAGAATAACTTCAACAGCATAACACACGTGTTTATGTACACAAAAGCTGTTTGACACTTACTCATCCAAATTCCGGAAAGAATGGCAAAAGATTGTTTCTTTTCAATTAGTGAGCAAGGATTAGCAATACATTTCAAACAAAGCAATAAGAATTTGATCAACCTGGTATCTTCGCTTGTTTTGTGAGACAATGTGACGTGCCTTAACTTGAACAGCCTTAACTGCACTCATGGATGAATCAACTATCCCTTTAGTGAGTGACTCAAAAACACCCGATTGTGCAGCAGCTGAGTTGCCTCCGGCACTATCATTTGGTTTCAAAGGCAAATTCAATCCAAATCCACTCGCCAGACGTGAAAATGCAGACCTGGTAGCATTCACATCCTGTGAATTTGTTGTTGCCGGTGATAAGGGTTGCGGAAGTTTCAAACCTTTGGCCCAAGAAGATATGGCTGAAGTGGACGACACAGAGGATGAGTCACGGGGGGAAAAATCTTGCTCAGCATCAGTCACTAAATGAGGTTTAACATCGGAATCCTTACTAGAACGAGGATTTGCCGAATCACCAGAATCAGTATCCATTCTGCAAAAAGTGAAAAAGTTATATATATCTAAGAGTGTACATTAAGAAACCGAGAAAAAGGTCATATCAACATTCTCCTCATTTCCCTCCATTCCATTCCTCCCTTCATTTTCCTTCAGATTGCACTAAAACAAACTGAAAATACTACAGCATATTATTAAAACCATATCTCTCGAATTGTTAACAATAAGCACTATAGCAATATCTTTCCTCAAACACACAATTCGTAGCTTATCTGTCAGGAATCTTCCTTGTTTTCCACTTTTTCAAACAAAATTAAAAAAAAAAATCTCGAGCATAAAAACACAGTCACATTGTGCAGATTTATGGGTAGTTACGATGCAAATTATGGAAAAGTAAACACAAAAAAAAAAAAAAGGAGCTCTGAACATGAAAACTAGCAATATTATAGATCACAAGCACAAAAACTGCTTCTAAAACAACTACTACTTGCGCATGTTCATTCGCGTACGGACACCCATTCGTTAAATAAGAAATAACTAACAAATAAGAAAATGTAGAATTTACACTTGCTTCGATTGATCCAACTATTTATAACAATTCAAATCACGTCGGTTCCCACTCGACCTCTAATCTCAATTCCTTGATTAATTTTCATTTTTCAATATATAAATGAGAAATGCAGTCAATCGCATATTTATGTAAATAAATAATAATAACAATAATAATTCCTCGCACACTTAATTAATACTGTATTTCATTATTTTGCCTGGTGAAAATATTGCAGCACTAGTACGTAACGATAATAAGCGATTGAGATCTAGCTAAGCAATTATAATTAAAGGATAAAAAAGAGATAAATTAAATGAAAATTGTGAAATGCTAAGTAAATACGAAGATCCAGAATGCAGGAGTGCTCACACAATTAGTTAATGAAGATCCAACAATGAATGTTTTTGAGGATTTCCTTTCCACTATATTTCTCCTTCTTCTTCGTCGTCGTCCTTTAGCTTTTTCAGATTAAAGAGTTTTTAGACGTAAAAATCTCAGCTCTGGCGCTCCTTACGCGTTTGCAGACGGCTCAAGTCGGAATTAAAATGGAATGGTTAATTCTCTTCTTGTAATTTTGGATGCTAGCTACCATTCGTTCGATGCAGTGGACTTTACGGTTGTAATAGCACTTATTATAATTAATGGGAATTTTTTTAATAGACTTGGCCCACACGATCCTTATGATCTAAAAAGAGTACACAAAATTTTAATAATGTGTATTAACATAAGAAAGTGGTGTAAAAAATTTATCATCATAAATTTTATATTCATGAACAAGTAATGCGGTTAGACCCATATTTAAGAATATTCTCTTATTAATTACCATTCACTACTCCTACTATTGGATAAGGATTTGGTAATTGGTTCCTTTTTTTTTTTTTTTGCATAAAAAGAAAAATTAGGGATTTTTTAAATTGTACTAATTGTTACTATTATTTTGTTTTTTCCTTTTTTTAGCAATCATAATTGAATTACAAATGTATTTTGCCACAAGTGGAGTGAGCTCCCAATGCTTTTCACCCCAGATTGTTTGTCATACACAATTGGGCGTGTGATTCTCCAAATACTACCTACTCCCCCCTTCCCTTAAACCCTCACACAAGTAGGGTGATGTTCTCAATAGTATGTTAGTGAAGCCCCAACCAATAGCATGTTAGGTAAAGTCATACACTGTTTGTCATATACAATTAGAAGTGTGACTTTTCGAATACTACTTACTCCTCTTGTAACTCCCCAAATACTGTCGTAGGTGGGATTTAATGATAGAACATGCGGCAAGGGGAGACACCACTTGGCTAATGGCACAATTTTTTTTTCCTCCCAAGACTGCCATTACTTAAATGAATTATTTTTTAGGCAAATAGAAAAAATATCTGGTAGCCATCTAGTAGTAGCAGCCAATGATTAAAGCTTTTAAATTTATATCATTGCATAAAACTATGTCGAAATACATAAACCCCACAGTTGATATAATATTGCTTGTTGGTGATAGATGCAAAATTGCTCTACACCTGAATTACTAAGTAAATCATATGTTCATGACATTTCAATAAATGGAAAAGAGGTGAATCATATGTTCATGACATTTTAATAAATGGAAAAAAGGTGGCATGTAACATCAAATTATCAATCATTCAAAGTAAATCAAAAGAGGCCAATGTACCTGAAAAATCATTTTTGCAAAATATTCCCCCAAGTAATAATTGAAAAGATAGTGTAAAGGTAAATATCAGAATCCCGATTATTTTGTTTTACTCGAAAAATTCCTAAAACATCAAAACTTGGTTCCAAATTTCTATTAAAAATTTTGCTAACACAACTTTAAACTAACAATCCATACATAGATTTGAAAGGGCTATAACCAAATGGAAATGGGCCTAGTTATTGCCTATCCACGCATCCCAAGCCGTTGGCCCAAAATATAGTTGCATTGGTAGCAGATAAAAAAATAATTATGTTCGGGCTCTCGATCCACCACGTCCGCTAGTTAAGACGGAATAGAAGTCTGCTTACTACAAGTTAACACGGGTTGCTTGGCTATTTTGGGCCATGGGCCGATCAATTTTTATTTGCAACAAGTTTACGATTCAGATTAAATGACTAACAATAGATAGCTGAGATTAGCTTATACTGGCCAAATTTGAAACAAAAAAAATGGTATTATTTTGAAGTGAAAAGTGGTTATAAATTTTCACTAACCAGTTACCTATTGTTGCTGATTAGTTACATATATCACTGATGATTTATGTCGCCTCCAACCTGTTCTAATTGGCACGGACCACCGTGCCCGGCAATTTTGCTGCCAGATGGGGATCTGCTTAAAGGTGTAACAGTGATCCTTCTTTTGGTAGATTTTCTGAATTTCTTTAACATGCTGAAATCTAATTGCAAATTCAGTTTCTTTGCTCAAACATTGCTATAGTTCTTATCTCCTGATTTACTTATATCACTAAGGAGATTGTAAATGAGCTAAATCTGCGATCGACTACAGAAATGTGCCATTTGAAATTTTATGTGCATGATTAGTTTCTTGTACAAGTTTTGAGAACACCTGCTCCTGCTGTTGGCAACCCCATGGGGTTCTTCCCCTGTAGGTATTGCCAGTGTTTCTACAAGCTTATGGCATTGCAGAAGTACATGGCCAAATGTCTAAGAATACAAAAATAATTTACACTTTCCTGTTCTTGCTTTTGCCTACTGGAGTTCATTGACTATTTTTTGGACATTCAGCAGCCTTATTTTAGCTTATTTAATAGTTGAATAGTTGGAAGATTATACAATCATTTACCACCATCATTACTCTGCTTGTCCTTGAACAAGCAAGTGCCACCACAATCCTTCTCCCCTGCTTTACATTTAGGATAAAGATGTACATTTAGACATCTAGATTTCGTTCCTGCTCATAGAACATACTTAATTCTTTTTATCAGCATTCACATGAAACTAAAGATAATAAGTGTCCTTTGATGCAAGATGCCTATTTATTTCTGTAACAATGTGAGCCTGGATTGAAGAAAATCAAGGATACGAGTGATTATTGGACTTACATGTAGTAATGAAGTTCAATTCTCATATTTAATTGCAGACAAATTCACGGTAATGAAGTTCAAAATTCTCTTATATGATTGCAGACAACTTCACTCGTTGCCTTACAAAAATCAAACAATGCACAGTTTCTTGATTTATTGTAATGCGTTAACGCAATTCTCTCACGTTAACAGGCTCAAGACCGCGGTATATAGTAGCCATAGATTCCGTAGAACGTCTGCGAAAGGGTTAGCAACAACAAGACCACAGCAGCAATGAAGGAGATAACTGCCCACGGATTATTGAAATATTTATGACTTAAAGTTGCTCGCCAAGTGTTCCACCTGTGTTCACAATAGCGGTTTACTTGCTGAGACAATGGAGAAAGATAACTGTCGTTTATGTCAAAAACCACCTCTTGACAAAGACGATTAAAAAGATCAGCAACTTCAGCATCACTGCCGAGCCAATGCTCAATAATCCCGTAGTAGTGAAGGATGCTTACATCTTCCGGGGAGTTAATCAGGTTATCCATGAAGACCACATATGATGTTATGTAATTGGTGCAGTCAAGATGACATTGCTCAAAAGCGATGAGGTTGAGAAAAAGGGATTTTGTCCCATCATGGATTAAGAGCCGAGGAATCTTAAGAATTCCATTCTTGAATTTTACATCCCAGAACCTATCAGTTTTCCTTTTCTTAAAGTTAATCCCAGCCTCTCTTAACTCCGTGACACAATGAATTAGCTGTTGCCTTCGCTTGTCTGCTACGCGATTGGAATTCGACCACCTTTTCATCCAAATCCTAGGCGTTGGTTGAGGTCCTATTCGAAGAAGACTCCTTCGGAAGACATCGAGGCAGTGAAGACCTCCTAGGTCTGCCAGTGGATCAAAAGTGGAAGTATGTCCAAAAGATGATTCCAATTTGGTTCTATCACTCTTGGTTAGTGGTTCATCAGTCGGGGTTAACGGATCAAAGAACCTCAATGCTAGCTTTGCCACGATCCCTTTCAGGTCAGGCTGACCTATTTGAAGACCGAATAGCCGATCAAGTACAAACAGAGGGATTTGGTTCTCCAGCATTATCATATCCCGTTGAATGGAATGCATTGAGCCTCGCATTGCAAAGATTGGATCATTTCTAGAGTAACCGAGATGATTGAACCCTTCAGCAGCGCCACGAAAGAGCTCGAGAATAAAACAACCATCAAGAACCATCATCTCTACAAACTCATTGCTGCTAAGACAAATTGGTCCTTCGTAACAAGCACGAGCTCTTTCTTCAAGTTCTTTAATGGCATCAAGATACAACTTCATATCTTGATTAGTCCGTTTCAGAATATGGTAAACAGCGCGCCATTTGTGAGGATCCATGTTGCGAAGCCTTCTTTTGTTATGATGATAAGGTCCTAACAAAACAATCTGGGGAAGATAAGCTTTGTCATCGCCTTCTCGCAAGTATTGAGGCACTCTGTAGATGCAAAGCTTTGACCATGTAATTCCATCCTCTTCTTGGTTGGCATGTTCAAGTTTTTCTCTGATGCTGACCACCCACTCTGATTCTGGTGATTTGGGATTCTCTTCGACGTTGCTGATTTCATCTTTGATCTCAACTTTCAATGAATCAAAGGGTTGCTGCTGTTCTTTCTGCACCTGCAGCCGCTGTCTGGGTTGTACTTGTGAGAATTCAATTGATCGAATTGTAGTTGTAGGACTCTGAATCTTTGGAAGTCCAGCTTCAACAGTTTCATTGAGTTTGAGGGCGATGAGGTACCAACTCAAGAGCTCTTTGTTGAATACAGCAACCATTTTTGGATAAAATTGTGATCTTTCTCTTGATTTTCTTCTAAAAGATGAGTGTCTTCAAGCAACACTTTATAAAAAAAAAAAAAAAATCCAACCTGTTCCTTTGGGGAATGTCTGAACTGTAAAATAGCCTATATAATGATGAAAAAAAGTTAGGATATGCAATTATGTTATGATGTTGAAGTTGGCCCAATTCAACTCCACTTTCACATAACTCTTCTGTATCTGGTAAATAAGAAATTTGAATTGCTGTTGCTTTTAGGCGTTCTATCATAATTAATCATATGTGTGCGTTCGTGCAAAATTAGTTTAGTATTGCATCACATTCATGAGACATTCTACTTACCTAATGTCTTTCTCAATGCATCCCTATAACTAAAATCTTAGATCCAACTATACTAGAAAAATTAATCAGAAGATGAATAACATTATTTTAAATAAATTTAAAGAAAGATGAATGTGATGGGGTAGAGAGACAATTATAAAGATAATAAATTCAAGATTTTGTAGGAAAAATTGTATGGATTTTGGAATAGAGTTTTTGGGAACCTAAAATGCATTTTACGTAAAAAATAATTAAAAAAAACCTACACTAGTAGAGATTTAAGGATGGAGAAAGTGTGAACAACATAATTATAGAAAATCTTCGGTAGACTGTCTTTGTTTTTTGACATAATTTTTGGTATGTTTTTAACGGTAA
Organism: Mitragyna speciosa; assembly: GCA_024721245.1. Taxonomy (NCBI): domain Eukaryota; kingdom Viridiplantae; phylum Streptophyta; class Magnoliopsida; order Gentianales; family Rubiaceae; genus Mitragyna; species Mitragyna speciosa. Next base: position 4,169,931 of record CM045561.1, on the reverse strand, counting down.
ACATTGTCAAAATTGTTCACCGTTATTGAAAGAATATTATAATAAAACTACGGAACAAAATAGGCGAGATTTAATTGAGATAAAAAGAAGGAATAACCCATATTTACTATACTAAATTTTATTTTTTTACTATAAAACACTATTAATGATTTCAAGTCAGCATCATGGTATGTTGAACAGAATTCATATATATGCTTATTTACTGCCATCAAAAGAAACATGCAATAGACAAAGAGGAAGGCGAAGAAAGGCATAAATATTACAAGGGCATGGACAAATCCCACCATGGAATAAATTAAGTTATAATGATATTAAAAAATGACATAGCATGTGAACCATCCATCATATTATGGAGCATGATGACTGACGTTTGTAGCCCTACCTATTTTGTTTTGGGGCGAAAATTAAACATGGGGAATTAAAATATGTGGTTAGAATTCATATTTAATGGAAAGTCAAATATGACAATTGATGTAATGACATGATTCCAGCTGTAAATAGAAAATGTTTGCTCGGTCCACCTCCCCTAAATGCAGTAGTATTATTTAAGACAAAGAAGCTAGCCGTGTACGCTTCATCCCTACAACTAAAGACCCACTCCACCAGGGCAAATTGGAGATATATCCCTATTAGTCATTTTCCACCCATAATTTTAAGCATTTTTAACTTTCATCTCAACAAGGACGAACTTCTAAGCTTAGACCTTGATGAAAACAGAATATAATAGCAAGAACTGGAAACAATAATCCAATAAAGATAATGAATAATATCAATTGAATTTTAGTAAATTGCGAAATGTTCTGTCATTAAGCTGAATTCTTGATCCACACATTACTTTCAGTACGAAATCCCATTATGCAAGATAACAAGAAGCTAGATCTCTTCGAGCATTGCACTCAATATACAACAAGCTAAATTTAAACAGGTTTGCTTCATATGATAAGCAAGATCAATAAAGTAGATATAAAGACCAGATTGATTTATGTACAATAATGGTCCTTATCCAAATCAACTTCCCTCTAACCTCTTACCCAATCTGTAGATAGAAATCAAGAAAGAAAAAGGATAATAATGCAGTACTGAGTACAACAAATCTTCTATGCTTTTTCAAACAAGGAGATTTTGCCCTTGCTTCAGCTCCTTCTTCAGTTAATGAGAGCAGTAAAAAGTGAAGATCAAACGCTGCTTATTCCCACTCCAGCATTTCCATAGGCCCTCTCAGGCTTACTTGCATTTTCACCAGCTTTAATCGGGTATGAAGCCTCCATTGTAATTCCACATTTGCCCGTGTAGCTTCCAATTACGTTACGCTCCAGCCTAAAGTATCCATTTTCCCCCCAGGAAGTGCCCCATGAGTTCCTCACTATCCAATAATCCTTGCCATTTTCAGAGCCATACCCGACCAGAACTACACCATGGTCTAATGATGTCCCGCATGCACCAGTAAATATGCCCTGTGTGGAAATTTCACCAATCAGGAATTGAATTCAATAAAAGATCAATGCTCCTGAATGTTCATTCAACTTTGCACAAGATTACTTCTAGATGGATAGCCATGAATTAAGATAGTAGTAGTGGTAATAATAACCTTTACTAAGTTTGGATTTTTTTCAAAACCTCCTCTTATGGATTAAATGTTTGTCCCTACGGAAACGTTTAGCAAGATTTAACATTGCACCTTCAGTTCATGTTAGCAACAACGAATACTTCAATCGACTGCAAAATTGGAAGAGGTGAGTTACTTACCGACTCGTAAAGTTGTAATGCTCTGCCAGAGGCTTCAATTGCAACACTAACAGGTTGATGTGCCACTGCCTTTTGGAGTGCTTTCTCATTGTAGGGCGGTACGTCTTCATACCCATCTATGCTCACAACCTTGGCATTCTTCTGCAAGAATTCAACATAAAGTTTTTTTGAGTACTAAAACTTGTAGCAGTCCCATGTATAGCTATGATAAACAAATAAGTAAATATCACGAACCCTTGAGGGATCACAAATGCCATCAAGTCCCTTATATGGGTAGTCAGATTCAGTGTCGATGCCACCGTTGGCAATGATGAAATCGAAGGCATAGTCCATAAGGCCACCGTTGCAGCCTTCGTTATAGATTTTGTCACAGTCTACAAGTTCTTGCTCTGACAGAGAGAGGAGTTCCCCTGTTACGATCCGGTTAATTCCTTCCACTGCAGCTATGGTCGAGAAGGCCCAGCAGCTTCCTGTTTAACAAGCCCACGACAGGAAAAAGACCATTAAAAATTGGATATTCTTTTGAAGGACTATCATGTCCATTGGGCTGTTTACAAACGCGATGTCTCCTCTTTGGACATTTGGGTCAAATTTAGTTAGGACTTAGGTATCGATTGATCTATTTTATTTTTTTATTTATTTTTTTAAAGAACGCTATCAACAACAACAACAACTACCAAAAAAAGGGTTAGTTGCACCTGATGTCCCACCTTTTAACCTAAAGTTCAAAGCCAACCGGTCATTCAAATGCCTAGTGACCAAAATCCAAATTCCAACAACTTTTTTTCACAATCGTGATTGCTATACCTTTTTTCTCCTTTGCTAAACAAATGATCATCCCCCCGCGCGGGGCTAAATCAATTGTCTTCATTACTTGTAAGAATCACAACGGAAAATAAACAAAATTTACTATGAATACTAAGGAGGCGCTTAGTTCGTAAAGAGGAATTGAAATCAAAATTATTCACTTTGGATTCGAAATCGGTATCGGAATCATTTACTTTTAAAGACTTTATGGTCCTAAATCATCTAGTTTTGATTAATAATAAACAAATGATAATGTCTACTAATAGTTTATAACAACAAAACAATTGAGGAATAAAAAAAATTAAAATTACAAAATTTTTAAAAATGATTCATATTCCTTCAAATTTAGTCAGGAATAGAGAATTCTAAAATTTTCAAAAATAATTCTGATTTTTTGATTCCGATTCCCTCCAACCAAGAGCCCTACGTAGGGATTCATTCCAATCCCACAAACCAAGCAACCCCTAAGATTATTCATCCGAGAGTTCGTACTTATGTTAAAGTAATTTATGCAGAAAATCAAACAGAGAAAGAGTTATGTATAGGATAAAGGAATGGGAAAAAAAAAAAAAAAAAGGAGGTTCATTCAACTAACCACAATCTCCTTGATCTTTGATTGGAGTAACAGCTCCTTTCTGTCTCCAATCAACAGATTCCGGCAACATATCCTTTCCAGCACGAAAGGCATAACGCTGGCTGGGGTTCTTGGATTTCACGAACCGGCGGTTAGCATCAGTCCTCGTGCCCAAATACATGGACCGGTACTCCTCGTTAGTCAGATCAGCAAACCTGTTTAATCCCACCTTGTAGGTTACGGTTCTCCGAGTTATGTTCATCAATGAACCTCAAATTATCCTTAAAAATCCCAAACCTTTCATCGTTCTCTCCCAAACGATTGTATGTTTTACCGTGTTTTGCTAACCACCATTCATATACAGCCTTTACCTCCTCATCGCTTCTCCGTGTTGATTTTGGAACATGTTTGTGTATGTTATTGTAGTCTATAATAGAATCAATGGTGGCATATGAAAAAGAAGCAGCTAATAATAGGAAAACTAAAATACTAGTAACACTACTACTGTGAACAACCATTGTAGACATGGTTGATGTTCGGAAAAAAAGAAACCTGAAAATGAGAATAGTATAGGGGAGTCTTGTTGAAGATAGAATGTGTGGAGAGGTTTGAATGGCTAGTGAAGCACTCGGGTTGGTTTTATATAGGCCATAAAATGGGTAAAGAAAATTTCAACTACTGTGTACTAGCATTGAATATTTAAAAATTTTGGGTAATGTAAAATTCCCATTTTAGTATTTTACGTGAATGGAGGCACGGAATTGCGGCTTTAGTGTCGTGAATTTAAGGATTAAGGTGTTGAAGCACAGAGACTAAGACCCATGCCATAGGGCATGGGAATCGGGGGGCAGACAACGGAGTGAGGACTCGTGGGTCGTTGCTGTTCACTACAATTTTACAATATTAAACAGCCAAACTGCCATTGCCAACGAACTTTCTTGAATCTTTGACTACTCTTAACTACTAGAGAAGGGATAGATGGATCCAGCACCACCATATTGACGAATCATATGTTGCCACGTTGGATTTGCTTTGCCATGGAAGTTTGGGATGTGTCAGCCAGCCAGCCTCCAGAATCTCGGGTTCAGCTTAGTCCTAACTCCTAAGAGTGAGGAGCCTTTCTTTCCTAAATTAGTTTATTACTTTCATGGCCATTAATAATATTAATTGACGGAGCCAGAGCTTTCTTGGGAAGTAGCTTGCTGATCTATAGACGTTAGTGCCGTGTTAAATTTGTAGCAGATTAGCTGCTGCGCTCTTTCATTTTTTAGGATCGCCGAAACTTTACCTGGCTTCATTCTGGATACAATCACAACTTCACAGCATATATTTTACTGATGATGTAAGTTGTGGTATATTAAGCACTACAATTTTCGGACAAATTTAGCAAGTAGTTCTTGGACTGTAACGCAATCACGCACATTTTTAATTGCATTTCCACGAGGTTTTGTTCAATTTCACGGTGCAAGTAATCGTCATCTCTGAGGTTTGAAACTGATCAATAGGTTCTCTTCGCTCTTGTGCGAGGATATCTAACAGTCAACACTGTCAGTCAAAGACTTGCCTTGCAATTTGCGGGGACGAATTTACTGGGGATTTCCATTTTACCGCGATTCGCCTGCTATCCGCCTAGCCATTATATAATTATATCGTAACTTTCTCAACGTGGTTGTAATAATGAATTCTGTTTTCTTTATACTCCACATCCAATCGAAGAGTTTCAGAATTAATTTGTCGGCATGCGTGATGCATCTTCCTGGGAGGTCCAACTAGTCCATCAATAATGTTTTGCTGAACCCCAATTTACTAGTCCATCACATCATTTATGTTTTCACTGGATCTGTAAGCTCAGAAGACAACAGCCAATTGCAAGAGAGCTCTAAATATGGATCTTCAGCAAGTTGGACATCGAATGTTGTAGTAAGACACAAAAGTTTGTTTTCTTTTCACATGGCTACTTCGGCCGATGGAACAGTAAAATTTTGTTTTTAATTGCTCTTTCCCTAGGCAGATCTTGATCCTGGAGAATAGTTCAATTGGCTCGTCAAGGCATCAACAACTAGTAGTGGCAGATCACCGCGATCTGAATCCAGAAGGCCATTGTCCATGTCTACTTGGGACTACTGGCCCGTTTTTTTTTTTTTTTTTTTTTTTTCCTTTGTGGCAAGTCTACCTAGAGAATCTGAGGAATAATAATAACACGAATATGGTGATTCTATATAGTTTCATTAATAGCTGATCGATTTTATTAAAAGATCATGCTATTGGGCTCAAAGCATTACAGGCAAAAACTAACAATGGTTTTGACAAAGAACAACTTAATATAAAATCTATAAAGATTTCTATTCTAAAAATTACGCAAGAACTAGTAAAACGGCGACAAGAAGTTTTCCACCAACCATGCAACAGAAGCGGGGTGGCATATCACCGTCACAAGATTCACTGTATCCATCACCAGGGAAAACAAAAAAACTCAGAGATTGGAAATGGAAAAGAATCTCAAAATTAGGGAGAGAAAATGAAATGTTTGTATAAACAGGTGCAGCGCCATAGGCGCCTTGTTGTATTTACTCAACCGAAATGTTGATGCTGTATTCAAATCTTCTGATCTTGAAGATCCTCATGGCACTGCTGAATTTGAACGGTGGTATAAATCTCAGATTTTAAAGGCCTGTATTAAGACGTCCTACTTCTCCCCAGACTGCCTTGTAGATACACGTTCATCTATGTTTCTAGCTGCATGCTTCCTTTTGCTTCTTCGTTTTCGGGGTGAGCGGCTTTTCGTTATCTGCTTCTCCTTATTCTCCTGGATAACGACTGCCTTCTCCCCAGCTGGGAGTGGGAGTTCCGGAGGAGCATCTGGCCATGGTGTGCGTTTTGCTGGGACTGTAACGTCCAGGGGGAGGATCAATCACCCACCTGCATCAAAAAAAAAAAAAAAGAGAACTACTCATAATGTGTTCGATTGAAATGAACAGATTTCATGGATATATTCCAGAGAAACTAGGTTCGTTAGACATTCTACACATGTTCAATGCAATCAAAAAATAGAAAAGATGCTATGTTCATTACCAGTCACAGCCTAAAGGAAGCACTAGAAACACTTTTCAAACAATAGGGTGACATGAGAGAGAGAGAGAGAGAGAGAGAGAGAGAGAGAGAGAGAGATGAATAAGCTTTTATGATCCATTGGATAGGAGGATTGAGAAAGGGAAGATTCTAGGAAGGCCTCACAACCCTATACAGCAAGGCGGGGCAAACCCCTCCACCAAAAGGGTTAACCACCCAGACCTTCCGCCAAAGGAGAATGTGGGAAGGATTGACCTCAAACAACAAAAATAAACCCCACAGAAAGTAAGAATTTGTGTGGTGATAATAAGTAACCATGTCCCTCCCGGAAAGTAAGAATTTGTCAGTTCATGTCCCTCCCAAACAGCCAAAAGAACTATAGACATCCTTGTCTAGATCAAGGGTTGCAGCTCCTTCTCTTTACCTCCCCTGCCTTTCTTTGGTAGACAGTACATAGGCCATAAATTAAGGATATATACCTCCATAATTTAAAAGTTTGCTCTTATAAAGATGAAAGACAAGTGGAAAAAAAGTAAAATAAAGCTAAATAAATGCCCCACAGGTCCAGAAATTATTAAATTCATGTACAATGCAGTTCAGAAAGAATAAGATCTTTACACTCGAGATAAGATTTTTAGAAGGCCAAATAAAATGTCCAGATTCAGTCGGAAATGTTCCATTTGAGAGATAGGGTCCCCAATCAACTATAGTGAATTCTTTAATCTTACAAAAGAGTGCAAAACACAGGAATAAATGCAGACTTATGTTTGTATGCAAAACGTGGGAATAAATGCAGATTTATGTGTGTATGCCAACTTAAACTTCAACCTCTTTCTATTCATATTATTCATTTTGTTTCTCTCTCTGACCCGTAAGGCTTAATCTTTTGAACTAATCCTAGAATAAAGGAAAAGGATAACTCCAACGATGATCTGATAACATATTCTTTGCTTCAAGGTTTTAGATTCTAAATGCCTAACCCTCCTTTGACTCCACAGTTATGTGAACCTCTTGCATTGGATCCATCCTCTCCATTTCAATATTTTACCCTGTTTGAAAGCCTCTTTTAATTTAAAGAAAAGTACAAGTGCTACATCACAAGCCAAAAAAGCAAATAAAAATCATCTCAAATCATCTCAACCGACACCACATCATATCATTTGAAGACTTAGATGAAACGGAAGATTAGAAAAACAGCACACTTGCCAAAGAAAAATACCAAAAAAGTATGAAAGTAAACATAATTGAAAAAATATCAAAAGTACTACAAACACGAGCCAATCCTGACCTCCTAGAATTCAAGAAAAGGAAACATTTGAAACTTCTATATGGTCTTGTGTATGACAAGTATTTCTTACTCAAGATTGTTCTTGCAAGTTTTGCTTTATATTTGCAAGAGTTTCTTGATGCTTGCTCTCATTCTTCTACTACATCAAGGTAAAGAATTTAACACTTAAACACTGAAAAAACGTCACCAAATTAGAAAGGAGTTTGTTTGGTTCTCTCAGGGTGCTGCATTCTCAGTTAATTGGTTGAGAAAGATGGCTTGCTCAATAGAACTGTATCCAGTTTATCAGTTTTATTTACAGATTAATTACCAAGAATTGTAGCAAGTTCACCCAAGACAATTAATCAGAAAGCACCAATCAGTTGTTTGAAATATAATTAATACGTGATGGAGATGAAGATGATGAATCCAACAGACATAAAGATGTTATCATGGCTGGGATAAGGGCAGTGGATCTTTATAGAACATCATCCAAAAGAAAAGATGATTAAATCTTCAAAAGATAGAAATGTGCCAATAAAAAAGAGACAGATAATCAGGCAACTAAGATGGGTGAATGAAGCAAGTAATGGCAACTTAAATTGCCCCCAACAGCTGGACCAAGGAGGAGGAAGAAGATATAGGTTCAATTATGACCATGTGCGTATGTGCGTGCGTGCGTGTGTGAGTGTGTGTGTGCGTGTGTGTGTGTGTGTGAGAGAGAGAGAGAGAGAGAGATAGATTTCAGGAAGCAGTAAAAGTAGTCAATTGTTGGTCTGCCTTGGCAAAGTGTATTCTATTACAGTAGCAGCAAATTTGCAAGTTCTGAAGGCAAAGCTGCTAACAACCAGGACCAATTCCAAACCCCATAATATGGGGGACAATTTTGGAAGGTCTAGGCAAACCACATCAAAACCGACCAAGTAGGACACAGAGACACATACAAAAACACACAAGCAGAGCTAGAATTGATTACCAAGTATGGTACAGAATTTGTTGGTTAAGATCCCAATCTAGCATGAACGATACCATGAAAATTTTCTAACAGCTTTTTTGTCAAGTAGCAGACCATAAGAACATGACATATAAGCCACCAATTGAACTATGGAAATATGCTTGATTACAAGAACATTATGTTACTCCTGTATAAATTTTCAAAAAGGAGAAATTCAGCTGAATATACTGGAAGCAAGCAATAACATATCATGAAATCAGCACATAATGCTATTTGCAGTGAGGATAAAATACACATGAAAAAGGAAAATAAGATCATTTTAACCAAATTTTGTTCGTCGACTTACACAAGGATCGAGTACTAAAAATTGCAGGATTAGATATCATCTTACTCTGTCTCTTCTGTTTTTGTTCAGAAAGGAGACAACTAAACAGAAAAGGCATGAATTACTGAAAGTCATCCCACTGCTAAGTCCCTATCCTCGAGATAATAGATAAATTGTAGATATGAAATCAGCGCATCCCATCTCTCCATTTTTCAACGCTTGATAATGATATAATAATCAAAGGAAATGCATTGAGATGATTTCAAATTTTGTGAAATGTATAAACAACTCTGAATAATCTTCAACAGTTATCGACACTAAAACAAAGATAAGCACAAAGCAACAAGAAATGGACAGAATAATGTTGGGATAAAAGAGAATTTAATAGCTTGTAAAAGCATCATAAGCAGCACACTAAGTACAGCACTGCATAATATAAAAGATCATGATAGTAGACTAACCCCGCAGGGAATTTGCTGTCTGCCCGTGCTTCAACTCGAAGCCACCAGAGCATGATTTTGCGCCCACAACTCCCAAGAGGCTCCACCACAGAAGCATCCCTCACAAAGGACAGTGGACTCTCAACATCTCCATGTCCAGCTACCTCATCAAGATCCCTAACCCATTCTGGCTTATCTTCTGCGTCCCTCCAGACTAATCTAGAATTCAATACAAAGCCAGCCCACTCCATCTTCCTGGGCAGCACAATTGCCCTATCACCAACATACCTTGCACTTCTCTCCATAAACGGAACTGAATTGAAAGTCTGCCAACCCACCAAATGATTTGATGAATTGCAAGCTGGACCCTGAATCGGCAATCCTGAATTCTTTTCCTCTTCCTTCTGAACCACAGGCATTTCCTCTTCACCACCACCACTCGAATGAGCTAGAATTCCAATAGAAACAGCCCCAATCCAATTCACATTTTGGATCTCATCAAAAAGTTCCAAACTATGCATATTACTATCATCAGCAAAAACCACAATTCCATCTAGTTTCTCCTCTCTTACCACTCTGTTCAGTATTAAACAAACTTAAAATCCATCAAATTCAACGCTAAATTGCATTTTAACACAAAATTCAATAAAAATAAAACCACAAGAAAGCATTTGAAAAAAAATTAAAAAAGGAAAGAACTCCTATACCTCAAAGCATGAAGGCGCATCTTCGCCTCCAATTTGTGGCGATCCTCCCATAGAATCGGCATTTTCCGGCCCAATTCAACATGGATTGTTTTGAGGCCAGACTTAGCAAGCAGTGAAGCAGTCTCATTGGTAACCCCACCGGCTTCGACAACGATCCAAACAAGATCATAGGGCACATTCATCAAAGAATGCATCACCCCAGTAAGATGCAGCGTCTGGAAAGTCCGAACGTAGGTGGGAGTAATAGCAATCACAGCCCTAGGATTCTTAACCCCGTATTGCAGCCTCTGCTCTCTCTGCACCCTCTCAATCAACCGGTGCGCCCTCATCACCTCCGCCGGATTCGGATGCGGCCACGGCCTAATCAATATCCCGTGCCGCCCAACCACCACCCGACTACTACTCGTCCCCGACACCGTCAAATTCATCGCCGGAAGTGAAGTAGAAGTAACAGCACCTAAAGTAGACTGAACAGCTGGGTTTTCAGAGGGGTTACGAAACGACGACGTTGAGAACAAATTAGCAGTGCTAGTCATAGTATTGGAAGTATTGGAGAAGAGAAGAAAGAAAACTAAACGAGAAAATCTGAAGCCCAGAACAAGACTAATTAAACAGCAGAGACCGTGAAGAACCAGCCAGAAAATCGTCACCGGAGATTTAATTGCCCCATCCATCGACGAATCTAACGGTGACGATCCTCTGAAACTATTGCTCCGTCGACTCTGCTGTTGTAACGCCGTTAACTTCATCTTCTTTTCCTCCCTCTCTTCACTTTTTCTAGAGAGAGAAGAGAAATGGAGAAATGGGGTTCGTTGAATTGGGCTTAAGTTAGAGTAGGTGATGAAAAGTTGGAGGAGACAGATTGGTGAGTGCGGTTGAAGGAAAAAGGATGGGGTTGGGAGTTGGTTGGGAGATATCTTTGAGTTAAAGAATGAATTGAATGGGTTGCTTAGCTAAGTGTGGTGGTTTCCTTTGCTGGATAATAATTTGGAGTTGAAAGTGGAAAAGCGTGGGGGGAGGGGGGGGGGGCGGAAATGGGAAGAAGGGATGAAGGGAAGAAGGAAGGAAGAGGAAGGGAATTAGCTGTAAACTCTTCGGACATGGAAGCAAAAGCTGGAGCAAATCTAGGGTCTTTGGCTGTCAATGATGGGGGTAATTTGGGGAATACGGTTGCTTTCTGTAGGTGAATTTTGCTTTCTCTCACCTGAGAGATTTCGTTAAATCTCGATTTTGTCTTTTATTTTTAAATTTTAAGCAATTTTTACCCCTTCTAATGACTCTGGTTAATGCTACGAGAGTCTTGACTAATTTAACAACTCAGAAAATGAGTAAAGGACTGTGAAATTCTTATTTTCATATTTTCGATAATTCTTTATGATAATTAGAGGATTTATATATTGAAACTTATGTTTGCATCCTAACTTTTTTTTTATTTGTAATAATAATATTTTTTATTTTGATTTATTAAGTAAATCATTTATCTAAAAGAGCTTGTATAAGATAGAAATTATTGGAATAACTATAAAATATTTGGCGATAAAAAATACAAAAGGATAACAGTGTTTAACAATCTAAACTGGAAATTAGAGCATGTCTATTAATTATTACCGCTGCTCTTTTTAGACTTATTATTTGATCTTCAATTTATCTATCCTTGTCATGCCCTTTTTTAATTTGCAGTTTTAAAACCATTATTTAATCAACCTTAATCGAAATTTGAGTAGTTATATGAGTTGTACTAATAACATAACAACACTAATAGTAGTTACTACGAACTTATATAATGATTTATTTATTTTTTTGTCACAAACTTTTATAATGATTTATTGATGTTAATATATTTCAAAGAAGAGTATTGTTTATATATATATATATAAAAGGTGAAATTTGAGATTATATGTAACCTTAGGGATGAAAAATTACAATTTTGCTATGATTGAAAATGGGTCGCCAGTGGAGTGACGCGGTTTGAGCAGAAAGTATAATTACTAATTAAGTAATAATGACGTGCAATTAGAAGTAGATAAGCGGTCAATGAGCAAGGTGGGACGTCAGATTCGGAACTGGAAAAAAGGGCATGAAACAGCAGAAGAACATTGGGAGATTGTTCGTTGTCGAGGAAATAATTGGACACGAGGGTAACACTTTATGCGAGTCTTAATAAAAAATTATACCAAATAAATCAGTTTTCTAAATAATAATTTCCAAAAAAGATAAGAATTAATTGCATTTGTACTCAAAAAAGAAAAAAAAAAACAAATGATTTGTTGACATGCACAGTTTAAATCTTACTCTCTACTGAGTTTTTTTTTTTTTTTTTTTTTAAGACCAATTGTTTCTCATGTCTTGAGTTTATATTTCTGAAGGTCCAAGAAACTTCACAAATACTATCTTTTTCACTTTTCTTTGTTGTTTGCTGTTGTTGTCTTCAGTTGTATCGCGAAGCCTTAGACGGTCAGCATCCAAATATCAGTCGTCATATTAGGAAATTTAGTTAATTGGTTGATTAATTAATGTAGGATCTTGTGTTGCCGATTGGGATATTTTGTTGCTTAGGAGTTGTGACTTATTATTAGTACTGTTTACCAACTTAATACCGCACGCCTTTTATGTTAGTACTGTTTAAGTGTCACATTATTACGTTGTTTATTAATAGTAGTACCATGGTATCACATCTCTTTTGCTTTAACCACCTTGTTTTCTTTGTATAAAGCTTATTTACAATGTTGTACTTGAACAAATTTTAATAACTTCGATATATGCAGACGAACAAGTAAATTAGCAGAGAGTTCTAAATTTGTAACATAAAGGATTAATTTGACTCTAAGATTGCAAACACGACCATAATATATTTTAAACCTTAAATTAAATGTGCAAGTATCAATGATGATTTGCTTAAATACAAACGGATACATAGTAGGAAAGAGATTTGATTACCCTTTTATGGCATTTCAAACCTCCCTTTTATTTCTTCCTTTTTAACAAATTTGCTTAGATATTTGTCTTTTTGACTGCACCTTTTCTTGCAAGTTGTGATTTTATCAAAGAAATTTATGTTGAAGGTAATATAATCCATCCATTTCACTGAAATTATATAACAGAGCTGCAAATAATAAACACAGAGAAACTTAGTAACTATTAACAAATTTGTTTTGAGGATTGATCTGCCTGTACATATTGGAGAAATTTGGGATTTGGGAATTGAAGTCCTAATGCATCCCCTAAGATAACAGAGCACACATGCGATTTCATGGACCCTCCACAATGCAAAAGCCCAACAAGCACAAAGCAGGAGAAAGGTATCCAACATAGCAGAAAATGGCTATGCCCACTTTGGTGGTTCTTGGTTGGCTAATAAGTCTAACTCGTTCATTTTCCCAGTAAAAGATTTAATCATTGTAAGCTTCTTTATATGTCGGCTGCGAGCTTTGCTCAAGTGAGGCCCAATTGTCAACCTGTTTGCAAGTTGAGTAATTTCTGAACTAGGAAACAAACACTAATGCAAAGCCAGAAACAATTGGAAACAATTGGATATTCTTATCTCCAACTTTCCTTTTCAGTGCTAAAACTTTGCGAGTGGTCCAAACTTCAAACTCAAATTCATTGCTTTTAGACTCTTCTTTTTCCTGGAAACTTAAAACATGACTATAAAACATTAATCTTGTTCAAGAACACGACATTCACCCAAGACGGGGAGAATTCCTGTGCCAACAATTATATGTCACCTCAAGTAGTTATATTCCTAGATACTAATTAACTTGCAAAGACATCAAAATAATATGTCGCTCATCTCAGAACACCTGTGTTCTTCTCAAATGCCACGTGCATTCTCCAACATGCAGCAATGGTCAATCAAGTTCATACTAAAAATTACGTCAGAAATTTATGCCTCTGTTTAGATTAATTGTGACTCATGTATAAAAATTCGTGCATTTTGTAGAACTGATTGTATTTTTACTACAACTCAGAAAATTTTTACATAGATCGGATTTATGGCCTCCAGCTGTGAACTTTATGGTTTAAAAGAATGGTACATATATGCATAATGATGCATGCTAATGAAAAAAAGTGATGCAAAAATACTTATATGACTTTTTTTTTTTAAATCATAAAATCTACATAATCGTAGACTAGAAGTATGTAAGAATTTTTCATTTCACTCTGCATATAAAATCAATTACTGCTTTGATTCCAACTTTCAACTTTTCTTTAAGATAAAAAGAACCCCTCACTTGATTTAAAAAGTATTATAAGTCTATTACACCTGATTATGTAGTCCTATTATGCCGCGTTAGGATCAAATATTACTCCGTCGAAGGGTTGAAATTTTCTATCAACGACTAGGTAATTGAATAATTGAAGGCCATGATCAGATGCCCCGTGATCAAAGGTGGAATTCCAAGTTCCAGCAGGCACGTGCAAGAAAAAACGGCATGCAAATCTCAACTGCTATAGGGAACAGGATTTTAGAGGAGAAATTTGTCACCAACGGTTGGGCCATGAGAAAGATCGAAGGAGGCGTGTTCGAGTCTCTCTCGATTTTGACTTACTAGGTAACTTGTTTGATAGGAGTAGTTTACTGGCTTCGAAGATTGAGTTTGTTTAAATTTAAGTTTGACAATAATTGCGTAAAATGAGGATTATCCCAAAATTATAACCTCACCAAATGCTCTTAATTTAGAACTTTTGTAAAGTAAAAGTCAATAAATTATTTTTGTATAAAGTAAAAGCTCTACTGCGAGTTAACTTTAGATTAATTTTGCAGTCCATGATGAATATTTTCTTTTTTCTTTTTTCTTTTGGGTCACAACAATCCATGGTGGATTTAAATTTCAAAGAAGCATCCTTTCAAGAAAAGTCTAGTTCAACCTTCCCTGGTCTTCCGTGGTTCTAGAAGTAAATTTCCAACTTTGCTAGGGAAATTGGACGAGTAACTTGTAAGTATAGGAACCATTTTTCTTCAAAAATTGAAAGTATGGGGCCATTTGAGAAAATATTTGTTTGTAGATCAAAATGGACAAAATTAAATTCATAATTAGCAAGATACCATTACTCTTGTGCATGTTAATAATATTTATTTCTAGGATAATTGCCTAGCCATAGGGGAAAAAAAAAAAAAACCATGAACTCTGTTGTCCAACCAATTATCTGGCTTTTTATCCCAAGTATTAATGTTTAAAATTTAAAACTTCTTAAGTATCTCTTTTTTTATTTATTCTGGGTGAGGAAAAGTCAACTGCATCACACAATCACAGATTCACAGTAAACAAACAACTAGTACTCCTCCAAAGTAACACGTCTCTCGCAAATGAGACGGCATTAGGACACTTGTTTGACCACATCTCTTCAAATTTCCTTCTACTTCACGACCAATTCCTATCTGTCTGGACCCCATAACGCGGAAAAGGTCAATAAGCCGCACGTCATTTCAGCTTAAAATATGGTTCTAATGGGAAAGGAATTGCATTGCAGCATTCTCTTCCAAGCTTTCCAATAATTTAGTGTGCAGGTTAAAATCACGATCATCTTCAAGCCACACTCAGAAAAGAAGAATTTGTTCTATCTGCAACATTTGTCTATTTTCTGTAAAACAACTCTAGAATTTAACCTTTTAATTCTGGTCAATGACTGTATTATATGTAGATTGGTGGTGGCAAAATCCTATTCTAAAGTGTTTTTGTAGTATAGATTCTCATTCATATTTTGGGAAATATCTTTTGTCCTCAGGATTCTAATTCCCCAACCATTTATTAACTTTTGCCATTTTAAACGAGGTAGGGTTGTAGAAATAATTGAAAATAAAATTACCTAGATTGACAAATCAAAAAACTAAAACTCAGTGTCAATTGAATACTAGATATACATTTTGATGATTAATTTAGAATGTTAAACAAAAAATTAGTACATGCCAAACTAAATTACTATGTCTCGCAATGAAAGGGCACATTAATCGAGGAATAGAATCCCAATATCTTTGTTAATCTTTTTGGGCAAATTCATCGAAATATTGTCCAAAAAAAGAAAAATCCGGCATTTGTGGTTGTCAGAATTTTTTTTTTGGCAACTAAGTGCGCCGCGTTTGGGAAACGCGGCGCACCACTTTTTTTTTTTTTTTTATACAGCGCCGCGTTTGGGAATCGAAAAGTCAAAATTTCCTATTCCCAAACGCGGCGCTGACACGCCGCCACCACAAGTCCGACACGTGGCAGATTGTCTGCCACCGAGAGAAGGACCGGTCAGCGAGCATGGGCTGCCCGCTGACCGGCACGCTTTTTCGTGTGCCAAACGCGGCGCTCAACCGGCGTTTGACACGCGTCGCTGTCGGTGGGAGCTGTCCCCCCACCGACAGCACGGCCGGTCAGCGGGCAGCTGACCGGCTGACTTTTGCGAGTGCCAAACGCGGCGCTCGCAAAAGTTTTTTTTTTTTTTAAATTTTTGGAATTATCTAGCCGTTGATCTGATGAGATCAACGGCTAGCATTCATTCATTTCACGTCTGCAATTGCAATTGCAATTGCAGGTGCAATTGCAATTGCAATTGCAGATTCATGCCTATAAAATCCCCTCCCCCAGCATTTGCAATTTCACAAACGCACACACACTCACTTGTGCAAATTTCCATCTTCTCCGGCGATAGTTACATTTGCACACACTCTCACTTTATTAGTGTTAATTTTTCCTTCTTCTCCTAGTTTAATTACAATGTTTTGACTTTTCTTCTGAGAATTAAAGTTTAACACCGGTCTTCGGAGCTGTTGGGGCAAGCAAAAAACTTAAGCACTCTGGTTGTGGACGTACCTAGATCAAGTTAGTACCCTATAATTATTAATTATTTTTCCGTTATATTGTGTTTACTTTATATAATGTGTAATGTGTTTCGTTATAATTATTGTTTTGTTATAACATGTTTATAATTATTTTTATGTTATTGTGTATTATGTTGTTGAAAAATTATTAATATTATTATTTATATATTTGTTTGTATTTATGTAAATTTATAATTTATGTCGAAAATGATTAAATAATTGCATGTAGACAACAACACTGTGCTTATTTACATTTTGCACGTGTATAATTTGAAAAATTACAATTTTACCCTTGAAATTTTATAGAATTATGAAATGGCCCTAAAATTTTAACATAATATTATTATGACCCCAAAAGTTAAACCTATTTACACTTTGGCCCCTATAATTATGAAAAAATAGAATTAGACCCCTAAAGTGTTGTATAAATATAAATTGGACCCGAAACTTGTAGATAATTAAATAATGACCGTTAATTTTGTATATTTACACTTTGGCCCATGTAATTATGAAAAAATAGAATTAGACCCCTAAAGTGTTGTATAAATATAAATTGGACCCGAAACGTGTACATAATAAATTATAACCGTGAATTTTGTATATTTACACTTTGGCCCTATAATTATGCAAAATTATAATTGGGCCCCTAAAAATTAAAAAACTCATAAAATGGATTCGAAATTGTACATAGTTAATTTTTAACTCCGAAAATTTTATATATTTACACTTTATTTTGTATAATTGGAAAAAATAACAATTAGGCCCCCAAAACTATTACACAGTTAATTTTTCGACCGATCATTGTACGTATTTACACTTTGGCCCTTACAATTATGAAAAATTACAATTGAACCCACAAAGTTTTACGTATTTTTAAATTGGACTAAAAAACTTGTACGCAATTAATGTTTTACTCTAAAAATTTATCAAATTTACAATTAGGCCCCTGTGATTATGAAAAAATAGCAATTAGGCGGGTGATGTTTAACTTAATTAAAAATTAGACCCGCAACCTTTAGCCGTGTAATTATCAAAATTACAATTATTTCTCCGAAATTTTACGTAATAATAAATTAGTTTGGAAATTTGTACATAATTAAATTTTGACCCGTTACTTTTGCATATTTACACTTTGGACCTTTTAAATTTAATATTTATATTTCGGCCCCAAAAATTTTTAAAAATTGAAATTAGACCCCCTTAATTTTACATGATTATGAATTTACTCCGAAACTCTTAAACAATTATATTTAGGATTTAAATGCAAAGTAAATTTTGATATATTTACCTTTTTTCCTTATAATTAGGGCGCATAATAACATTAGGCCCCCGAAGTTTTAAGTAGCTAAACATTTGACCCCAAACAACTACACAATCAGTTTTTCGGTTCATCGTTGTACATATTTACCCTTTGGCCCCTATAATTATGAAAAATTACAATTGCACCCACAAAGTTTTACGTATTTTTAAATTGGACTAAAAACTTTGTACGCAGTTAATGTTTTACTCTAAAAATTTATCAAATTTACAATTAGGCCCCTGTGATTATGAAAAATAGCAATTAGGCGGGTGATGTTTAACTTAATTAAAAATTAGACCCGCAACCTTTAGCTGTGTAATTATCAAAATTACAATTATTTCTCTGAAATTTTACGTAATAATAAATTAGCTTCTGAAACTCTTAAATAATTATATTTAGGATATAAACGCTAATTAAAATTTGTCCAGTTATTTTCATTACTATTTAATGATTAGTTACGATTACGTATTATGTTACACAAAATACTTAATTGGGCTTGCATTGGTTAGATTGGGTGAAACATGTCGAACGATCATACTTTATCAGTTCATTTATACTGGGGAGGAAAAATTGTATATGCCGGAGGATCAATGTTGTATGACCCGCCTATGCCAAAAAAAGTGTTGTTCCTTAGACGAAAGGTATGCTATCAGGAGTTGGTTGATAAAGTGTACAATGCTATGGGTGTAGATCGAAATAGATACAAAATTAGTTTGATACTTAGGAGCTGTTTTCAACAACAAGGTGTATTTAGTGCTACACCTTTGGATGACGATGACGGAGTAGACACGATGTACTACTTCAAAGCAAACACTCGAGAACCAACAGAGATCTACGTGGAGGTTGAAGAGATCCAAATAGTAGAACAGCAGGATACTCAATGCAATGAAATTGAATGGACACACTTTGATCAAGGCACTAGTCTACGTGGCACGTCAACATTGGAAGAAGCGTGGACATCTGATATGTACAGAGGTCAATCTACTCAGCGTGAAAGAGGAGATGGTCAACGGACTAGGAGAGGACATCGGAGAGGCAGCAGAAACCGTGTTGATCAAGGCACTAGTAGCAGCGCTGCAGGTATGTATTTATCTTCAGCGGGAGAGTTTGGTTGTGGGCAAGACGATGACAATACAGCCAACATTCGTGGCACAGAAGTAGAGACCGATGTTCAAGATGATGATATGGACTCTGAGCCAGAACCTGAATTTGATGAGTCCGAAGATGACATGGAGCAAGGAAATAATGAAACTGGACAGGAAGATGCACGGAGACATTCGGATGTGGGTCCTATTTCAGCATGGACGGGTTATGATCCTGGGACATTACAGTATGATGCTGGTGTAGATGCAATTTTACAATTTGATCCCTTAAGCGGTGGTCCCGTTGAGAGGCTTGATATGTACAACGAGCAGACGGGTGACATTCGGTTGGGTATGCTATTTCATTCAAAAGAAAAGGTAATAAAAGCAGTACAAACGTGGTCTATCAAGGCAAATAGAGAGTACAAAGTGCGTGAGAGCACTCCAACCACTTGGTATGTCCGTTGTAAGGCTCGTAATTCAACATCTCCATGTAATTGGCAGTTGAGAGCGACGTTGCGTAGATCTCATACTATGTGGATGATAGTTACTCTCGCAGATGAACATACATGTGCTCGGGTCAGCAGTAGGAATGATCATCGACAGTTGACCTCCAATTTAATCGCCGAGTACATTTTACCTCATATTAATAACGGTCCATTGTTTAAGGTGAACGAGATTCAAGCTACAATTAAGCAGCAATTGCATTGCGATGTCTCCTACAGTAAAGCTTGGTACGCACGTCGAAGGGCCATTGATATTATGTACGGAGATTGGCCATCGTCTATACACATTCTCCCGACATTATTCTATGACCATGCATGAGGGTACCACTTCTATTATTGGGCATCAGATACATTCGACTTCACTTTCTACTGGATCAGGGCTACACCCCATATTCCAGTTTCTTAGTAGTGATGCCGGTGGATTTCATCATGGAGGTACGTCCACGTATTTCACCCCGAGTCCTCATTCACACATGCCTACCTCAGGTCCATCAACCTCTGCCATCATCCATCATCATATTCAAGATACTCATGACGCTGAAGAATCAGGTGATGATGAGACTGATGAAGATGATCCGTCAGCACATCTTGAGGTACGTGCCCGACGCGCGATTAGGAGGCCTAGAAGATTTTGCTGCTCATCGACGCCTCGAGATCCACATCAACAGCAATTTCGTGGGCGCTAGGGCATTTGATAATTTTTAGGCCCTTGTAAATTTGATATACTCAATAATTTTCATTTCTAAAGTATTTTACTATTTTATTCCTTCCAAAATTAATTTTCATCTAAGTTTTAAAGCAAGCACATCTAAACACGACAAATTTCAAAAATTATGAAATTACTAAAAATTATAAATTATGGTATATTACTAACAAATTTATGTCGAAAAAATCCTTGTGTGCCAAAACGTAATTCATCTCAAAATTTGTCCAAAAACATAAATTTGTTAAAAACTCGAGTTAAAAAACAATTACGTAGCAAAATCATGTTTTGCCCCCGACAAGTGTGTCATGAAAAAAATATTTTGAACCCCAAAAAATTATCATATATTAGAAAATTGTGAAAAAATATATCTATGTTTGAGAATTTTTATTTTTCAACTATAACTGTACATTCGTTGTTTTTTTCTTAAAATCGAATTCTGATATCCAAAACTATAAAATGAGCGGCCAGTTTTTAATATTCCCTAAACCCTAAACAATTTTACATTCGTTATATAAATAAAAAAATTCTAAACTTCAAACACAATCTTTGTGTATTATAAATACGATTTGAACTGTCTCAATTATTTTGGACAATAAAAGGTATAAATTTACTAAAAACACTACCTTCAAATCCCAAAAACCCTAAATCTAAAACCTTAATCCTAGAGTCAAAAACTGAAACCGTCCCCAATCCTAACCCTACTCCAAACCCTAATTCAAAAACTCTTACACGTCTCCCAAAAAAAACAAAAATAACCAAAAAAAAACCAAAAAAATAAGAACAAAAAACCAAAAAAAAAAAAAGAACAAAAAACCAAAACAAAACAAAAAAAAAAAAACCAAAAACCAAAAACCAAAAAAAAAACCAAAAAAATAAGAACAAAAAACCCAAAAAAAAAAGAACTAAAAACCCAAAAAAAGCCAAAATAAGAAACAAAAAAATAAGAACAAAAAAACCAAAAAAATAAGAACAAAAAACCAAAAAAATAAGAACAAAAAACAAAAAAAAAAACCAAAAAATTAAGAACAAAAACAAAAAAAAAAACCACAAAAATAAGAACAAAAAACAAAAAAAAAACTAAAAACCCAAAAAAAAAACCAAAATAAAAAACAAAAAAATAAGAACAAAAAAACCAAAACAATAAGAACAAAAAACAAAAAAAAACAAAAAAAAAAACAAAAAAAAACGAAAATAAAAAACAAAAAAATAAGAACAAAAAAACCAAAAAAAAAGAACAAAAAACAAAAAAAAAAAAGAACTACAAACCCAAAAAAAAAAAAACCAAAAAAAAAGAACAAAAACAAAAAAAAAAACCAAAAAATAAGAACAAAAAACCAAAAAAAAAAAAGTAAAAACCCAAAAAAAAAACAAAATAAAAAACAAAAAAATGAGAACAAAAAAAAAAAAAAAAAAAAAAGGCGGCAAGCGCCGCGTTTCAGAAACTCGGCAGAAGCGCCGCGTTTCTGAAACGCGGCGCTTGACAGAGCTCGGTCAGCGCCGCGTTTGGCAAACGCGGCGCCCTTAGTTCCAAAAAAAAAATTCTGACAGCCACAAATGCCGGATTTTTGTTTTTTTGGGCAATATTTCAATGAATTTGCCATCTTTTTGTGGTCTGATCTTATTCGCACCTAAATTTGACGAGACATATGTTAGATTAGAGTGACAGGTCAGTCACCTACTGTTTACTTTATCAGCTCTTTAACCTCGCCAACGGCATCAGATTGACGCCCTTTATCAACACTGCTCTTCCCATCTCTCTCTCTCTCTGCTTTTTCTTCTCTCCTCAGTCCTCACCCGGCTTGATGCATTGGTTTAGGTCCAAAATAGAAAACAAAAAATATTTCTCGTGATGGCTGTAGAACTAATGCTGGGTTACAGAAATACTACTAACAACTTTGTTACCCAATTGGAAGAAAATAGTACGGTTCAAGAAGCTGCGTGTAGTGGGCTAAAAAGTGTTGGGAAGCTTATCGAATTGTTTTCGCAGCAGAAAGATCACAAGGGTAGTGCAATATCATCATCATCTCCTCTATCAGAGCAGCCTCAAAAATCAACCATCGAAGTTGGGATGGATTGTAAAGTTGAGACTGATGCGGCCGTGACCAAATTCAAGAAGGTCATTTCTCTTCTAGACCGAACGAGAACTGGCCATGCTCGTTTTAGAAGAGGCCCCGTGGCTCCAAATCCAGTTCCAATCAAGGATTACTTAACCGAAGAAGTTGCTGATACAAAAGTTTATTGTCCAACGCCAATTCAACAAATCGCACCCCATCGTGACTACCATTTAATTATCGACAACCATGTTGATAATACTCAGATCAATTCGATTTTTTCTCAAATTCCAAAGAGTGGGGTTGTTGAAAAAAGAGAACCAGTCTCAAGATCCATTAGTTTCTCGTATTCCCCGGCGATGTCCCATGCAAACTCGTTCATGTCATCGATAACGGGTGAGACTGACAGCAAGCAGCTTTCTTCTTCTTCGGCGTTTCAACTTGCCAATCTTTCTCAGGTTTCTTCAGCTGGAAAGCCTCCCTTATCTTCTTCTTCTTCCTTTAAAAGAAAGTGCATTTCGGAAAACGGCATCTCCGGCAAGTGTAGCGCCTCTTCTGGCCGCTGCCACTGTTCCAAGAAAAGGTATAAAAAAAACCCACCCATTTATGCATAAATGATACTGAACATTTTTTTGCATGTTTGTTTTATATGACTTTTAATTTTACTAGTAGCATTTATTTGGTTTCTAAATTTGTTTGATGAAATTGGATGCAGGAAGCTGAGACTGAAGAGGGTGATACGGGTTCCAGCAATAAGCATGAAGATGGCAGACATTCCTCCCGATGATTATTCGTGGAGAAAGTATGGACAGAAGCCCATCAAAGGGTCACCACATCCAAGGTAAATCTATAATTAATGTTGTAAGTAAGGCCTTTGGCCTTTGGTCTAGACTTTTGATGAATTTGGTCCATTAATTTTAATTTTGTGGTTTTTTTTTTTTTTTTGTCTGAAAAAAATGTTTTCGATTTGATGCATTAAACAGGGGTTACTACAAGTGTAGTACTGTGAGAGGATGTCCAGCAAGGAAACATGTGGAGAGAGCTTTGGATGATCCAACCATGCTGATTGTTACTTATGAAGGCGACCACAACCACTCCCCCTCTGTTGCGGAAGCGAACAGCGCTGCACTCATTTTGGAGTCCTCTTGATCAGATTTTGGGATTTATTGGAGCATTACAATCTTAATCAGTGCCCCAAAAGAAGGGGAGAAAAAAAAAAAAAGATTGTTGGGGTAACAAATGTAAAATTGTGTAATAGTATCCTCTAGCACTGTACTAGTTAGTCATCAGTTCAGTCTCGAAGGAGATTTTAGCGACTTTAGTTTATTTCTTGTATAACAACGATTTCTTGATCAATATCTGTTTTTCTTTTTCTTCTTCTCTCTCTCTCTCTCGTCGTCAATCGTGAATCAGACGAATTGACAAATGAGCAATTTAGCTAACGGGAAAGAAAGGGGTAGGTGCATGGTGGATTTGGTACACGCATGGGCGTAGCGCATTTCAAAGAAAACTAATTGCAAGTTGCTGTATGCTTTTAATTTGTTTATATGGAAAATGTTCCTTCGCTTTTATTTTGTATTGTTTCAAATGTTCTTGGATTCCAATTCTTCTGTGTTTTTCCACTACTGCACCATGGTGGCTTTTGCTTTTCTGGTCCAAATGGTAAAGTAGAAGGCAAAAACTTAGAAAGCAAGGGGAAGAATATAGAGAGGGCTTAGTCAAAGATTGGACCATTGATGGAAAATATCGTGTTTCGGACGGTTGACCAAGAAATTAAAGGGAGTTACCATTTTGATGACTAATAATTTTGCATAATACTATACTAATAATTAATCAACAGGGACTTTTTTTTTGTTTTTTTTTTAAGGCAATTCTGGAGTTCTAGTAAAGTGGTTTGGCTGTACGCTGTAGCAGTCAGCAGTCTAAAGAGGACTGGACTCTGAAGAAGGGAAAATGGTTGGTTTGAAATGGCTTAAACCCCACCATCTCATATTGCAAAGTCAAAATGTGCAGCTAGGTGGGGCTCTAAGAAATTGCATGTTTCTCGATTCCATTCCCATGTTTGTTTCTGTGGCCTTGTCATTTACTTAAAAAATGAAGACAGAATTCTATTGAGCATCAGGGCATGGTTATGGTCCTTTCTTTTTCCAACTATGGACAAACTGGGCTGTATGGTAGTAGACTCGTGGTTTCCTGCTGATTTATTCGAAAGGTGAGAGCTAGCGTAGCGACCCACTGAGTAAAGGCTGAATGGGCCTTGTCTAAAAAAGGTTGCACACCCAATGTGTAACTGTATATATACGGCTGTAAACGAATTGAATTTTAGAGTTGTCGAGTTGGATTCGAAAATTTGAGTTCGGATTTAAATTCGAGTTCGAGTTCGATTCGATTTTATATATTCGATAGACTCGAGTTCGATTCGAAAGCTCGAGTTTTTTTTTTTTTTTTTGTAATTTTTTGTATTATTTTTTTATTTTTTAAAATTTTTTTGTATTAACTTTTTATTTTTTATTTTTTGTATTAATTTATTAGTAAAATATATATTTTATATAATATATATTATTTTATATAAAATAATTATTATATACTAAATAAAAATTTATTAAAAAAATTTTCGAGCCAAACTCAAGCCGAATATATGTAGACTCAAATTCGATTCGATAATATAATCGAATCTTATTTTGTATTCGAGTTCAATTTGAGCTCGTAAAAGTTTGAAATCAAACCCTTAATGAATCGAGCCTGAACTATTCGTTAAGAGCTTGATTCATTTACAACCCTAGCCGTATATAATCTCTCTTTTGAGAGTTGCACACAGTCGTTTGTGAAATTACATAAGCATTCAGAGTTTGAACGGGAGGTTTGTTCACAGTTAGCTGAATACTTGATTGGATTAGTAATTCTTCTTTCTACTTTTGATTTCTAGACAATAAAAAAAATATTAATTGTTCTTTCATTTCAACAAAGAGAAATATCTCTTCTTTTCTCCTTCTATTTTTTATTTCTATTTGGTTGGCTGTATTAAATGAAAGAAAGTAGCATGTAACCAGAGGATGAACTTTCGTGTATTGTGATAATCCGTTGAGTAAATTGAAGCAAATTTATCATGTCTAATATCATACTTTGTCCTTTATGACCTAAAGGTCAGTAAGTTAATCAATGGTATTTTTAACTTTAAATATTTTCTGTTCATTTTGATTATTTGCAGGTCTAGCATGCTATTTGGGTGATTTTTTTGGAGATATTTTCATAAAATTATCACTAGACTACCTTTTTTTTTTTTATACAAAATGTATATTTGAGATAAAAATGAAATTAACATACACGTGTGAAGTTTTCCCAAACACATTTCTGAAATCAAATCCATCACAATTAAAACATGAAGACTACTTTGAAAAGAAGCCAAAACTTCATGTACTTAGGGTTTGTTTGTTTGAATGAAAAATATTTTTCAGAAAAAGTTTTCCTCAACTTACAGTGTTTGGCTGGATTTAGGCAAGTGAAAATATTTTCACTGGTAGAATGTTTTCCCCCCATTGGTGTAAAACAACTTCCTTTTCGAATTTACTGAAGTCGTTTTCCCTCATTCAACAAACATCGCAGCGAGTAAATTAGTTCTAGAAATAGATTAGGAGACCTTAGAAAGTTCATCCGCGATCCACTGGACTACCCCCATGCCCCATCGATCCCTGCATCTTCCTCCTCCCCTCTATCTCTTGTCCCTTCTCTTCTCCTTTAGCCGGCACTTCTTACTATTTTTCTCAAACCCATATAAAGGCAAATAACACCCGCAATAGATCTAAGGAAATAGGAAAGGTGATTTTAGACAGAGGATTAACGCAGTTAGACAAACAATATCTCTGGACAAATAAGGAGTGTGGCCGTTGGGAAGATGGTGGTGGTGGTGCCGCCATTGTCAATGATGGCATGGGGGTGGGTTGGATCGTGAACAAAATAGGTACTAAGATATTTTAGTAGTTATCATACGTGAAGAAAATATTTCCAAAGACTTTAATCAAACACTAGAAATTATATGAAAAATAATTATTTTTCAAGAAAATAATTTTCAAAGAAAGTATTTTCACAAAAAAAATATTTTACGTCCAATCGGATGGACCTTAATGTAAATTTACAAGTTTTATCTATAGATATAAAACCTCATCGGAAAAGTAACCTAAATTCATTTTGATTTCTCAATTTGTCATTGAAACTCATGAGCTTAACAAATAAGTATTCCGAGATTAAGGATCAACCTAAATACGTGATCTTCATTAATACTTCAGTAAACTTTCTCAAATGGATTCATAACTAATTTTGCATATCCTAAGAAGGACCAAATGATAATCATACACTTAAGAAATTGATTGATAAAAGCTCAAAATTAAATGTAAATAGAATATGTTACACTTAACTATAAATATCCTCACTTACGGTCTCAATTAATCAACAACAATTGGAAAACTAAGTACTAATAAACAAAAGTAGTACCTCCTGTATGAAAACCTAGGATAAAGAAGCGTTAGTCTTCAAAATTGGATTCCTCACTTCGATTGAATGAACGATGAATCCAATCATATCAGGAACAAATAAAAAAAAAAAAGAAAGAAAACCTCCATTTTAAGAACTAAACCGCCATAACTTCCCAAACCCCTCCCTCCAAAATTAGAGAGAGAGAGAGAGAGAGAGAGAGAGAGAGAGAGAGAGAGAGAGAGTAATTAATCAAATTTCCGCACCAATTAATCAAATTATTCGGAGACGAAAATGGGTTGCGTAGCCTCCCCGGCCCTCATCGCCTCCTTATGAGATTTATCAGAGAGCCATTCTCCGCTTCTCTATCTCTTTTCCCTGGGCCACCCATCCCATCCATCATCTTAATGGCCATCCAAACCCTAGCTTCCTCTTCACCGTCAAACCCTAATAACGCCGCCGTCAGCGAAGACGATGACAACCGTCTATGCTCCGAGCAACGCCAAGAACAAGCCCAACAAGAACCAGAAGAAGGAGGGACAGTCTCTTTGGGCCCAAACCCAAACGGCTACTTGATCGGGGAGTTGCGGATCGAGAGAGCATGGGCCCATTGGAAGAAGCTTGGGCAACCAAAGTTCATTGTGGCCCCCATGGTCGACAACTCCGAGCTCCCCTTTCGGATGCTTTGCCGCAAGTACGGAGCTCAAGCTGCTTATACCCCCATGCTTCATTCTCGTATTTTTGCCGAAACCGAAAAATACCGCTCTCAAGAATTTACCACCTGCAAGGTAATTTTTCTATTCTTTTACTGCTGTTTGTTAATTTGTGAGTAATAGTAATTTAAAATTTTCACGGAGAAATTTTGGTGGCAAATGACAGGAGGACCGTCCGCTATTTGTGCAATTTTGTGCGAATGATCCAGATATATTGTTGGAGGCTGCGCGGAGAGTAGAACCCTATTGCGATTATGTAGACATCAATTTGGGGTAATGCCTTTTACCCTTCTGCTTATATTTTGCTTTCCTTGTTTAGTTGTTCGAAAGTCGAGAATGAATTGTGCTTCATTTCATGATGATATAATAAAGTTGCAATTGCCACTTAATAGGCATACATTCAGTTGATGTTGTACCTAGTGGTGCATAATTATCGTTGCAGGAACATTTTTTGGGGTTGTTTTAGATACCTTGAACGACTATTTTAACATATTCTTGGAACATCTTTATTTGCACTTCCTTGTAATTGGCATTAGGAAGACGTCTCCCTGTTAACTTGCATAATCAGATTATCTCTTTCTGTTGATTGAACCCTTCATTGACTTTGATTCAAACTAGGCATTGCTAAGCGTTGTGTATTTTTTGTGCATTTAGTTGTCCCCAGCGCATAGCAAGGCGAGGGAACTATGGAGCTTTCCTTATGGATAATCTTCCTTTGGTTAAATCTATGGTAGAAAAACTGGCAAACAACCTTAGCGTTCCAGTCTCCTGCAAAATACGACTGTTCCCAAATTTGGAAGACACAATTAATTATGCCAAAATGTTGGAAGATGCTGGTTGTGCTCTATTGGCTGTACATGGTCGAACGAGGGATGAAAAAGATGGGAAGAAATTCCGTGCTGACTGGAGGGCCATCAAGGCTGTTAGAGAGGTCATTAGAATCCCTGTTCTTGCCAATGGGAATATAAGATTCATGGAAGATGTGCATAGCTGTTTGGAAGAGACGGCGGTTGAGGGGGTACTTTCAGCTGAGTCTCTGCTGGAAAATCCAGCCCTCTTTGCTGGATATCGTACTGCCGAATGGGTATCAGGAAGTGAAGATATCTGCACAGATGGAAAGCTGGACCAGGCTGATTTACTGGTTGAATATTTAAATTTTTGTGAGAAATATCCAGTGCCATGGAGAATGATCCGTTCCCATGTGCATAAGATGCTCGGAGACTGGTTCAGGATTCATCCAAATATAAGAGACGATCTTAATGCTCAGTCCAAACTCACATTTGAGTTTCTCTACGACGTGGTTAATCGACTTAGAAAGCTTGGTGTGAGGATACCACTTTATGTGAAGGACAGCTGTGTGGAAAGAATGTCTGCTCATGGAATTGCCACATGAGATTTGTAGTCCTAGGAAAGATTTCATATTCAAAGGATGCTGAAGTCTAGAATCATGTTGAAGTGGTGTCTAAGGATACTGGGTTAGACTAGCATGCTTTCTGCTGCAAGTGTCAGTTGCTGTCAGCTTGCAAGTGGGAAAATAATGCCAAGTAGTTGGACAAGTAGGTTAAATGGCATGAGACTTGATTAGAAAACCTGAGTGTTCCTCTTGATAATTCTAAAGTGATCATACACTGATTTCTCATTGTTCCCGTGACACGTGACGAGGCAAGACAGGTTGCTATTTTTTTGTTCTGGTATTATGTGGCTCTTGAGCTGGGAAATTTTGTTAAACATGGCGCTATTGTATTGTGAATGTACTGAATACTAATTTGACTCAGTTGTTTGGTAATCAGTGATTCAGTTTTAAATTGTTTATAATCTTTCACTTGAAGAGTTCCTTAGCATGAAGCGATCCATTTGACCATCAGTATTCTTTTTGTTGCCTTTTGGGAATACCTTTTTCTGATTAGAATTCCTCTAGAAATTGGTAAAACTTGAGCAGTGTTGGTTGTATTAACTATTGCATTTGTTAAACATTTGCTGGGTGAGAAACACTGTTCAGAATATGCTTCCCAAGTTACTGTTACCTTATTGAATTTGGTTAAAGATTACTTGATTGTGTGGTCATAGCACCCTTGTAATTTATGGAGTTCCATTTTTCTTCTTTTGTTGGGTAGTGGTTATCAACAATGCTCTCAGTAGCAATTAGATATCTCTTTGTATATACAAAGATGCAGCAAAACATGAAGAGAGTTGGCACAACGGTGTGCTTTAGTGCCAGACAAGTTAGGAGCCGTACAACTACCAAAAACAATTGGGATTTTGACGAATGCAACATGTTTAGCCGGCCCTCAGAAGGAGTCCTGTGGTTCATTTATTGATCTGCAGTAATGGTATCAAGAAACGCTATTGTAGGAGATTTGAAGCAACTCGTGGTGCTGCAAGATAGATAAATCTTACACTTGCAGTGTAGGAAATAGCTGCTTTACTTTCTAAATTGGCCACATAGGCTATTGGGGAATATTTGCTACTAGAGCTTGTTCAAGATTGTCTGGTACAAGAGCATTTATCTTTCTTTGTGCCGTGTGAGGCCGTTGATGTGATCCTGTACATGATGGTTATAGTAGTGGATATATCATGGCGGAAGTATTAAATATATTGCAAAGGACTGTCGCTCATAATGATATTACTTGAAGGATGAATCTTGTTGGCAAAAATGCTTAGGTGTAGAGCTCTATGACACAGGCGTAGAAATCTAAAATCTAAAATGACAAGGGAATGTGTCGGTGGACAATGAAATCAGCAGTGGGGTTTAGAACGTTGGACGGCCATTCATAAGATTGTAGCCTCGGAAGCATGGATGGAGACGTGCACGAGGGCATGTGGACACCGAAATTAGCAGTGTGGCTTAGAACGTTGGACAGTCATTTATAAGACGGTAGCCTGAGGAGCATGGATGGAAACGAGCTCTATGGCATGTGGACACCCAATCTCTCAAAACTTAAATCTTCGCCCTTGGGATGTGTTAAATTGCAAGGCGGTTTACCTTGACATATTACCATGTAATGACATTTGACATATTACCACGTAATAACATAAAAGACTCTGCAATCAGATAAATTACTAGTATTGTTTTTGTAGAATTAAGATAAATTAACTATCAAAAACCATTGAGAAAGGTAATCAAGCATTTGCTAATTGAAACATGTGCGGAAGCATGGTCATGGAAAATCCTCAATAAAATTATCATAAAGAATATTTTTGATATTTCATTTTCTCTGAGGTAAAGTCATCGAAAGTATTGTCGAACTTGCCAAATAATTTAGATTGGAATGCCTTTTCCTCCAGACGTCCCCAGCCACCTTAACCTCATTCTCTTTATCTTGCATAATATTTTCTACTTTCATCCTCTAATATTTTAGCTTCACTTTCTAGCATAGATTGCAGATTGGATGGTCATTTATAATGTTGATTGTAAACCTCTGGGAACTTGAAGTACCACAAAGTGGTGAAATTGTGCCAGGAAATCTTCAATTTGTGGATTTAAGGCCTTGATTGATAAAGTGAAGATAAAATGAGGTAGAGGAAAACTTTAGACTTGAAAATTTAACTTTTTTAGAGAAGAAGAGGAAGGGGAAAAAAAAAAAAAAAAACACTTTTTGAGTGTTAAATGTTTATATTTTACAGGGTGCTCGCCTGTTTTTGTCGGTGAAAATAAGACAATTTGAGATGTACACGTAAACTGTGACGCAAGAAACCACCAAGCTGGAAGTGCACATGCATAGAACTGGAAGGACATGTAGAGGAACATTGACTGACATGATTCCTCCGCAACTGCCTTGGGAGCACTACGGCCACTTTTCAATCGTCCACAGAGATAGAAGATAATATTTATCTGGAAAGGTACAAGACAAGGTCCTATGAAATTGCTCTGTGGCGCATTTAACTTTCATGTTAGTCATCAAGCCGATACTATTTCTCTTACTTTTCTTGGTGCCCTTCTTTATTAGTTGGCGCGAAAATGCTGCGTCGCTTGTGTCACTATTGCCTTTAGCAAGGGAAACTGGTTTTGGAAGGATATTCACATGCAGTGCTACAAATTTTTGGGTGCAATTATTGGGATCAAATTTCAATTGGGAACAGTTGTGGTGCTCATGAGGGCCGCGTCCTTTTCCTCAAGTTGAAGAAGGCTCATTACGTAAGAGACTGAGGTGTCATAACATGTCATTGAAGTTGATTTTGCCTTTTAGTACCATGTGCTTCACTTTGTGTGATTCAAATTAAGATGGTTTGGAATGCATTTATTTGAAATATTTTTTTAAATAATAATACTATAACACTTTTTGGAATTGTGGTGCATGTAGAATTAACAATTGATCAAGCTTATAAAAAGATAGTTGAAGATTGTAGGTAGAAAATATTTTGGAATATTATTAAAAAAATTATATGTCCCAATAAACCGGATTTCTTTAAATACCCTAATCATTCCAGGCTTGGGAAACTATGTGACACATTGGTCGGTGTTTCAGGACTAAATTTAATACTGACTTCGAAGGGTTGAAATTAAATTGAATGTTTTGAAAGAGATTTAGAAGTATTTTAGCAACTTGGATTCAACATTAAGAAGAAATGAAGGCTCACCATTTTAAGCCACAAAAGTAGGAATTGAGGCTCATTTTTTTGACTGATGTAAGCTTTTTATCTTGTTTTATCTTAGAACATAGAGTTGGGCTAATAATCAAAGTTAAGCTTTTGAAGAATGACGCCATTCTGTACCTGGAAAAAGACCAAAAAAAAAGAAAAGAAAACAACTATCAAACTTTAAGCGGAGAATTTGACATTTGGGATGTCTAATGTCATTTTGGCCTACCTCATGATAAGGGAAAATTTAGATTTTGATAAATGGAAACTACATTGCCATTTTCTTATTGTAGAAATCTTCGAAAAATTATCATTTGTTTCTATAACCCTATGTCACCAGGCCATTTTTTCGATCTTCTTCGTTTCACTTATCCGAACAGACTGAATCGATCCTGTAGATTTACAATATGTGTGTGTGTGTGTCTCATGTAGCATGTTGATTTTTCAAACTAGTTAGGAGAAGACAAGGCTCACTGGCTATAGGCCAAAACAATGGAAAAAGTTAAATAGGGCTGTCGCCTTTTATTTTATGGATGCGGATCCACCTCTGTACTATCCTCATTAAAACTTCACCTATCATTGGGCGCTCCATTACTCCCCATTCCCTATATAGGTGATTAATTTTTCTCGGTGGCGACCATTCTCAAGAACCAAAAAGACTGAGCTGAGGGAAGGAAGCCCTATGAGTGAGGACCCATGATCTATCAATAGAGGGAGCAAAAATTTCACTTATCCGGGTGTAAAGTGAAGTGGATAACCACTTGAGAAGTAGAAATGGAGTGGAAAGGGAGTAGAAACAGTACTCTCTCATTGACATTTCCTCATCTTGTCTTCTTTCTTAGTATTATCTTACATTCTTGCTCGTTCTATCGAGTCCTTGGTATAGGTGCAACTTCAGCTCCTGAGATCAGCAGACAAACACTAGAGATCGTAATTGGTGGCGGCAGTTATTCCCCGGCCTACCCTCCGGACAATGGAGACTGCAACGATTGCTCACCGGCCCCAGAGCCAGAATGCCCTCCTCCTCCCCCTCCAGAGCCCGAATGTCCTCCACCACCACCGCCTCCACCACCGCCCCCGCCACCTCCACCCCCGCCTCCACCACCCCCGCCGCCGCCTCCACCGCCCCCGCCTCCACCACCACCCAGCCCCCGGCCCCGGCCCCCTCCACTTTCCCCAGAACTAATAAAGGCCAAAGCGGTGATCGAAAGATTCAGGCGAAGAATAACATCTGACCCCTTTGGCATTACAAAAACCTGGAAGGGACGAATCTGTTTCGACAAAAGCAAATACAGAGGCTTCATTTGTGACCCAAGCATCAAAGATAAAAAGTTTAGAGTTGTCGGCGTCAATTTCAATGGTTACAACTTCAACGGCAATCCACTTGTCATAACAGACTTCATTGAAGATTTAGACGACCTGGTAATCTTCCATGGCAACTCCAACAACATCACGGGTGACGTCCCCTCTAAAATATCCAAACTGCCAAACTTCTTTGAATTCGACCTGAGCAACAACAAGCTCTGCGGAGCTTTCCCAAAGGCAGCTCTCCTGGCAACCAACTTGACATACTTGGATGTCAGGTTCAACCACTTATCAGGGCCAATCCCACCTGAAGTTTTCACACTAGACCTCGACGTTCTCTTCCTCAACAACAACATGTTTTCTGGAACTATCCCTGAAAATGTTGGCCAGACTCCTGTTCTTTATCTCACATTCGCAAACAACTATTTGACTGGACAAATACCAAAGAGCATTGGCCAAACTTCAAGAAATCTCCTCGAGGTGTTGTTTCTAAAGAATCAGCTCTCCGGTTGCCTGCCATATGAGATTGGTTTTTTAAAAAAGACGACCGTTTTCGATGTCAGCATAAACCACTTGACGGGTCCAATTCCGCATTCTTTCGGATGCTTGGAATCAATGCAGCTTCTAAACTTGTCGTATAACCAATTCTACGGGGCTGTTCCAGAAACTGTGTGCATGTTGGACGACCTGGAAGGACTAGATTTCAAGTTCAATTATTTCACACAAGTTGGACCTGAATGCAGGAAGTTAATCGAGAAGAAAGTTCTTAATGTAAGCATGAATTGCATTTTAGATCTTCCTTCGCAAAGAAGTCCGAGCGAATGCAAGGCTTTCTTTTCAAAACACCGGAATTGCCCGGACCCAAAATCTCTCAGCTACGTGCCTTGCAACATTTATTTCCCTAAGGGTCCACAACCGACATCTCATCCTGCGGCGAAGCAAGCAAGGGCTCCATCCCCTACTTATGCGGCTTTAAAAGAGCCCGGGACTTGAATTGTGAATTGTGATGTCGGGATCTGCTACTGCTAATATAATAGTATATAATTATTGGCTAAGTGAATCTAAGTACATAAAATTACTTAGTAAGCACTTGTAATAAAATGTATCTTTGTTGTAAGGGCTGAAGGAGAAAATCTTCTCTGGTTGAAGTGTAAAACTGTCGCTGTTTATTGTTATTTATTCATGCATTATACTTTTCTCCATGTGTGGATGAACTGCGGACTGAGTAACTGAAGTTTGTGCAGTTAAGAACCTAATAAATCCTTTTCAAAATAAAGATGAGAAATGGCATGTTCGTATAATCTGAAAAGCGCATGCATTGTAAGGTACTAGAATAATAAACTCTCAATCATGTATCAAAAATTTTTGATAAATGAATTTTTGGGTTCAGTATGTGTGTGTGTGTGTGTGATGCGCCAATCATCTGAGATGATTTACTGTGTTAGATATGCATACGGTGTTTTGCATATTTATATTTTTTGTTTTCTAAAAGATTGTTGTGAATTAACATATACTCTTAACGAGTTGTCACAGAAAAAAATTACCTTTTACCGCACGAGTCGAGCCGCATATTTTGTTTTACCGGTGAATCTCCCTAGTTCAGGCTACTTAATGTTTTCGGTTACGCATGATCTTACACATTATATATTGGGATGACATTTGTCATTTGACAGCCTGGGTTCTGATGTTTTACAATCTCGGTTTGCAACAACATATTACCAAAAGGTTTAGATTTTTCATGCCCAGTTCTGTCAGTTCCTTTATGCATCATAAAGCTGATCAGTCAACAGAATGAGTTGCTTCTTGATTAAAACTTTTTCACAAAAATTGGAAACTGTTGTTAACTTAAAACAGCTTGAGACAACTTGGGAAAAGATATGGTACGTGTTATGTTGGTGAAATCCTTTTACGTTTTCTTTTTGGGACAAAAGTAAGATTCTCTCAGAAGCTTAATGTGGAAAGTGAAGAAAATAAATGCATCGATTCACATCACACTGATTTTCCAGCTTTGGATGATATCAATTAATGATTTTACTACACCAAACAATTTAAACTAGGTGGTTGTCAAGAGCTTAAAGACATGCGCGGGCTAAGTTGCAAGTGCTTATTTATAATCGCCCGTCAGAACATAGCCTTGGTGGATTTTTCTTAAATGGATCCGGTCCATGTAACCCAATGGTTTAGATCTGACTACCCAACAAATTAAACCAGGTGGTTGTCAAGAGCTTAAAGACATGCACAGGCTAAGTTGCAAGTGCTTATTTATAATCTTCCGTCGGAACATAGCCTTGGTGGAGATTTTTCTTAAATGGATCCGATCCATGTAGATCCAATAATCTAGATCCGGGCCACCAAGTCTTGATAGTCTAGATCTGAACCATTGAGTCTATATGGACCGGATCCATGACAGAATTGACCCCTTGGTGTAAACCATAAATTTATCATAAAATTGAATGAAAATCGTGTAAATAGACCCAACCTCGGAAGACACTTTTACGCATCCTCAAAGCCTTACAAGTTGCGACTGACGCCCGGATGATCCAGCTCCAATTTGCGTTCGTTTGGGGTTTGCTTTCAAGAAAGGATGTATCTTCTCAAACATAAAAATATCTGTCTTGAAATTGCTTAGAATTGGCAAGTCTTGGGATTCTGATTCTGGTGAGATGTGTCCCAGAACAAATCTAAACTTGAGCACAACCAATATTGGGATACTTCTGTGATACACAAAATAAATTTACAAAGAACAAATAAAATTTTAATAACTCATGTGGACTCATCTATTTGTAGATTAAATTAACAACTTATGTAGGCTTACTCTCTTTATTCTTATTCAACCATTGATTCTTTGTATGGTACAAAATTGACTCAATTTTGTGCCAAAGCCAAATCTCAAATATTGCACAAAAATATATATATATATATATATATCTCTCTCTCTCTCTCTCTCTCTCTCGAGGCTGGAGAAAGTTCATTACTTTCTAAGCACATATAATTAGAACTAGATTTCTAGTTTTCAGTGCATCTATTGATTGCTGCAACATCTTTTTTTCTGACATTGACAGAAGCATTTCAAAGACTAGCAAGATCTACATTTTCCACGGAAAGACATGGTGAATGATGAAAACTTAAGCTTTATTTAGGTTCGAAAGCATGCAATACTTTGTGAGTAATGTTAGGACAAAATAATCGCAAATTTCGAGGCAAAACCAAACCAAGCAATTGTACACAGTTAACCCCAACAACTTGACAAGGTGAGGTCAAGGCTACTTAAATTAACTGATAAATCCAAACACTAATGTACATTTTGTCGATGTCACCAGATGAATTTCATTTTATGAATTTGAGATACACAGTTAAAGGGAACATAATCGGCAGAATTATTCCTTAGTAAATGAAATTTGTCTGGACTTTACTGACCAAGTGTTTACCATAAACAGCTCCTTCAAACTTTCTGATTCCACCAGTTTGCTGTATGCATACATCCATCGGCTCTATTGCAGCATCATAACTTGGCTATTCATGCAACAAAACGAGAAGCTTGATTAAATAAGTTAATCAAATTAAAAAAGAAAACAAGAGAGAGAATTACCTCATAAAAGTAGGCCACACAGACGCGATAAGTGGGGGAGTTGTTAATGACCCGATGCAAAGTTGACTCGTAAAGGCCATTTGATAGAATCTGAAGATTTCCAAACATCAATAAGAACAATTTAATACCAACAACATGAAAATCATTGGAGGATTAATTTTTTAGATGTATACCTTCAGCATGTCACCAATATTGCACACAAATGTCCCCGGGATGGGTGGTGCTGATACCCACTCGCCAGAAAGATTTCTCACCTATAAAAGGATACATGCACAATGGCGCAGTGAAAAACAGGGACATATGCACATTTGAGGTAGAACAAATGAAACAAGGTGACTTATAAGTAACACGCATAACTTCAGGAAAGAAACTAATACTGAAAACAGGACAAAAGAAGAAAAAAGCAGAAAGGAGTGTAGTACCTGAAGAGCTGTAATACCATCATCTTGATTGACTAATGTCAGCAGACCTGGCATATTTAAAAAAGGAAAAATGAAAGAAATGGTTTTTACACATAAATGAGAACCTCATTTTTTAACCAAACAAGGACTGGGAATGTTACCATAGTCAGTATGAGCTCCGCTGCATTCATTTGGATAAATGACATAAAGAAGCAGAAAATGGCATCAATCATGTGAAACCACTGAAACACAAGAAAATGATACACATCATCAGCTAGCTCACCATCCAATGTCATTTTTTGGCATGTCTTGGCCATTTGCACAGGAGGCACCAGGGTAGCCAATTATACGTAGCACCCAAAATGGATCACCAGCTATTGTCCCTTCAAATTCCACTGATGATCCACCCAATGCTAGAGCAATCCCCCGCATAATCTTTCTCGACAGATCTATCAGAATTTAACAATCAATATATAATTCAGTCAAATAAATTCAGAAAATAGCAACAACCCAACTAGTAACATATAGTTTGACTTAAAGTGCACCTGTGCAAAGGCTGATATACTCTTCCATTAATTTTTTGAAATTTGGTGGATAAGCTGGCCTTCAGAAGGGAACAATGAACACAGTCATACCAGGAAAGGAACTTGTTACCGTGTGCACATAGGATTTATACATCGAAGAAAATAAGAATCTCACCGTGTGAATACTAGAACTTTTTGTGTGTGTGTGTGTGTGTGTGTGTGTGTGTCTCTCTCTCTCTAAGAGAGATTTGCTTTGAAAATTGACAGTTCATCAATTTTTCTTTTCTTTCTTGTTTTGATAAATGCTTGTGACAGTTGGTCCTTTGATCGGTGCTTCGTTCAAAGACAACAGTGTCCCCACGTTTGATACACAGGATGGCTTGGAATAGAAAGCCATTCCACCTGAAACATCTTTTTACCTAAAATGGGCTAGAAAAATTTTTTCCATTCCAATGTTTGGCAACTAAGTCAGAATGGTATGTGTGTTTCCTTTTCAATGTTTGGTATAATCATATTGAGATGTCAGAATGAAATGAAATATATTCTGATTTGAGAAAAGTGTCTTGAATTCTTATAAGGTGTATATATATTTTTTGTATGTGTGCAATTGTGTACACAAAAGAATCGTAATATTTTTAATTTAACAATAATGATGTACTTATTATAAATAATTTAATTTTATTAATTAATTTAATTTTTATAATATATATAAATATTTTATTTTTTTGTATTTTTTAGTAGTATAACTAGCAATGTAGGAAAATTTGTAATAAGAAAACAAACATATTCTTTATTAATGTATTTTCATGTGTACATTAATGTATTTTCATGTGAGGGTAAACTTGTCATTGTTCAATATTTTTGTTTCTAGGATAAAGTGGGAAAGCCTCTCCCAAAGTTTTTGTAAGGAATGGCCTTTCTCGGAAAAGGTGGAAT
Organism: Mitragyna speciosa; assembly: GCA_024721245.1. Classification (NCBI taxonomy): domain Eukaryota; kingdom Viridiplantae; phylum Streptophyta; class Magnoliopsida; order Gentianales; family Rubiaceae; genus Mitragyna; species Mitragyna speciosa. The sequence goes on along the minus strand of CM045561.1, from coordinate 4,131,078 downwards.
AGACATTCTTAGGGGAAAGGACTTTCCAACTTCAAAGGTCCATACCAAATATGGGAATGGAATAGAAGAGTTGGAAAGCCCTTTCCATTCCAAGTGATTCCCACGTACCAAACGTGGGGTGTGATTTAAAAAGAACAAAACGAAAATATTTTCGCATACCATACATTAGAACCTTGTAAAGGCTCACCGAGAGCTCCATACATTCCTTGTTTGACTTCTCTGTAGCACTGTTATCCATAAGCAAAAGACTGAAAGTTATCCCAACGATTAATTGAGGATAGAAATTGAAAGAGCTATGAGAACATAATGACAGCATCTGAGCTTACAGCAACCCCATCCATGATGATAAGCCCCAAAAAATTTCTTTCTTTGCATAACAAAAAGCTCCAAAATATGGTTTCATAACATCATAGTGGATGGGAACAGACACTTACCACAACAAAAGGAAAAGAAAAGACAGAATGAAAATGAATAGAAGATCATTTCAAAATCATTGTAACCTACGTTTCTCAGACTCAGGTATGGGAGGCCTGTGGACACAATTATGCTAGTGCAAATATAAAGAGTCCGACAAGGGTAAACTGAGGTAAAGCGAAGAGTCTGGTAACACAGATTGTAACATTTGCCAGAATTGGGAAAAAGATAGATAAAGGCAGTAACAAAATAAGAAGAATAAAAGCTCTAATTTCTTGTGGTTTAGTTTCATTTTTCCAGTAATTAAGGAGTAAATTTATTTGATTCATGAACAGAAAACATAGAATTGCAAATGTGTTGCGAAGCACATGTACCATGAGATATTGAACTTATGAAGAGATTATGAAGCAGCGGTTAATATCATGCCGAGAAGCTTCAGCATGTGCCTATCCTATACTAATTCTAAAACAAGATCTTGGAATCATCAAATAAACTTCATAAGACACATTTGGTGGGTAACAGAAATGCTGTTACCCCAAGCATAGCAGTTTGTTTCCCATGGTAGTCTTTTTGAGGTTTTCAATACTTTCAAAACATGTCCACTTACATCTAAAGGGGCAGGCGTGGAGATTGGTGACTAAGACAGAAACCATCAATTAAGTAAAGGTAGTGCAAGCTAATTCAGCTAGGCCTGAACTTTGACACCCATTGACAAGAGTGATTTGAGCGGTCATACAATGTTCACCAGGCCTTCCACATCTATAGATCCTTACCAGGTTTATAGCCAGCTTAGTTCTGCAGCAGAGGTTGTAATTACGCATTTTACAAGGTTAACAAAAGTTAAGAGTTTGCAATTATTAAAATGTCACATTTAACGAGATATACAACATGCACATATACGTAATCTCCATGGTATTAAAGCCTAGAGCAAAGTAGAACCTACGTCAATAGCTTCATGCATATCAGGTACACCTTTTGTTATATTTTCACCAACATGCTGATATCCTCTGCAATCAAAATGTGAAGTCATTCTAGTAAGCATTAAAATGACAAAGTTTGAATGAGATGAACAATGACACTACAGACAGCCAATCGGGTATCGAGTTTTCGCAATAAGCAAACCTGTAACCAGTTTTTGCAGACAGTTTAATCTTGAGTTTCTCCTCGTAAGGCAAATCAAAGTATCTACGTGCTATATTTCTGACCTCTTTGACAAGGGAATCAGGGATATCATGGCCTTTCTGTACAAACCAAACTCAACTTTAGGCAAAATTATACACATACAGATATTTAATAGAGAGAACATAAGGCAGGGAAGTAGAAAAGAAGATGCTGCAGGTTTCAAAAGAACCATTGTAGTGACACAATACTAAAACAGGTTAGGAAAGCCAAAAATAGACTTGTGTAGGCTAGACTGAGAGTAGGTCACAACTTAAATAAGTGATGGTGAATTCCGAAAGGACGGACACACACACATACACATCCTAAAATCATGTATCCCTGCAGTTCTGCTTGCATCCCAATAGGCCGATAACTAAAACCGGTTGCTAATTACTCTCTTTAATACAAAACCAGCACGGAACAATCTACAGTTCCTCAATAATCGAAAGCACGTATCAAGAAATGCTACATGTTTTCTCGTTATTGGTAAAAATCATAAAAAACTATGAAAAATCAAACAAGGACAGTGAGTTACCAGATAAAAAAATCCAGCTTCTCTACATGCCTGACCTAAGTGTCGGACAACTTCAGCCACGCCTTTGTCTTGAGCCATGTTTGGATCATCCCATTTCTCCAAAAGAGGACTCACATCTAACCAAGATTCAAATAAAGATGTAGAAGAAACAAAAACTCAGGCAAGCAAATGTCAGTTCTCATAGGCTTATTCTCTACTGGACCCAGATATTTCTTTAAAAAAATTATAACTTTAGCCTTTCAACTGCTTGTAATACAATTTTGTTGGTCAAATAGTATAATCTTTAATCAAGATATGTTCAACGATGGCAGCAAAAACAGAGTTAAATACGAAGACGATATTCCAAAAAAAAAAAAAAAAAAATTATGGGTTCTTTGACAGAATTGGTTACCTATTACAGGGATGGATTTGAAATCGGTGGTCATGGCGATAGTGTTGATGGAGCTCTCACAGCTTCTGTTCTATTCCGGACTTCAGCCAGGTTAAAAGATGCCAACTATAAATAAACAACCATTGTCATGCGGAACAAAAGTACAAAGGAATCAGGAAAATGTTGCGGCTTGCCAGTTGCTTATATAATAATAAATATGGATAATTTCTGATTAACCCCAAAACTTTGATTTATATTTATTTTACTCCTTAAATGTTCAACTATTGTTTTCCGTGAACTATTGATCTGTCTCGCATCTTATTCCGATCCATATATATTTGGTGAATGAATGAAGTTTTTTTTTTTTTTTTTGAGCAAAAGTGAATGAGTGAAGTTAAATGAGCCAAAACTAATTTGGTCACTAACAAGAAAGATGTTCACCGCCCCTTCAAGAGATAAAATCAGCTACAGTAATTAAAACATGTAATTGGATCAAGAAATTTTGGGTGTCAAGTTAGGAGCTGCTATTGCCTCATTATCAACTAAACAAATTAAATATCCAACCATTAGCTTTTTAATCATTGGACTAATTTCACATCACTTAATATATTAGTGGAGTGGAGTTAATTGATATATTCAAAATTTGCATGGAGTATTAGCAATTGAGTAAAAGTTTAAAAGTCTAAAGTACAGTGAACCTTAACAAGAATAAATATTTGTAACTAATTAATTTGTTGGTTGGTTAATTTAACGTGAAGAATAAAAAGGAAATGCTATACATATAGGACTCCCACGAAAAAAATATATTGTTTTTTTTTTTTTCTGTTCCAAGAAATTTTAGACTGAACAAGGAAGAATGAAAAAAAAAAAAAAGTATAAAAATCGAATTGAAAAATTCACGCTTATTTGTCTACCGTCGTCATTGGGCCCTGGAGGGGTAAAAGGGCAAAGTTATTATTACGTGAACAGTGAAAATGTGCTTTCGCCACGCATATAGGTCATAGGGCCTGAAAAACGGACCCAAAGGTAAATTTGACAAGGGAAGGAATTTGGGCCTTGGCGGTAGCGGAAGTCAAAGGGCAAGAAAATGTACAGCACTAATAAAAGTTGAAGAAAGTTAGAGATGACAAATGGGTGGAATGGGCGAGATTTGGTCGGGACTTAATTCATACTATAAAATGTATGCTATATTCAAACAGTCTCATATTAGTTATGGGATCAATATGAACGGTACCAAAATGGGTACCCAATAGTAATTTTTTTTTGTTGGCAAAATAAATAAATTATTGGATATACTTGTAATTTTGAGTCATTTAAATGATATTTAGCTATTAAATATTTAAAAGGGTTAATTACAGCTTGCCCCCCTGAAAGTGGGGGAAACCTACACTTTGCTCCCTTCAATGTAAAAAACATGCACTTTGCACCAATATTTTTAGGTTAACATTTTTTTTATTAACTTAATTTTGCATAAATTGTTAAAGTCTAAATTGCCCTCACAACAAATATACCTATAGCTATTAAAACTTACTTATTTTTCCTATTTTATCCATTTCATATTTATCATACCCATATAATATGCATTTATACAAATAATTTTAAAAAATTAATATTTAAAAATACTTGTACATGCTTTTTAACTAACCATATAAAATATACAAAAATTTTTGTTGTATTATACTTCATGAACAATATTTCAAGTTGTCGCAAAAATTTAAAATTTGTGTAATAGTAATGATACATATTTCGCGTTATATACAAAACAATAAAGATTTACATCCAAATTTTTATACATGCATATATTAAGCCAATAAGATCATAAAATTTTAATTAATGTGATATCTCGTACACCAATAAAAGAGTTAAACTTGATATTAATGTAACATAATGTATTAAACATAATGTAATATCTTATATACAAAAAAAGAGTTAAAATTGATATTAGCAAGCATATTATATTAAACGTAATATAATATTCCATGCACAAAGCAAAAAGCTAAATTGATATTGATGCAGCATAATATATTAAAAATGTTAAATTAATAAAAATTTTATCATTTTATTGGTTATATATATATATATATATATATATATATATATAGACATACATACATGTGCAAAAATTTAGATATAAGTCATTATTGTTTTGTATAGAGTGCAAAAAATATATCTTCATTATTATTATACAATTTTCAAAATCTTATGACAAATTGAAATGTTATTCGTGAAGTATAATATGACAAAATTTTGTTATGCATTTTATATGATTAGTTAAAAAGTATGTAAAATTATTTTTTAAAATTATATGTATGAGCATGATAGACATGTATGGAAGGAAAAAAGAAAAGTAAGTTTTAGTGCCTATAGGTACATTTATCAATACACATGCAATTATAAGGGCAATTTAGACTTTTAACAATTTATGCAAAATTAAGTTAATAAAAAAAACTTTTAACCCAAAAATATTGGTGCAAAGTGTGTGTTTTTTACATTGAAGGGGGCAAAGTGTAGGTTTCCCCCACTTTCAGGGGGGCAAACTGTAATTAACCCTATTTAAAATTTTAATTTAAGTCATTTAAATAATGTTTCAATAAGTATTTAGCATGCCCATGGGAGTCCCAAACAAATTCCATTTATACCTATATTTAAATGGGTATTGTTGAGTGTACTCCCATTTAGGCCCAATCCCATCCTTTTGTTATCCATTGAGTCTTGGAACTTAATTGACACCTCTAAAGAAAGTAAATGGGGTGATATTACCTGATGCAATATAAAACTAAGGAGTAGTTTGGTTCAAAATTTTCAATTACTATCATTATGAATATCATTGACCCTATTACGAGTATGATTTTTAACTATTTTTCTAACATGTTTTGTTTAGTAATGGATAAGTATCATTCCCCTAAAAAGGTGAATGAGTTGATAGAATAATATTTCGAAAAGAATTATAGAAACCCTAGTTAATCACATTCATTCCAATTAAAATAAGTGATAATTATTTTTCAAATAGCAATAACGAATATCATTATTATAGACACATATTCCCCTAAACCTAACATCCCCTCAATCATTAAATTTGTCATAGGAGTACTTTAGCTAAATTCTAAACAAAATTATCTTGAACAAATTGCAAGGAATTTCGTGCGCACCAGGACAACTGCCCTACCAAAAAGTTTGTAGTATAATAATAGGATGAAGCACATTAGGTTCAGTTCAACTTAATAATTTATTCTAATCCAAGTAGGACCCTAATAGTTTCTAACTGGATTGAAGTTAATTTTACCATTCTAGTCTTCCTCTTTTCTTCCTCAAGTAGAAATTCAAACTTCCACGACATGCCTCTATTTGTTGATTCCTTTCAAGTTTCAAGATTGGAAATGGAACCTTGTAACACAAATAGTTGCTTTCCACTTTCGTTGAATGAAATTACATTTTACAAGACAGCCAAAAAGGAAAAAAAAATTATTTTTACATGTCCCCAGCAGCCTGGGGACGAAAATGTCAAAATTTGAAAGATGGATAAATAAGAGTAATCTAATTTTTCACCACCTTGATTGGCAAAGGACTAAAATTATTTGCGATCATAGGCTGCATATGGCCAACTAAGATGATGATGAAGCTGATGATGAAGTTTGGTTGCTGCGACAGAACTGAAAAACATTAGCATCTGTTCTTTCCAGGACAAAATGGCCAAGCATATCTTTAGATTTCACTAGATTTTCCTTGCACAAGTATTCGTAGCTGGTTGTTCTGTCCACCTTTTGATTGAAATCGTGCACAAAAATATGTGTTTTTGGATTGCCACCTCTTTTGCTCCTAGCAAGCACACCAGCTGTGAAGATAGCCGACATCCGGCCGGGCGCTTCTGGCCAGTATCCTCGTGGCCCGTCTACCAAAATAACATCCCAATCAACTTCATAAAATTGATTAGGTAGATCATTAAGCCCCAGCTTACACTCAGAAAATAGAAGATTTTGCACTGGTCTGCATTCATTCATAACTTGATCTTTCACCGCTGCAATCAATTCCTTTGCTTCGGTTATTTTTGTAGTATACTGCACGTCGTAAGCCTCAATTTCTGGGTATTTCTCCTCAATGTAGGCAGCGTAATACCGATTTTCATCGATGAAAACTGTCCTGCCGTTATGATTCATGGCTTTCCAGAGAAGGGTCTCGGGAGTTAGGCCAAACACTAGGAAATTACACGGGATGCGGCATTTTTGTAGGACATCAGCTATCTGTTTGATATCCGTGTGGGACATGTGATCAGTGTTGTTGGAGTTGGAAGCATAGTGAACAAGTGCCCTGACTACAGAACTCGACAGGGGAGGACTAGTGCCGGAGCCAGTTGTAGCTGAGACAGCCGCGACAGTTGTAGCTGTGATCGATTCCCTAGTGTAAATCAGGGTGAGAAGGAAGGCCAGAGTGAAGAATGAAATGAATGCAAGAAGCCATAGCCTATTGGAGCTGCCTTGTTTTTGGATATACGGATGGAGGAGGATAAGCTTTGTGCTGCTGCTTAGATTGTTCTTCATTTCTTTTTTGTTGAGAGATTCAGAGAATATTGTCTAAATGTGTTCTGAGTTCTGAATTTCCCTAGGATTATTGACAGAAAGATGTATGATTTTAAAGATGCTGAGAATTAAAGACAGGGCGAAATAGACGTTGAAGCAATAGAGTACGTGTCTTATGTGAAGATGACAGTACAATCCCACCAATACAGATAGGATTGCCGGGTATATATATTCTAGATTTATTGGTTGGATTTTGGTTTTAGATTGATGTAACTCTCGTTGATTGGGCAATGTCATAAATTTTTGCTGTTTTCGACAAATACTTTTCATCTGAGAGTGGATTAGCAGCTCCATCTATGTCTATGATGTGGTTTAGTCGAGGGAAGGGAGGGTGGTTGGACTGGAGCAGGTAGAGGGGTGAAGGTATTTGGTATGGTTCTAGCGACTCGGTAACTAATTACAAGCCAAAAGTCGCTTTTCCTTGTTGATTCTACCATTATTTTTCAAGAAACCTCCATTATAAAACAGTACTATCATCTCGCAAAGAGTTATGAGGGGGACCAATGAACTGCTAGCTTACGTTTTGTCAAAGAAAACACGCACGCACGCACTCTCATACACATCTGATAACCAAAATTACTAGTGCTGATTATGAAACAAAGGGAATACTAAGAACTAAAAAATCCTTCCCAAGTACGAAAAGATTGCTACTGTATTTGTCTAGCAAATTGAACTGTTACACAGATGTTCTAATGGAGTAGTAAAACTGGCATCTTTTAAATGTTTGTGATTGAACTTCCATTGATAAATATTTTCCCTTTCCATTCCATGACTGCTAATTGAATTGGTAACGATTAGAGGCCTAGATCTACTTTTCCGATTCCTTAGAGAAAGCTGCTTATCCATTTCGGAAAAGCAAAAACTTGGAGATGGTGGGTGTCTAATAGGCTGGTAAAGTCATAGTACAAGAGTTCTCCAAAACCATGAAAGTTGGCTGCTTTAGGAATAATGAAGATGGAATAGGTAATAAAGAGTTGTGCTTTTTCTTGCAAATGGTGCGACTTTCAAGATTCATTTGATTAAAGTCAAGGAAACAAAGTGATTATTTTCCTCTTTATATCTGAAAGATAAGCTTGGTCTTTTGAGGCCATAAAAATGGTACCTTTATATCTTTCTTAAGCGTTGAATCCTTTTTGCCATACCTACAATTCATCGTAGTTTCTCATCTTACCTTGTAGGCAAACTTCCAACTGTTTTGCTCAATTTGCTTTTAACTTATTCTGGTATAAAATTTTTACGGTATAGACAACATTGGATTATGGATATTATTATATTTCTGATATTACTATGTAAAAACTCGTCAGACAGCTTATGCCTTGATAGTATGGCGTGATGTTTTTAACTAGTTGGTATATTTACGAGTTTAATTACAACTGCCTTCCGTCCCAATCAAAAGGCAGTAATTTCCAGCAATTGAAGCGGGAATTCATCTACTTGCTGAGGGGTGAATTTACTGGCGTAACATCCTTGACGATTCAATATTGAGTGCTATTATCGTCTTATCAGATCAACAGCATTGGCTGGGGAGGTTGGGGAAGTAATCGCCGATCCCCGCTGGAGATAAAAACTTTCCGGTAGTTCCACCACAGAGATTGTTCAACTAACTTCAATTTTCTGAATCAGGTACAAATATTTATATGCTAGAATTCGATACGATACCGCTCCAACACTACATTTTTCTGTAATAGGTGACAAATGAAATTCTATGATGCACCTGCGAATCAGGGATATGTTTTTTTCGTAAGGGTATCAAACTATCAAAAGTATAATTTAACTTTATTTTTGTGAACAAGGAATTCTAATGTATCAAAAAATATTAGAAAGATATTCTTGAAATCATTGCCTTCATAAACATAAGATTATTTTGAAGAGCAAGATGCATTTAAAAAATTGTCAAAAATTAATTTTGTTTACATAGCCAAAATACAATCTTACCAGAAATGAAGGTCACTAAATCCAGAGATCATCCTTAACATTTTCTTGTAAGAAGGCAATTGCGAGGCCCCCCTGGCCCTGCTCCCCTTAAGTAACTAAATACTGTATCCCTGCAGTGTAAGTACTTCCAGTTCCAGCTGCACGTTGTCATGTATAGCAGCCTGCTGTATGCTTCTCATGCAGAGCAGGCGGCAATCAACTTCATTGGGAGGCGGTGGGGGCCTATTTTGAGCTTTTCTCTTTTTTCTTTTTGGGTGAACAAAAGATTTAAATTTGAATAAATTGGAAATTAGAGCTTATATCAAGACATGTACACATTTTATCACAAAAAGACAGATTGTGGAAGACAAATAATCCGGGGAATTAAACCATCTATGATCTAATTCCAGGAGATAGCTACGGCATAGAACATGGAAAAAGGAAAACTAGCTTGTAATGGTAGCTTGTAAATTCAAATTGTTGATCAGGAGAATAAGGAAAGGTGGAAGATACTCAACAAAGAAAAAGACACAAATTCATGTGCTGCATAATCCTTCTTTTGGGCCAGTAGAACTCTCTTCATTTATACTTCATATGGTCCCAAAAATGTGGATGGAGTAGTTTTCTAAGAAAGGTTTGTGGGCCACCTTTAAAAATGCACGTCATACCCGTAGTGCTTTGGCTTGTCTTCTACTAGCTAGTTTTCTTCAAAGGACCAGTCCATCCATGGCCATAGCTGTGAATTCTGCAGTTAAAAAATAAAATTACATAAATATTTTTATATTATTTTTTTATATCAACATACATCACAATATTTATATTTATTTGACACCGTGTACCGCACCCCACAAGAATTTGCATATACTATTGCCACTCTGCAGTCTCCAGTGTTATTGTAGTGTTATCTTTAAAATCACATACATTGGCATTTCAAGTTCCGATGGAGAAACCCCTAAACGCCCATGTTCAAGGAAATGCAAAAACAAAAAGGTACAACTGACATTTGAGATTTGGCTTCCATTGAGAATCAAATCCCGCAGTTCTGCACGCTGTACTTCTAATGTTATTGCATCATCCTAAAGTATTACACAGAAGAAGAAGAAGACCTTTTAGGCAACTGTTCCAGCATCTGTAGCGTATTTGGCGCTTATTGGTAAACCAATATTAACACATTCCACTATTGCTTTCTCCAATTTCCTAAGTAGTAGGAGCACTAATATTCAGGGATATACTAAAGAGTCTTTGCCTTTTGATTTGTAAACACGGTAAAAAGCATAAATAAAGCCGAGTTCTGTAGAAGTTTTTTTTTATTTTTTTTGAAACCAGTTCTGTAGAAGCTTTGTGTTCGTATTGACTTTAATATCAGGTCTCGGAGACATGATGGACCATATAACGAAGTAATGCTGCACGTTCCACAAAGGGAAGGAAGACACAAGACAAGTGACGAGCCCAGAATATTTCTCACTGATTTCCCTATAATTTTCAACTCTTACTTTCACGTGACACACTGACCCATGTTACTCGTATAACATAGCCAAGCCAGCTGCTTCCCATTCCCCCTTCTTTCCCCACCCTGCTCCCTCCCACAGGGCACAAAAGCCCACCTCCACCATTCCCTGTCACACCACAAATAAGCCACAAATTCAAATGACAACGAAAGAGGAATCAAGCAATCACTACTCCCACTATCCCTCCCACTCCTTACATTACTCTTCTCCAGCAACAACATGCATACTCAAAAACAAACAAGCCTTCTTATTTATCTTAGCTTCCTCGTTTCAATTAACTCTTTTGCTAGTGTTATTTCCGTATCCACCACGCCCTCTCCTTCCTTGTTTCTGCTCCCTTCCGACGCCGTTTCACTTCTCTCATTCAAGTCCAAAGCTGACCTCGACAACAAACTTCTCTACACTACCCACGAACGCTTCGACTACTGTTCCTGGCAAGGAGTTAAATGCGGACAGGGCCGAGTTGTCCGTTTTGTCCTCCAAGGTTTTGGTCTTCGCGGCGAGTTTCCCCCCGACACCCTAACTCACCTGGACCAGCTCCGAGTCTTGAGTCTGAAAAACAACTCGCTCGCTGGTCCGATTCCTGACCTTTCACAACTAGTCAACCTCAAATCGCTCTTCCTCGATCATAACTCATTCTCCGGTTCCTTTCCTCCTCCTCTCCTTTCTCTCCACCGACTCTTAGTCCTCGACCTCTCTCACAACAACCTCACCGGTTCCATCCCGAGCAATTTAACCGTTCTGGACCGGCTCAACTTTCTCCGGCTCGATTCCAACCGGTTCAACGGCCCGATCCCTCCATTAAACCAGTCTGCGCTAAAAATCTTCAATGTCTCCAATAACAACCTCTCCGGTCCGGTCCCCGTCACTTCCACTCTCAAAAAATTCACCATTTCTTCATTCGTGTGGAATCCCAACCTCTGCGGAGACGTCATCAACAAACCATGCCGCCCTTCTCCGTTCTTCAGCTCCCCTCCGGTGGGCACCGCCGCCGCTTCACCGCCTACACCCCTCCTCCAGAGCTCACAGTCCCAGGGAGACGTCCTCCTTTCTTCTCCGTCGCCAAAAAAGCATAAAAGAGTTGGCGTAATTCTTGGATTTATTGTAGGAGTATTTATACTAATCGCCGCAGTTTTATGCATTTTTGCTCTCTTTAAAAGGCGAAAGGACGAAGAATCCCGACAAGCTGATGAGAATAAAACGACAGCGGCATCGGAGGTGAGTGATAAGAAGGATGTGGGAACATGTGAACAGGTCGAGAATATTGAGGATGGGAATGTTAAGGAGAAGAAAATTTATCAAGTACACGAACCTGCTAGGACGACTCATGGGACTAATTACTATAAGCAAGTGAAGAAGAGCGGAGGGAGTTTGATATTCTGTAATGGAGAGGCGGAGTTGTATACGCTGGAGCTGCTGATGAGGGCGTCGGCGGAGTTGCTTGGGAGGGGGACGATTGGGACTACGTATAAAGCTGTATTGGATAACCAGTTGGTTGTGTCTGTGAAGAGACTGGATGCTAGCAAGACTGGTGTTACTAGTGCTGAGGCGTTTGAGCAGCATTTGGATGCTGTTGGTGTGCTTAGGCACCCTAATTTGGTTCCCGTCAGGGCTTATTTTCAAGCTAAACAAGAAAGATTAATTGTCTTTGATTATCAGCCTAACGGTAGCCTCTTCAATCTCATTCATGGTAAGCTCAATTTATTAGTAAATTAGATTGGAAATTTGCTTAGGGCTTCTTTTGAATCTGATATTTGTAAAAAAAAATAATTTTAGAAAGGTCAGAAAATCAATTTGCACATGGTTTTAGTTTATAAAATTCAAAAGTAGATAAAAAAACAATTGAGGATATGGCAAAATAAATTTTTTCAAAATCAGAAGTTAAAAACAGCTCAAAGTAAGACATTGATGCAAAGATAGATAACGGATTAAAAAAATAGTACTTTTCTAATAAATTGATAAATTATAAGCAAATCAATTACATCTTATCATTTTCCATTGCATAGTCGAATTCGCTTTTGCATTGGTTATTAGAGTCCATCGGTGGAGAGTGGACCTGAACTATGTATGGGATGAGTAATATTGTGGTCTATGATGGCGGTTGGCTGCAACACTTTCTATGGTTCTGGTTTTGTTAGATTTTTTTTTTTTTCTGAAATCCTGGTTTTGTTAGCTTGATTAGTGTTACAGAGAAGTGACAATTCATTTTATTTTTGTGTGGAGCTAGGTTCCCACCTTCCCTTGCGTCACCACCGACAATCGTGGTGTTCCCACTTTTATCAACATGGGTCTATGGTTTGACGCGAGTAGCATGGTTTGCTTTTGTTCGTGGCATTTGTCTATTAGTTATTAGTACTATTTGTTAGTTCAATAATTGATTGACTGATTCCGTTACGTAGGCTAGAGCAGTTGGTGCTGAAACTTGGAAAATTCAGAATGCTAGTTTTTGGTGCATAACCAGGGGAAATTTAGACGTTTATTGAGGTTGTTATTTGTGGAGTCCTTAAACTTTATGTACGTTGTTGCGTCAAATTTTTGTATTTTATGGTCGTTGTATAGTGATGGAATTAATGGATACAGTACATTAAACTATTTCCCACAGTTGTCTATGGTTTTTCCAATAAGCATTTTGCATTTGGACAAATCTCACGCTCAGGAAGAATCCAATTGTGGGTATACTTCTAGTAACACTTCACCAACTATGATGTGATAGGTCAAACTTCTTTTCAAACTGGGGTTCTGTATACCCCAGAACTGGTTTTAGTGATTTGAGTGGTCCAAGATTGGTATTTGCAACGTATAGTTTGCTAAACTAGCTCTGTTCCTAGGATTCCTAAGTAAGGCAACCATGCGATTTGCATACTTGATTAAATTTACGTTTTAATGAGGAGTAAGTACCTGTCTTCATGCAGACCCAGACAATTTGTTTGTCTTGGTAGATAGATGTGTCTTTGGCTTGCTGTTAATTGTCTTTCTACTTAACTGAAATGATAATCATCACTTGCAACATTTCCATTCTTGGCAGATGCTAGCTTTAGGTATGAAATTGACGCGGATGTTTTATTTTATGTTCCTCTTTGTGTTTTACTATCCAATAACAAAATGATACAAAATAAACTCTATATTATCTCTTTTATAGGTATTGCATCCATGACCAAAATTAATCTGAAGATGCATTTCATGCGCCTTAGTTTAGAAGGAAATAGTAATCATTTGTTCATTATTTCCTTATTTGCTTTTGCAATTTCTAAATGATAAGGTTCAAGATCAACAAGGGCTAAACCTCTACACTGGACATCGTGTTTGAAGATAGCAGAAGATGTGGCTCAGGGCCTCGCTTATATCCATCAAGCATCAAAGGTCATTCATGGCAACCTGAAATCCTCCAATGTTCTCCTTGGTTCTGATTTTGAGGCCTGTCTTACTGATTACTCCCTGTCCATCCTTGCGGACAGTTCGTTGATTGATGATCCAGATTGTGCAGGCTATAAAGCACCTGAGATACGCAAGTCTGTTCATCGAGCCTCTTCAAAATCTGATGTATATGCGTATGGCATCCTTTTATTAGAGATTCTGACTGGAAAACCTCCGTCCCAGCATCCATTCCTTGATGCCCCTGATGTGCTGGATTGGGTCAGAGCAATGAGGGATGATGATACTGAGGAAGAAAAATGGGTTAATATGCTAGTTGAGATAGCTAGTTTATGTAGTGTGACTTCACCTGAACAGAGGCCAACAATGCGGCAAGCATTAAGGATGATACAAAATATAAAAGAGAGTGCAATGGTAGAGAACAGCTCAAGGAATTCAAACAATGGATATTCATAGTTCTAATTTGATTTACAAGGATGGCATTTTGGATCGAGAGTAAATATTGATGGATTTTGAACTGATGACCACTCTGGAATGTGAATAAAAAAAAATATGTGATATTAGCAGGGCTTCCATTATTATGTCCCAGCTTTCGTTAAGGAAATGGAATTTGAAGCGACTGGCATGGAGAATCTGTCATTTTCTTTTATTAGGACTGGTTGAGATGATAAAAATGGGTATGTCTGTTGTCCACTAACGTTTCTGTGACGAAGTTGTGAACTTAAGAACCGAATGTAGCCAGCGCCACTTGTTGTAAATGCATACATTAGTAGATTGAGCTAAGTCATTCCTGAATGCTTTCTTGAATCATTTTGTATTGGTATGTGAGACGAGTTGTATGTACTATCTTGATATGATTTGTGGCAAGAAATTAGCAGAATGCGTCTTGTCATCTTTCTAAACTGTTTTGAATCTTCTGCTCTAAAAAGTGACTTTATTTCGTCTGTTCCGCTTTTATAAAGTTGGTATGTTGTTAAGTTGTTTATAAGGTTTTTATAAGTTCGATATGTTATTAAGTTGTATCTATATTTACTAAAATGACCTACAAAATTTGTGCATTTTTTAAGACACTATCACTTAATACACATAATAATTGTATAATAGTGGAACAAGCATATAGTAAAAAGTGTAAATTCTTTCATCATTAAGTTTTTTAGACAAAATAAAACAAAAGGATTGCCACCAATGTATTTTTTTTATTTGAACTTTTATGTGCATGTGAAGAAGAATAGAGTTATTTTTATAGAATTTCTTTTGTTCATTTCATTTTCTCATTTATTAATTTTACCTTACACATTTAACTAAAAAACTACTATGTTAATAATTTTTTTAAAAAAAATATGAAACATAACATCTGAACTGAATCTAACCATACGATTACCAAAAAAAATTATTGATTTCCCTTTTTTCACATCTGAACTTAGTACCATGTTACTGAAAAAAAGGAAAATCAATTTATAATTATATATTCTATTATACCAAGAAATTAATTTAAAGAAACAATCACTCATAATAAGTGGAAATGTATTATCTATGTGGAAATTCCGTCATCGCACAGCCACTACAGGACCATTTGGCAGTTGTATCAGAGCACGCATTTTCCACGTGGGGCACAATTGGCGTGGAATTCACGCTACTGACTGGAATAAAGAATGCAAAACCCTTTTTGACTTATTAACCCCCTAAATCCCAATATTTTAAACCTCCAAAAGCTTCATTATTAGACTAATCACACCACTACTATTTGTTTAATTCTTCTTAAAAAAAATAAAAGAAAAGAAAACAAATAAACATCGTTGGTGATTGATTCTTTGATTGGCCCCTTCTGCTTTAATCTTTTTCAGGCTTTTGATCTAATCAGCACCGTCGAATTGCCCTCTCTCATGGTCACTAAAAAAATAAAAATAAAAAATAAAATAAAGCACAATAATTAAGTCGTCTTCTTAAGGGGGGCAGGCTGGAAGCCGTGGAGCAACTCATTTTCTCTTCTTGTTCCTGAATAAATTCTACATAGAGAACTCAAAAAAAAAAAAAAAAAAAAAAAAAAAACGGGGGAGAAAATTTTGGGAATCAATCAGCAGAATTGAACGAAAATGTCGGGAGGCATAGCGCGTGGGCGTCTCACCGAGGAACGCAAAGCCTGGCGTAAAAATCACCCTCATGTTCGATCATACTCGCTCTCACTTTCTTTCTTTATTTTTGTTTCTGTATTTTCTTTGTTTTAATTTATATTCAGAATTCTGTGGATAATAATGATATATTAATAACTAATTTCGTGTTTTGAATTTGTTTTCGATCGACGAATAATTGGAGCTTTAATTATATATAGCAGTATTTTTATTTTAATGGTGTAGGGTTTCGTGGCGAAGCCGGAGACTCTTCCAGATGGTTCCGTAAATTTGATGACTTGGCACTGCACAATCCCTGGTAAAGCTGGGGTAAGTTTCTTATCCTCAATTCACTTTTTAATTTTCCTTTTGGATTTTTTAGCTGATTTTAATTTATTTTCTTCTATTTTATGCTTAGCTTTAGTGGCAAATTTGTTAGAGATCATCATCGTCATCATGATCGGTACCTTGTTTTGCTTAATGAGCTTTTTTTTTTTTTTTTTTCCTTTTAAAGTTTAAGTCCTTTGTGTTTGTGAGTCTGCGTTGGTATGTCTATGGGCTTAAATGCAATTTTGGCTACGAAATTAAATTAAACTTGAGCAATCCCCCCCCCCCCCCCCCCCCCTCTTTTTCTCTTGTTAATCTAATTAAGGTGTTGTTACACCGAAATAACACTTGTAGATAGGAAAAATGAAAGGATTATATTGCTGTAGATCATTTTGCGCGAACTTAGCAATCTAGCAGAAACTGTACATGACACGCATGTTGTCTGTAGCCATATGGTGGGAATTTTGAATGCTTCTTATGTGCTTTGGTTGAAGCACAATATCATTAATAATTAGCTAGCAAGACGAGAAGTATCCCATATACTGTTTTTTCACATAAAGCAATTTTACTGGATAGCTGTGCATTTAGTTTCTTCTTTGCCCCCTCAATAGTAGCTTTTTAAGTATGTAAATATTCTACAACTGTATTTAGTCAGTTTCCTTTATTTTCGACTTACAAATTTCTGAGTGGAGGTTAAAAGGACACAACTGAACCATCAAGTTGTTCCCCTTTTCTGTATAAACGGTAACAGCTTCTCTATCAGCCATGGCAGTTAGTAGAATTGTTGGAGTCTGGGGGTTAATTTCATTCAATTGATTCATCATAGCTTCTTTTAGATTAGATGTCACCAAAGCAGTGTTTGGCTGAGTGGTATGTGTCTAATATTGACGATATTGGCTGCAGACTGACTGGGAAGGTGGTAGTTATCCGCTTACACTCCACTTCAGTGAAGACTATCCAAGTAAACCACCAAAGTGTAAATTCCCTCAAGGCTTCTTTCACCCTAATGTCTATCCTTCTGGAACTGTTTGCCTTTCAATCCTCAATGAAGATAGTGTACGTACTATTCCGCTTTGGCATAGTATCCAATTTTTGCTGAGTGTTGTGACTATTGGCCTCATCATAAGTTGATGAATGCTTTTTGTCATCTCCAGGGTTGGAGACCAGCCATTACAGTGAAGCAAATTCTAGTAGGTATCCAGGACTTGTTGGATCAACCAAATCCTGCTGATCCTGCACAAACTGATGGATATCATCTCTTTATTCAGGTAGTTTTTCTTCTCTTATAAATCTGTGAACTTGATACTTACTTTTCACTGAAGCACATATATGTTTTTCTAGTCAAATGGTGATCTTCACTGGTTCTTAGAAATTATGTACGGTTGGTTAATTTAATGTATTCTGGTGGCAACATAGCTGCTTTAAAAAAGTAGAGATATGAATTCCGAATTTTTGATGCCATTCGATGCTGTATTTGCAGGACGCCATCGAGTATAAGAAGAGAGTGCGACAGCAGGCAAAGCTATACCCAACCCTTATCTAAATAGCTTACGCCTTTTGGTTCTTGATGATTGTTTCAGTTGTTTTGATACAAACTGCATTCTGATGTGTTTCTGTTAGTACTTGACTAATACTGGAATATGAATGCGGACCACTTGGCTAATATGCTAGTTCTTCTCATGATAAATACCTTTGGAATGGTGTATTTGTACTCTGAATCCACTTGTTAATGTTCTTGTATCACAAATTGTAGACAAACTGATGTCAAATGTATTTTGCTGGTAAAGACATGCTTGTTTTCTGGCTTATGTTTTGAATGTATAGTGTTGCTTGAACCTGATGTTCGGGATCTTTTTCGGTTGTGGCTAGAGTTTCGTCTCCGGCACTATCCAGATGGCCCAAGTGTTTCTCTCACCCTTTTTCTTTTTGGTGAGGAAGGCTGGATTTCAGTAAAGCTGCTGGTGAAATTTCATTTATTGTTTTTTCTTTCCAAACCGATCCAAATTTGAAAGCAATGAACTTTGCTCATCCGTGTCTCTTTTACGGTGGACATTTAGCAAAATCAGTTTTTCAAAATATTTTCCCTTAAATAGTGTGAGTTGTTGGACTTTGATGTGAATAATGTCTATTAGGGAGAGAAAAACAATGGTACCATACAATCAGAGCTGCAACTTACAATTACAGTTGAATGGTAAGATTGACTCGAACTGAGTTTCAATATACTTGTAACTACTCCCATAATGCTAATAAACAACCTCATCATTCTAACAGTATCACCTATTACAGAGCTTCATGGCAGTCAAAGAAAAAAGTTCAGTGTTAACGGTTACAGAACTCCCTGGATGTCAAAGAACAAAGTTCATCCGTGGCGACACATTGGGAAACTTCAAAGATCGGAGTTCAAAGAACAAAGTTCATCTGTGGCAATACTTTGGGAAACTTCAAAGAACAATTCGCTTGAATATCTACAGAATTTTACTACTTTTCTTTGGACAAAAATAGCCAAAAGTTTCCATAAATCACTGAAACCATGTCAAACAATTAAATATCAAGCATATTTACAGTTGCATTTACAAACCAAGCCTCTTAGGCCTGAGATAAGTAGAAGAACCTTGTTTCAGTCCTGGCATTAAATTTGCTGCTGTTCCTTAGCCCTCTTTTTTCTCTCTTCTCCTTGTTCTCTTCTATCTACCTCCGCTTTGGACCTGACGTAACTTCTCCATCTCTTCCTCCATAGCAGTTTTCTCATCCTTCTGTCTTTTTCTATGTTCCAACATTGATGTATCCGACTCCTTGACTGAGAAAAACATAGGTCCCAACTCAGCCAACCACTGAGGCTCCACTGCTGTCACACACTGCATGTACTCCTTTGTGGTCAAAATTAGCTCATGATAAACCACATAATCTGGAGTGTAGCCCAAACCATATAGGGCACTACTTGGATGCAGATGGCATGGCATTCCATTCCTGCAATTGACATACTCGCCAACTCCCTTCAGTCTTGCTGCATTATGGAAGTATGCAGAACAAATGGCCTTTCTTACAATGTCCCAATCAGGACCACAAGAAGTGAGAGGAATTTTCAACGTCTTGAGAATGTCCATTAACTGGGACCTCACCTCTCTAGCCTTGCGTAACCCCTTGACATGCAAAAAGTGATCATTGCACCAATCACCTCGATATTGATTCGCTTTCCACTGCTGGTAGACATTAAGAAGAGCTAGGTGGTCTGACTCAGGCACAAAGAATTTCTCCCTTGCAGCATCACTCTCCTCTGCCCTGTCTTTAGGCCTAAAGAAAACAGATGGCACGGAAAGCATTGACACAATTGTCAGAACCTCATTTATACATTCAAGATGTTCACCAATCAACAACATTCTTTGCAAGGGGAGGGTCTAGTGGGAGCTCCACCATTTTCCTATCCAAGGTCAGTAAGGTTCCCAACATTATCGAGTGCACCTAAAACCCATAATTGGTACATGGAATTAAGAATATTATCGTGAGGAGGTGGGTCCATAAAATCGAAATCCTAACAAGTTCTCGATTTTGAAGAGATTTGAGCAACAATACCACATTGCCAAGATTAGGTCCTCTGAACTTCTGGCACAGGACTCGGCAACATTTCGTTTTGGTATGAATTCTGTGTATATAGGCGATAACAAGTGCCAGGGCCCTGTTCTACCAGCTCGTCCAGTACGCTGATCAGCAGCAGCACAGCTAACAGGGAAGACTTGGAGAGCATCCATACCCATCCGAGGGTTGTATACCTTCATCTTACCATAGCCAGTGTGTCACAGGCCACCTCAACGCTATGCCCTGCCATCTGTCGAAGACCAAGGAGTATGTTGCCCAAGACAGCACACCGTTGTTGATCGCGCCTGCGCGCTCGCCCAACCCGCACCCAGAGTCGTGCGGCCGTTGCTTGGCACGTCCGTGTAGCAGGCCTCATGCCCTATCGCACCCGTGCGTTCCATGCTTATCGCACTCGTGTTGTAGTTGGTACGACCTGTCGCACTCGTGTCGCAGCCGCATGGCCCGCACAGTGCTTGCCGTCGCTGATCAGGACTCCCAGGAGGACGAAGTCGCGCACCCGGCACCACCAGCGCCCGGGACTCATGGGACCACCGGTCACAGATCAGTGCGATACTTGCCTGGGATGAAGAACCAAGTACCAGAAGCTTAGTGATGTAATTTTAGGTGCTAGTTCTTCTTGTACATGTAAATAGCTTTGTTGTTGTATTTTCCCTTTTGTAGAGAAAAACAGTGTCTACTCCTGTCACTTAGAGTTTTTTTGCCAGGACTACTATAGGGGGTGATAAGGAGTTGGACACGAGAATGGTTGTAAAGCGAACTTGTATTCTTTGCGATTATTGAATGAAATTTCATTTCCTATTTTACCACTGTGTCTCTAGAGCTTATATAAGCATTAATTTGCTATATTTGGGATTGCGACACACAGTCGGTTAGTAGGCGGAAGTAGCGTGCGGAGCGTTACTTCCCTCACGGTTCGTTACGTCAAGAGGTAAACGAACGACCCGTGACACAGTGTCTATGACATAGAATATGCCGTCCAGCGTCAAAGAAGTCTCTGCAATGTTGGTAGCAACGATACATTTTCGTGCCCCATCTTCAGCTTTCTCGAATATTTTTGCTTGCAAGTCAGCTGGAAGTTGCGAGTACATAGGAAGAATTAACAGCTTCGGGACTTGCTTTGTTGAAGAGACAAGTTGTTCCATGCGTTCAGAAAGGGCATGACAGGTTGCCTCAATCTCATCTTGACCAGTCATAAATATGAGTATGTCACCTGGTGCACTAGTAATGTGTATGGTCATAGCCTGCTTAACTGCAGCTTCGACATAATCTTCACATGGGGATTTGCTGTACAAAACTTGGACAGGAAATGTCCTTCCGGGAATGTGGAATATTGGCACGCCTCCAAAGAAATTTGAGAATTTTTGGGCATTAAGAGTGGCCGATGTCACAATAAGCTTAAAATCCCGACGCCGCGCAACAACTTTCTTAAGGATCCCAAAAAGTACATCAGTACTTAGTGATCTCTCATGCGCTTCATCCATTACAACAACACGGTATTTGTCAATATCAGAATCCTTCAGTGTCTCTCGGAGAAGCACACCATCAGTCATGTACTTAATAACAGTGTTCTGCCCGCTCACATCTTCAAAACGAATTGCATATCCAACTTTATCACCGAGTTCAGTTTCCATCTCTTCACCGACTCGTTTTGCTATACTCATAGCTGCTACACGTCTGGGTTGGGTGCAACCAACAATTCCATTTAACGTGTATCCATCTTCATGGAGATACTGGGTCAGTTGTGTTGTCTTTCCAGAACCAGTTTCTCCAACGACCACAACCACCTGATTTTCACGGATGACCTGAAGCAAGTCATCCCGTACGGAGAAAATAGGCAAATACTGCCTTTGTTGTGCTATTGTTTTGGACTTTGCAAAGTCACTTGCTGCTTCCCCTTTCTTCAAGTACTGTGCAAACCTAGCATCTTCCCTAAAATCAACTTCACCCTCTTCTCCTACAACAACTGCATCACATCAATTTTTTCAGCTGACTTCTTAACACCAAGGATGTCCCCATGTTTTGAACCAGCAAGTTCCCAAAAACGTTGGCGTGATTTATTTATGCTTTGCTTTTCATGAATTTCACGTACTAGGGCTGATCCTTTGCGGGATATTATAGCCATATCTGATGTAGGGTCTTTTATTGGCATTATTGGCTCAGCTTGCTTTGTGAAAACAATCCTCCCATCAAGAAAGGGGGGTTTTGTATCATGAACTAGAAGAATAACTTTCCTTTCTTCCTCATCATCAAATTCAGTCTGCACTTCTGTAGTTATAACAGCTCCAGATCTCAAAAGTTGTCGGTCCTCCCATTGAGCATTATCTGCAGCACGTTGAGGTAACTTTTGGCTCTGCGCAAGTGTCATCTTGGTTCCATCTCTTCGAACCAGTCGTTTGGCAAACTCTGCCTCCTTTTTTGGGAAAGATGCTTCATTGCCAAGGAAATATGAGGAGCTATCACCATCAAACACAGTTTTGTCTTCTTCTCGGTCATACCAGGCACGATCAGAATTGTACTCCATCTCCTGTCTCATGCTTTCAGTGATCTCTTGATTGTTATCCTCAGTCAGATTACAGGTCTCATCTTTTCCATCCTCAAACAAACGCGAAGTATTCGTAGAAAAAGTAAGTGGTTTGGACTTCCCAATATTCCGGGAACTTGAAGTTCCAACTGAGAACCCTGAAGCCCGTATAGGGCGTGATGAAGGAGCCACGCTGTCCCATGGTGAAGCAGAAGGTTCTTTTCCTTGTTTAAGCATACCATTAGGAGTTTTTGCCCCCAGCCATGGTGACACAAGCCGTGCATCAGGAGAGGCCCCAACAAACACTGGGGAAGGGGAAGGGCAAGGGGAAGGTTGATGGCGCCGCCAACCACGATTAAAGTGACGGTCCCGACGAGGAGTATCCTCCCATTCCCATTTTACCATCATCCCAATCAGATTTGCCCATGGTTGCGAGTTCAGGAGAAGGTCAGGGGAAGCGGATAGGCCGACGGAGGAGCGGCGGCGGCGGGAGGCGGCTGAGCAAATTATTTATTTAGAAAGAAGTAACAACACAAGAAAGAACAAAACAAAGCTAAACTTATATAAATTGAAAGAAAAGCATAGCTTATGAACCGAAGCGAACAGAGTCCCAATTGGAGGTTTAAACACTCGGCAATGGAACCTAGATTTGGAGGACAAATCCTAGCCAATTGGCATTTTAAATAGGCACAAAACAAAACTAATCCAATTCCTGGAGTGACAAAAACTTCCAATTCCAATTCTAATAAAACAAATCCTAATCAAGATAGTTTCCTAAACTACCAATTACAAATAAAGTTTAGTTTAATTTCTACAACGAATGAAATAAATTTAAGATACTTCAAAAAAAAATATGAAATGAATTTAACAATAAAATTAAAGTTCTACCTTTTTTTTTTTTTTGAGTTTGACTTGTCACTGCTTGAAAATCAAAACTTGCCTTGCACACAATCTGCAGTAACTCTTCAAATATATTTAAAAAAAAAATCCAGACAAAAACCACCACTAATTAGGTTAATCACCATTTTGCATGTAGTACAATATCATCACTCTACCATTCAATGAATCAAAATTGATAGAATAGTTAGCTATCGTCCATTTTCATTTTACCTCGAGTCAATTTGAGCTAGCTTATCGAACACGCAACCTTTTTTTTTTTTTTTTTTATGAACTCAAGTGCAAACTTTTAAATTGGATTTCTTTTCTCCTGGCATATTTGAATGAAACATAAGCGATGACAACTTTGAAGGCCCACCATGCACAATATGCACCTAAGAAAGTGTTACCCCTGTTAGTTTACCAACCTGAACACGGGGTTGGGCCTATTTGGCCCAACAACAACTTCCAAGTCCTGTACGATGGAAAAGGAACGGAGAACGTCGACTTCTTCGAAATCTTTCTGTCGGCGACATGGCGTCATACTACCCTCCTCCTCCTCCTCCTACCCGCTTCCAATATTACGAACCTCCACAACCACCACCTCCAGGAGCCATCGCCCATCCTCCTCCTCAACCGCTACCTCACCACCCATACTTACCTCCCCAACCCCAATTCGTCAATGTCGCTCCGTCTCTTCATTCTCAATCCTCGCGAGACGGGGTCCGTACTCTCGTCATACTTTCACGAAGACGTCAAGGCTCGCGAAATCTACAACTTCTTTTGCGAGTTCTTTGGCTATGAATCCTCACATCTTCGTACTACAGCCAATACTCAGGTGAATCTTTTTTATTAGCTGTTTATTAGGAGCTTCGGCTTGTTTATTAATGAATATTAATGCATAAATTTGTAATGCTGATAAATGTTGTTTGGTGGTTTGCAGCCATTTGCTTTTGCCGTTTTGGCATTACGTACCCTCAATGTAAGGAGATTTCTCTTTTCATTTTGTATTTATGATGGCTAAGCTATTGAACTCCTAGTAACAGTTGAGTATTTGAAATTTTAGACCAATTCTTTGGTTAATCTGCAACAATTGGGTTATCGACAAGATGTGAAGGAAGGCATGTTATTTGGTTTTCTGTTTTGAAGAAACTGGAAACTACTGTCTAGTGAATCTAAAAATATTATAGGCAATTATAGGATATCCTCTCATTCGTTGGACTTGTTTATTGTAATATTGTAAGTTTTTGTCTGTACATACATTTATAGAAGTAGGAATGGTGAACTTATTTTCCTCTTAATTTTGACGTCTTATCTCAATCTTCGTGATGTTACTTTTTTGCCTTAATTAGTTGGTTTCCTTTGATATGATTTCTTGTTCTACTATGCCTCATCTTGTTGTGGAGTTCAAGATAAGTGTCTTCCATTATGGGGATATGAAGTCAGAAACTGTCCTCGGCTCTTCTTGGTTTGATACTCTTTCATTTTTTTTTCTAGGGAATGGTATTTGACCTTGAAAAAGGTTCCACATTATATATTGATCTCGCGGAATCTAATCCCAGGTCTAAGTGCTTAAGAAAAAATAATTTTGCAAACACTTTTCCCAGCACTTTTCCTGCTTGTCATGCCATGTGTCCCTTGTACACTTGCTTAACCACTGAGTTTGAATCTTGCTTGTTATTTGCAACAACCAAACGATGACAGAACTGGATCAGAGAAGAAGATGAAATCTTCTGCTTTTTCCGGTGGCACCGATTCTGGTTTGGTTTTTGCTTTGATTATTCTTGTGTAGTGTGGATGAAAATGTCTCTAGAGGCAGTTTTCTATTTTTTTTTTTTCCCATACATGTTCTATACTCAATCCAATCTTGCCTAACTTCGCTAACTCCCCCTCCTCAACCTGTATATTGTTAGTTCTAGAAACACGTCTTTGTATTCCATCTTTTCTCCGATCTCCTTTAACAGAAGAAATAGAAGCTTGAGAAGGAATACCAGAACCTAGTTTGCGCGAGTATCAAACGGTCTTCCATGCCATGAACTTGGTGTCTCTTTTAATTGGGGGATCCTTTCACGTACACGCTGATGATTTCCTCAAAGATCACAGTAGCAATGGTTCAGGCTTTTGTTCACTACAGAATTACTTTTTCCCCGTACAACTGACAGTGTTTAATTCCACTTTACTGTCTTTTTATTAGTCACATGGTACATACTTGGTCTCTTACAAGGAATACTAGCTAGTTTGCCACATGGAGAGCACATCATTATAAAAGCTCACCTTGCACATGTTTTGCACTCTTTCCACTTTACTGTCTTTTTATTAGTCACATGGTACATACTTGGTCTCTTACAAGGAATACTAGCTAGTTTGCCACATGGAGAGCACATCATTATAAAAGCTCACCTTGCACATGTTTTGCACTCTTGGGCACTAGCAGGTGTTGGCAGCATTCACATACCTGGAATGGGTAATTCCGCTCACAACATGATACAAAGGTCATCTGCACTACTTAAGCACGTTTAATTACTTGGAAGTGGTGACTTCTAGCTGATAAGCACATTTAATTTACTTATATTTGATTAATTCTAGCTGAAATGTCAAGGGCCATGTAGAAGCAGTTATTATATGCCCTATTCCTTGAAGTAAGAGAACCGTATCAGTTGCAAAATTAGTGCTATATATTTTCTGATTACTTGTTTTTTTTTTTTTTCCATCCACAATGTAGTCATGGAAGCTTTGATGAAAAAAACTTGGTAAGATTTACTTCCATGTATGTGTGTGTGTGTGTGTGTGTGTGTGTATTTTTTTTCCATTGAACTTTTGGAATGCCTAGCCCTTTTCCTAGGATTGGCTGTCCATGCCAAATGGTCCTTCATATAGTATAGTGTATTTGGATAAAGAAACTTAATGTTGCTTTTGAACATTCTGTGTAACACTTAATTAGGCGGTTGTTACTCTTGTTCTTGCCAGGTTTTTCAGCATGTTGGATTGATGATCTGTTATGTTCACTAACTTGTTTTAGATTAGTTGCCAATTCTTATTTTCAGACTTCATCTTCAAATTCATAATTGAATCCATTATGCTGTAAAGGATTCTTTAATTGTTTTGTTATATATTTGCTTGACTTTTGAGCTCTGTGTTTACAGAATTCCATGCATGTCCAACACTATTTGTAGCTAATCTGGGACCAACTTGTTCAGAACAGGAGCTGATTCAAGTGTTTATAAGGTTCAGGACAACAGTAGTCTTTATCGCTTCTGACAAAAATTGGTGTATCTGGACTAACTTGCTGTCTGCTCTCTACTTAGATGTCCTGGATTTCTGAAATTGAAGATGCAGAGCACATACGGGGCTCCTGTGGCATTTGTTGATTTCAAGGTACATTTTGACTCTGTTATTCTGACAAACTCTTTATCATGCAAGTCTGGAAATTTGGCATTTGTCCAGTGTTTCCATTTTGAGCTGGAGCTGTGGTCTACACCAGGCAAAAAAGGCACTCTGCTTTAAATTTCTCTTTTTGTCTTATTTGATCCATTGGTAAAATGCTTCTGTCTGCAATCTGATGGTTTAATTTGCAGGATTCTGCTACTTCAACTGAGGCGCTAAATCATCTACGAGGCACAGTTCTGTACTCATCACCACCAGGTCAGGGCATGCGGTTGGAGTATCCTTTATTAACTTCGATTTAATTTTGTATACCTTTGCATCGTCATGTTTTCTTCCCATGATTTTTTTTGGTTGTGTTATCAAAGTTTGGACTTAACAAATTATTTATTTATATATGCAAAATCAAGGATGGGTTTGCGTAGTAAGAAGTCACGGTGCATGCAAATGATAGATGAAGGCAAATTAACGGAGTATTACAGTACATTATCGTCCGAGTGGTTATTCAATATGGTTTTGCACCAATAAATAGGTCAGCTGTATGATTTGTACCGGATTAGGAGCCACCTTTAGCTCTTCATTTAATTTCTTCTCTGGCCATTACTTTGGATGGTAAATTTCCTAATAACAATGCTTTGTAATTATGAGCTTTTCTATATTTGTTTTTCTTAATAATGTCTTTGGATCTTTCATTCTATTCTTTCAGTTTGTTTTCTAGGAACTTGAAAATAAGATTGAAGATAACTAAAAGGACGTTATGAGGATCAAGCACATCAATGTTTAACCACCCCAATTATTGAAAAGCCTAGATTGTCCCTACTTTGCTAAACCATTAGGCTTTTGGGGGTAATTATTCTTGGTGTTTTCATTTGCCGTATTCAAGGAGGGTAGCACGTAATTTACGACCAATTACTTGTAGAAGGTGAAAGCCGAAGGACATGAGGGCAAGCTTTGGATGGAATTATTGAAAACCAGACAGTCAGACACAGTTGGAAACTACCACCAAATGAAATTGGGCATTTGCAAAAGCTGGGGTAGGATCACAGAAGTTAACCTTCTCCGAAGTCTATGCAGCCTTTGAACATGCACCCGACTTTGGCCCTTTTATTGTCTGTCACTGTGTCTTGACCTCTGAAGGAAAGAAATCCTTTAATGGAATTCTATTTGCTACTTGATAGCTTGCTTTACATTTTTTATATTTAAGTATGTACAATCGTTATGATACAATTAATCAGTGAATTCTCTTATGTCTCTTCTGAAAATTGAGTCTGAACTCCACCTATTACCTTCGAATTTCTGCTTAGTCAATAGGTCAACCAAATTTTGCTTAGAAACACAAATTGTCCAATCATGCAATTGGAATATCACTAGTTGTATACGATATTTGTTCTTTGTAAAGATAGTTATTGTTAATCGGTTCCCTCGTTATCCTCTGTAGGTAATCGGATATCGATTCTCAAGCCAAGTTGCATGATTAAGATTAATTTTAGTATCCTGTAATTTGAATTAACTTATATTATATCACATAATTTGTGAGGGACTTGCTTAATCGACCTCTTCTGATAATGCAGTAAAATGTGTAAGAGGTGACCAAATATATATATATATATATATATATATATATATATATATATATATATATAGTGGTACAACTTTAGCTATTGGGAGAAGCAGTGAAAAATATTAAATAACTGCCTTTGTTTTCTTCACCAACTTTTGACTTTTGTTATCTTATGTTTGGACGGCGGGAGTTATTTTTATCTCCATCTTTTTTCTGTGATGGAAATTCAAGATGTCTTTATCTAACTGTTCCTAAATATCTAGTTAATTATGATTAACCTCCAAGATTTTTTTTCCCCACTCATTTCGGTGACTTTCGTTGTCACATGACCAAATACAACTAACCCAAAATAATTCATGTGTAAGATCATATAATATCTGGTGCAAAATTAACCATTTCTTGACTTCTAGGATTCGTTGAGCTATAGGAGGACCAGGAAAGTCAAAAGGCTTTAATTGTCAAACAATAGTAGTTTTGGATCCATTCTGTTTCCTCCACGTATTTGTTGTGGAACTGTTGTTTGCATTGCATGCCACGTATCTTCAGCAAAGAAAATCCAGTTGATTTTAGCCATTCCTGCTGATCTGGGACAAAGAAACGTGTATGTACGGATTATATATATAGATTAATAAATCCACTTTTTAGCCATTGATGCTATTGGAATTTTCTGGTTGTAACGCATGCAGGCCATTTCTTCGTGGTTTAGAATAGCAATTTTGTTGTTTTCATTTCCTTTTTGTGCATCTAAACTCCTTATCCTTTTGGTTGAGTTTAAGGCAGAAATTTGTCATGTTATTGAAAACCTGTATCAGTAGTTGAATAGGAAAAGAGTAGAAGTATTGTACAGTTACACATTGCATCTAACGTAGCATACATTTGAGGTACTAGCATATCAATTGGTATTTAATAAGGATGCCTGAAACTGAGTTCCTATCTTGATTGTATGAACAAGTGTGTAATCAGCATTGTAGTAATTCGTAATAAGGTTTAGTTTTTAGGGTGTCCATCCAGGGCCCTAGTAGCATGGTTGGACCGGGATGTGCTAAGTTATTCACGTTGTGTCATTTCAGACATAACGACAGTACATGGAATTGCTTTATGTTTTAGGTTGTTGGCTATGGTTGTATGTGTTTTTCATATGCTTTCAGAGTATGTTTATGAAGTGTCAATGATGTAATCAGATGTTGCAGATTGCTAGTATCGATGATATTCTACTAAAAAAAAAAAAGTACATGGAACTGCTGTCTGCAGTTACATATACACCTTATTCTACCGAACTATCTCTTTGAGTGGGTGTTCAACTTGTGAAACAACGGACGGCATTACCTTTTAAATTATTTGCAGTAGTTTCTTTATCTGTGCGAGTAAATATATCTTAAAATGATGTACATTTCTAAAACTTTATTTACTAATTGAGATGACCAGATTTGGATGAGACCGGACTGGTTGGCTGAACTGTGGATTTGAAGTCACCTACAACACAAAAGAGATGAAAACACAATGGGGGCTCGTACCCAGTGCGTCCCTAACGCTTAAATCAATAAAGATTTGAAGTGAATAATAAAATACGTGAGCTCAGAAGGCTTTTAATGTTAAAATAAAGCGTACCTTTGTGAGTTCAAATGAAGGGTATTTGCACCTGTGAGGGGAGATAGAAGGTAATAGGATTGAAACCTTAGTTTAATAATCTAATTGAAGTAGGCTTGCGATGATATGAGCAAGTGAAGCTTTGGAAATAAATGATGCTAGTCACATCAATCATATTTAATCAATCTAGAATCAGGTTTCTATAGTTGTCTTAAAAGTTTAGCAACTATAAACTCGGTTTCGAGTTATCCACTATTTCTCGAGATAATTATAAGGCGAGATTTGTTGGGAGCAGAGTTGATTCTGGACCCTATACTAGTCATTTATGGCAGTGGATGCCAGCTTCGACATCATTTTCAGGTGTTTGAGTTTCTTGCGTAAAGCTCCAATACTATCATCCGAGTGAGTATTGCGTGCACCACGCGCGCCACGTGGTGCACTAGAACCAATCACACATCGCCAAATAATACAAGGTATGACCCACCATTGTCACATGGCGATAAATTATTGGTTCTAAGTACACCACGTGGCAATGCACGTGGTGTATTGTATACTTTTCCCTATCATCCATGTTACATAAACAATAACCCTGATTATGTTTCTAGGCGAACAAATGTTTACTTCTGAAAATTACATTTATATGTAACCAATACTTGTAGTTACATGGTTTGCATGATATATTTCATTTATAAATAACCGAAGTGATGAAGAGAATTTACATTTTCGAAATTCGAGAATCTTACGTAACTCTTGAACATGTCAATTGATAGTTTGACATACCCAGCGAAGCAAGTTGATGCCATTTAAGTTCTAAAAATATAGGGTTGTACTTCTGTTTCTTCACCCCTAGCATCACTGAGTAGAATGTTAATTATACGAGGTGAACTATACTTTTTTTATTATTTGCTTATTCATTTGCACGGATGAACTATATATTGTTTAGGCTGAATGATTGAACAATTGGGTTCAAACCTTATTCTCGGGTTTAGCTGCTTAATCTATGTTTAATTGGCAATTATGTAAAGATAAGACAGATCAAGTTGCTTGTCTTTCATAATGAGAACTTTGATAAGGAGGGTCAACCGGCCAGCAGCCGCTTTGTTCCAGCTGGGATGGCCCAAAAAAAAAAAAAAGAGAGAGAGAGGAATGGCATTGTTTAAGCTTGAAGGCAAATGTCCCCCGGGCCCCCAAAAACCCGCCAAAGATACCTCGGGCCAAAAGCTAAAAACAAAAGCTAGTTAAAGGGGTATGACAAATCTAATACAATGGATATCGTTATTGTCGGGGTAGGGAAGCAAAGTCAAGTCGCAAACAACGGTATCTGTCCATCCATCCATCCACCGACCACCGACCTACCCTCCACCTCTCCCTAAATAATACTTTGTTAAAAATTTCCACAATCACAATTAGTGTTTGATGATGATACTGCCAATTAATTATCATCATTGTCACTTCCTCCCTATAAGGAAAACTTACCATCTCTCACCTCTGCATTCCTTGTAGCAAATGACAACTACCCTTTTTTTTTTTGTGGCTCTAATGTGCAATTAGCCCAAAAAGACGCTAAGCCCACCACCACTTCCCATTTATTTCGAGCCAAACAAAACATAATCCAATTGCAATTTGCAAAGGACGAGAGAGAGAGAAAAGCATCTGCGCCTGCAATTTCAGCTCAGCCTCTACATGCCGGCCAATCAATATTAATAATTTTGACTACATATTGAGGTAATGTTAAGCTTTTCTGTGAAAATTAATAGAGGAAAATAAGAAAAGTACCCCACTTGTAGCCCTGTATTTCTCCTTCCTACTTGTTATTTATTGCTCTAGCAAATTGGTGTTATTGTTGTAGAGTAAGTGAGTGCGATGGTGTCGGTGCAATTAGTTTGTAGTACTATATTATTTCCTTCTAGGAAAACCAAAACCAACATGAAAGCTTTGCTCAGATGACAAGAACCTTAGTACCCAAGTAGTAATACTAACTTGTAATATTTTTCATTTTTTCTGTTCAATACCAAAAACCAAAGCCAAAATCCCATCATCCCTCCTCTTCAACTCCACCCATCTTTCTTTTGATGGGTTTTCTTTTTCTCTCCGTAGTCTCTTCTTCAAGCTAGCTGTGGCTATTTTCGGGTTATAGAGAGAAAAGTATACATATATTATCTCCTCTATACTAAAGAAGAAAACAAGAGATAAGAGATGGAGGGGGGTGGAGGAGGAGGAGGAGCTGGATGCTGCTCTGCAGGAGGGAAGAGAAAAAACGAGAGGCTATACAAAGGAATAAGGATGAGGAAGTGGGGTAAATGGGTGGCAGAGATTAGAGAGCCTAACAAGAGGTCTAGGATATGGTTAGGTTCTTATTCAACGCCCGTGGCGGCTGCCAGAGCCTATGACACCGCAGTGTTTTATCTACGCGGGCCGACGGCGAGGCTTAACTTCCCGGAGCTGCTAGGGGGTGAAAGCGGTGGTAGTGGTGGTGCACATAGTACTAGTGAGCTGTCTGCTGCTGCTATTCGCAAGAAAGCAATAGAGGTGGGTTCGAGAGTTGATGCACTTCAAAGTTCAATCGCCACCCACGACCACGACCGCGGCCACAGCCACCACCGCCACCACGACCATGCAACACCAGTTCATTTGAATCCCTGTTGGTTTCAAGAAAAGCCCGACTTGAATGAGAAACCCGAGCCCGAAGACCCGGATGTTGACTTTTGGTGAGTGGACTGCCAAGGAAAGAAGGAAAAAAAATATATACATATCCACTGTATTCTTGAGAGGGTGTATTGGTAACATGCACCCGATAGCTTAAAATCCTTAAAGAGCAAGTAGCACCTGATTTTATTTTTCTATCTTGTTTTTTTTTTTTTTTAAAAACCTCTTGATGTAGTAGAATATCATGGTGTAGGGGCTGTTAAAACAAATTAATGTGAATATTATTCCCTCATTAAATATCTTTTATATTGCCAGTTTTCATTTTGTGCAGATAGTACTACTTACTTTAATTAGCTCCGGGTGGAGTTGCTTGCTTTTGATGATTGGTGGGGTGTGGGGTAGAGTGGGTGTTGTAATAGCAGTAAATCCAAGTGGGGGACAGTGGGAGGGGTCGGTGATGCCGAGGGAACATCTATGGTCCTACGTTTGCTCGAGTTTGGTGCAAGTTGCTGCTGTTTGCTAACTACCGAAAGTGATTTGAGTTCAATTTTGAGTCTTTGACTACGAGTAAGCTATATTTCTGGTTCTTGATGACAAGATTGACGTTGTCACTCGAAAATTATTATTTTTTAATTATTAGCAGCTCATTTTCTATGTTATTTCTACACAAACAAAAAAAAATGTCGTGTCAATTTCGCTACCTCAAAAGAAATTATTCAATCTTATTCAACACAAATACGCCCATTTGGACATGCGCAGACTATACAGGTTACAATGGCCATAGCATTTTATATTGCTCATTTATGTATCACTACTAATTGATTTATTTTCCGTACTTATTGTTAATGGTGATCTTCCATAATGCCACACGGACCGTCAAAAGTTGAACAGTGTTTTGTTTTTCTTCAATGAATAAAAGTTGAACAGGAGTTGAGCTAATGATTGGGGTTTTTTTTAACCTTTTTGGAAAGTTGTTTTGGGGTTTTTTTTTTTTTTTTGGGTTGGGGGGTTGGGGGGGGGGGGGGGGGTTGGGGGGAACTGTTTCTTTTAGTCTGATTTGGCGTTATTTTCTTCGTTTGTCCTACCGTAAAAGAATCGGTAGAGGATGATCCTACTGCTTGCTTAATTAGAGTGATGTTATATTAGTAGATATGAACTACTTCAGTATTTAACCAAAAAAAGATGGAAAGCGATGATGATTGCGAAGTGGGAACGGTAACTGCGCAGCAAAGTACGCTTCCGGCCATTTAAGGGATCGACCGTTTTCTTTGGTCTATGATCTGATAGGATGGCAACTTTTCTCTGGTTTTGGTCCTTTTGGGTCCAGTGGGGTAGCTGCTGTAGTTAAGATTGCTTCCACTGGCTGGCTGCCTGCCTGCCTACTTGGGATACCTGCATGGTCAATCCTTGTTGACTTTGCTTTTCTATTTTCTGATGATTAGCGTTTCTTTTTCATTTTTTTTCATGGATCATCCAGGAAATTGAATTTTTTCGGTCTATTTCATTTTGCGTGCCATAAACGCTAAATAACTCGTAGATGAAGATTACTCATTTCAGAAAATGGGGAACCATATACACGCTCCATTTTGCACTTCATGACTGTCTCACAGGGACAGTGAAGTGACGGGAAGCAAGAATTGCTATTTTGAAGTGACGAACGTTTTCTAATGTTATGATAGTCTAATTTATAGAATTACAATTCCACACAATTATAATTCTAATTCAATTTTAACTTGATGGAAAAAAAGCAACCTTTGTGGTTTCTACATGTTCACACGGATGATGCCTCTTACTATATCTATTAGAACAGTTTGTGATCCCGTAGTGTGAGATTGACATGATAGGATATCATTAGTAATGCCATCTACACCTCTTTTTAAGTCGTCGCTTACCGAACAAAACGCTGGAAATGGTTGCTTTTGCAGGATCGAAAACTTGCAATTATTTAATTAAACATAAAAGTAAATCAGGAAGAAGGTCGCACTACTTTAGATGATTATCTATAACATGAACTGCTGCCTGATATTGTATTGTATGGACTAAAGCCTCAGTTCATTTTTTATCCCATGAATGGCAGGGTACCCAGCGTTCTAGGGCTGGTGGCTTCGCTTTTGCTTTTGTTGGGGGGCGAGAGGGGAGAGAGGGGAAGAGGGTTGTGGGGGGGCGGGGGGGGGGGGGGGGGAGTGTGGTACCCACCGTGAACCATTCTAGTTAATTGAGTAAAGATCAGCAGTCATCTTAAAGTTGGCAAGACATGCTTTCTTTTATGGGCTTAGCGATTAGAAACAAAGGTGCCATCCCTATTAACCACAACACTGATTGCTTTAATCAATGGCTTTGCGGGTTTTATAATGGCAGGAAGGTGTTCTTCAGATGGTTTATGAATGCAGGGTACAAACCATGACGCTCCACACTTGTGATTTTGTTTTCAGATAATTCTTGCCATCTCAGACTATCTAATGTTACTGTCTTCTGCAGATGTTCGCAATTCATAAGGTCAAGGAGCAAAAGAGAGGGAATACCGTATTCCCGGAATTATTAATCCGTGGAATAGATGCAGTATTTAGCATCAATTAACCATATATCCATGTGTCTATCTATAAACACGATTTTTTTTAATCCGCACAGAATAAACTTATAAATAAACTTATAAAGAGAGACAAGACATTAGCATGATGGTTGTTTTTAGGGATATTTTTTAAAAATTATTACTGTAACAATTTCAAATATTCTACTCGATAAATGTTATAAATATGTTTGTGAAATAAAAAATTAGTTGAACAACATGTTTTAAGTTTTTAAAAAGCATATTTCTAAAACAGAACCAAACAAACGGAGCCGGTCAATAAAAGTGCAAATTAGAGTTCTACACAATAATTCTACTAAAAAAAAAAATGTAAGCACAACCCCATGGAGAAGGGAAGTTCAATTCTAAAACATAGTACAAGCACTGAAGCTTGGCTCAAAGCTTTCATCAATATTCTGCTGACAAATATGCCAGTGGAGATTGGGAAGGTTTCCTATCCCATCAAAGCACCAATTCCGGGTCCAACACTCTGTCATGCCTCATCCTGAATCTTCTGTACAATCTACCTGAAGGAACTCCTTTAACTTTTACATTCATCAAAATTTCCATAATCTCTCTTCTAAACCCACAGCAAAACCTTGATTAACTTCCTTCAAATGTAATACAATATTGCAGGCAGTTTGAATTAATGAGACTCCTGGAGACAGGACAAGGACATGCCTCACCCTTGCCCCTGGTGCTTCCAAAGTGAATACCATCCAAGTTATGCCTGCTTTTCGATTTCTTGTTTTATTTGAAGGGCAGCCCTTACCACATTACCTCGTGTGATAATTCCAACCTTAACAATGGGAACAATTGAAGAAGTAAGAAGGCCTAACACAAAATAAAAGCACATAAAGCGACAAGGTCTTACCAGCCTACCATCGGCAGCCACTACAGGAAGTCTCCGGTATTTTGTCTTGAGTAACAACCTGATGTTAAAAAATAGCAACAAATGTGGGTTCAATATATTTGCCTGCCACTTTACAATACAGCAATAATGATGTCAAAATAGTCAGCTTAAGTCCAGCAAGGAACAACAGAACCTTGCAGCATCCTCAAGATTAGTAGATTTACGAACCACCAGTGGCGCTGGTGTCATTAGATCACCGACAACTTGACCATTGGTTTTGCTAAGTAACTTCTGTAGATCATTAAATGTCTGAAAAATTTTCGGGATCAGAGATGTCAGAATTTTGGGAAGGACAGTCAAGAAAAAGCAAACAAACAAAGACAGTGTAAAATAGCAAGATATGTACTTCTAAACACAGGAAATGAAATTAAGATGTGCAATCTCTTTCTTACAGCTTATAACCTGCTCAACAATAGAGAATGTAAAACTCAAAATGATCTGAAGAAGTGATAGATAGTTCTGTGCTAAGTGTGTGAAACCATAATTCGTGAGAAAGCTCTGACAATCAAGGAACCAGCTGTAAATGGAGGTCTAATACAAAACAACATTCCATTTAGGGAGGCATGCTAGTCTTCTACCGGCAACAAAAACAGAGACAATCTAGATAAAATGAAATTGCTAAAAACTAGAATAAGAACAAAATGAAACATAGGAAAACATAGCCACTGTCATCCACGATGGTAAGAATAGGAGGATGATTCGCCAAATCTCAGATTCTTGCTCATTTAATTAACATGAGAAAAACCAACAAAGACATGGTCAAATGCGGTTGTGATGAAGAGGTAGAGGATTTCAGGAGAAAATAATGATCTCTTACGTACTTTCCACGTGCTGTCAACTTCAGGAAATATGGCAACATCACTTCTTGCAGTACCTGATTAAAATATTGGAATATCTTATATCAAATAAGGCATTTACTATTCTAACTGGAGAACAAAAGATGTATAAGGATGACAGGAGGAGAACAGGACAACAGTTTCAATTGACAAAACATACCATGGTAAAAAGAGTCATATAAGCACATAAGAAAAGTAAGCTCTATTGCATTATGCTCGATGAACAAATTGCAAATATATTTGTAAGCTCTACAATAAAATATAGTATACTTCACATTTGAATACTTATGATCAGAAAAACTACAGATGACTTATTTAGAAAGATGGCTCCTCATTCATCACCAATAATAGATCCACTAGGTGTGTTTCTTTGCATAACTCGGACAAAAATGTCAACCACAGGATTGCAATTGAATATGAGTAGGCATATCATATCCACAGTAAAATGGGCCATAAAAGCACGTGATTACAAACTCAAAAATTGTGAGTAGGAAGGTTAGTAATGCCAAAAGCCTATGGGACAAATTCAAAGAATTTACCAGAGCAGTGATCAGATGGCAAAGGCATTCTAATGTAAATCGTACTCTGAAGTTCTACCTGATATAGAATCCAATGCTAACAAATCATAGTCTGAAACAAGACCAACCTGCAGCAAGAAAGAACTTCTTAATGTCGTTGAAAACCATTAACGTTTGCCCAATAATGTCCATTCAGCATACACTGAAACGCTTAAACAAAAGGTTAATAAATAAGCTTTAGCACTTTAGATCATGGAGTTCGATAGTTTTACTAAAACATCGAGTCAGTTCATCTATTTCAATGAATTTATAAAGGTCTTGATAATTATTGAAGAATCACGTCAGCTTAGGCGATGCAGAGGAATATTAAGGAAAAATTTATCCAAATCCCAAGCTCTGAGTGTCAACAAGGACTTGTAGCATGCTAGTATTCATCTACTGGCGTGAAGAAGGCAAACAACAGTTACAAACTAATAAGGAAAAATTAAAAGGAAAACATACCAATTTCCAGTCATCATCAATGACCGGAAAACCAGTTATCCTGTTTTCTACGAGAGCTTCCAAGGCTGTTGGAAGAAAACAGTGTGTAAGGAATAATGTAAATCCAGAAGCAATATTGTCATGTAAGAAATAGAAAAGGAGCTGCACGTTAATTAGATTACCTTCGTCCACAGTTGTTGTAGGCTTTACCACGTGCAGCTCCTCTTTTCTAGTCATAAAATCACCAACAGTATATATACCATTTCTTGCCTGCCCAACACAGATGATGTAAATCCCTTACTCTTTTTTTTTTTTTTAATTCAAAACAGAATTAAACATATAAAGGATGTACAGATAAACAGGGGGAAAATGTACAGAAGTTTTCAGTCTATAAATCAACCAAATACGCAGGTTCCACGCGTACATCTTTTTCTAATCAAAATTAACTTATTTTTCAAGAAAACGAAACCAACTTTCACCGCAATTTCAATCAATAAAGACAATGATTATCGCTCTACAGAGAAAATCCACCTAAAAAATAAATCCAAAAAATTAGTACAAGTGGATAAAAGGCGGGTGTTGGTCTTGTTCATACCGGTACGGTATTGGTGGTCAAAGTGGTGCCAGCTGCAACAGTGAAAGGCTTGCGGGAGCCCAAATGGTGGACTGAACTGAGGTAGCTCCTGAATGTTTTTGGGCCGGGCTGGGATAAAAGTAGGCAGGGCAACTGCTGGTGGAAGGCGGTGGAAGTGGTACGGAGGAAAGAAGAGAGTGATGAGAACTCTAAAGGAGAAACTGAGCTCATCTTTAGAGGATTTTTTCCTTTTCTTTCTGCCTTTTTCTTGAATTAACGAAGGTGTGGCGTATATAAGCCAACGGCGGTGGCTCAGGTTGCGAGGAGTGAAGGGGAGCAAAGGGGAGCTAGTTGTTTTGCGCCACCGCCAGACAGTCTATATGTGATGTGATAGGAAAACAAGCATATATCAAATCATTACTCGTTATTTGTTCTGCCTATACTTTCATTTGTCACGGTAAAAGAAAAAAAAAAGTAATTTCTTTTCTTTTCGTTCAAGTATAATAGATGTTTAGCTTAAAAAAAAAAAGGTCTAGTAGATGTTTATCCCTACGAAAAAAAAGTACAATAGATGTTTACTTCTTTTTCTTCTGCTTGACAGTTTAGAGGAATGTTGTAATAGATAAAATGGTATTTTAAATAGAGATTAGAAGTTTATATGATATTATTGTTTGGTAGATTATAAGGGCCAATATATTCAATGGAAAAAATACATCATATATTAAAATACTATTTAACCTAATTAGTTATATTATGGGACATTTTTAAGTAGATCGGGTTTACGAGCCACTTGTAAATCTTGTGATTTAAAAGAATACGCAAGTGGACAAAATAATATATACTGATCTAAAAAAATAATGTAAAATAGTGTAATTGGAGCGTAGACCGGGTCATTCAAGAATTTTTCGTTATATTACCATGCGAAGTGAAGTTTCATCAAGGACACTACCAACAAGAGGTAACAAATTTTTATTACAAGCGTATTGCAGCCTCTGTTATTTTAGATAGTAATTCAAACTGTGGTTCACCCGGGCAGGAAATAACAGCTAAAATCCAAAGATAATTGATTAGCATCTAAAAGATGCATGCGCAAATTCTAAGAAAGCAAGTGGTAGTTAAGGCAGCACTTTTCATTTCCATCCCCTATGAATTAGAAAGCCGACTAACACGCATCATATGTCAATGGGGTTTAGTCTTATGGTGAAATATCAGGGTTGAAGCTCAAGAGTTCGAGGTCCTAGTTTTAAGTCTTACAAGGTGTGAATTTGTCTAATATTATTATCAGACAATTGTTAATTTAATATTATTAGTATTTTCTCAATAATTGTTAATTAATTTAATTTGTTATTTTTCTCAACGTTTGTTAGTTATTTGTAATCTATTAATACTAATATTAGTATCGAGAATTCATAAACTTATTTAAATTAAACAAAAAAAAAAGGAAGAAGAAGAAGAACCTGCGCAATCCATCACTTTTGTATGATGGACCCAAAATGGAAGCAGAAATAAGTTGACTGGAATTGTTATCTTTGTTCAGATCCGTTTCTATGATCCGCTATACATGTCAGGCCTTCTTACGTGATCAAAAACCTGTACGCGCAATTTTACACAGGTGTGGTTGGATCCAAAACTGTTTGTACATGAAGATTGGGTTCGGCCCATTTTAAAAGAACAAGGGTGGGCTTGCTCCATGATCAGATTTATTTGAGATCATACACGGCCCATTCATTTTGCACACAGCCTGCTCCGCTATTATATCTAAACCAGACGAAACAAAAGGAGCAAATATGACCTCTGTGTAACTTTTACAATTCGGCCATATTAAGTATTCATTTCTGTGTACAACTTCCATGAACCAAGACTGCTTTATTCTTCGCCAGGGGGAAAAAAAAAAAAAAAAACTCAAGTTGGGCCTGCTAACAAGACCAGGCTGGCTGTGGCTGGTTAATAATTAGTTTCCAAACTACTCTAAAGAGTCGTTTGGTTCACATTCCTCAATCACTATTACTAAGAATATTATTAAACCTATTATAAGTATAGGTTTTGACAATTACATCTAACATGTTTGGTTTAGTAATGGAACAAGTATCATTCTTTTCAAAAGGTTAATGAGTTTGATAGAGTAGTATTTTAGGGGAATCATAAAGACCCTAATTGATCACTTTTATTCCCATTGAATAATAGTGATAGTAATTTTTCAAACATCAACAATGGGTATCATTACTATTCACGCCCATTCCCCTCCTTAATTCCTCTAAATCAAACACCCCCTAAGTGATAATTTGATGTATTAGTATTTCTTTACAAATAAAGAAGAAAAAATTCAAGCTGTGCATTTTGCTTTCACATTGCTTCGTTCCATTTCTCCACTGACATTATCATGTTTAAAATTCTCCTGTCTAGTAGTAAAGTGTGACTAATTAAAAATAAATAAAAATCAATAACTTGGGCTAGAATTTTGAGCCCCTGTTATAGGAATTAGGAAATGCATGCCAGTTAATGATATTAATGCAGTCAATCTCTGCAGGTATTCTACTGTTAACATTTGGGGAAATGTTTGGTTGGAGTTAATTTAATAAGAATTCATTTCCTTTAGATAGTATGCATGTAGAAGTCCAGAAGAGCCTTAAATTTTCCTTAAATTGGACTAACATATATCTCCGTCTCAAAACAACAGATGTTCAGTCCAATTATCAATCATGTTCCCTCTGATTTGTGTGATTGACCAATTCATATCTGCCATTACTTCCGGGTGAGGTCCAATTTGTGTCGTGTTTAATCACAAGCTTATGAGTTCGGAAACAATTAGTCATCACTGGTTGGTGATCTATTCTGTGCTATTGTCATTGTGTAGTTAGACATTACTCAGTTAACTTGGTTCAGAGTCGTTTGCATTTTCTTGCGAGGATTTCTAATACTCTTGAATACAGCAGCTAGCAGTCGTTTTTGTTAACCGAGATACAATGAACCAAAATCGTACGTGAGAAAGAAAGCCTTTTCCAGACAAAATTCTGAAGCCGATCGATGTTTCACATCACACCTCAAAATCATGAATAAAACGCAGCTTTTTTACTCTACTTCCATGTCTCTCTTCCCGACTTGTAACTTCATTAACAAAGATCATAGGTTTTTTTTTTTTTAGTATTTCACAATTACTCCTTCAACTCTGCATCCATTTTCCCTAGAGTCTTCTTCTATATTCCAAAACCCGATAATAAAAGTTTTCTTTTAAATAAATATGTTTGAAGAAGGGGTTTTGAGTTTGGACAGGGAATCTATAGACTGACAAGAGGCAAAATCAGCATTTGGGATCGAACCCATGAAAGCAATCTATAGACTATGGCAAAATCAGCATTTGGGATTTGGATAGCAAATTTGTAAAGAGACATTCTTTTGGCGAGTTGATAATTCTCATGTGGAGGATTTAACTACAGACTACCGTGATTAAGGATAAACACAGCATAGTTTTATGAGAAAAGTTTTAGTAACAGTTGTCCAGGAGACGGGAATCGAAGCCGGCCCCTCCCGCTACATCCCCAATCTTAGGACCCCATATGACTGTTTCCAAGAGCTATCAACTATCAAGGCCTTGGCTCCAGCAAGGTTCGACTCTTTATCTCTGTCTCTCTCTCTCTCTCTCTCATTTTTTTTTTATTTTATTATAACTATTTAGATCTCTCTTGGAACATATACACACAAAAAAAAAAAAAAAGGATCTATTCGTATTATAAATAAAGTATAACTTTCCAATCAATAATTTTTAACCACGCAGGAACAGACCAACTAGGATGAAAATTGGAACACGGTTTGCAACTCATGGCCAAGAAATTCAATTGAACGCATGTAACATGTGAAATTCGCCCTAGACTTCACAAAAGTCCGTGGCATTTTTCCGCCAGAGATGAATATAATGAACTTAAATGCCCATTCTTGATCCACTTGATGAGGTGTGCTGTCTGGTCCCCTACCTTGGCCTCAACACTTTACCTCTTTTACTTTTGAAAAATTGACAAAACAATAATGGGTGTTGCGAGGAAATGGATACAAAACAAGCAACACTTAGCTCCGATCTCTGTCACTTTCCATTTACAAACTCGTGTTGTTATCTCTGTGTTTAATGGGCTTTACAGGAAACCTTTTTGAAAGATCCAATTGATAACATTTGCGTACGTGTTTTATGAAAATATACAGACACGTATCATTTTTCATCAAGCTGCAGAATTCAAATACGAGAGAGGAAAACTTTGGGTTCGATGTTTGGGGACCATTTTGTACTCCTAAAATTTAAAAGGGACCACTGTTTGGGAGCCGTAAGAAATG
The DNA here is from genome assembly GCA_024721245.1 of Mitragyna speciosa. NCBI lineage: Eukaryota > Viridiplantae > Streptophyta > Magnoliopsida > Gentianales > Rubiaceae > Mitragyna > Mitragyna speciosa. The sequence continues at coordinate 4,088,422 of CM045561.1, read as the reverse complement.
AGAAGTATTTATAGCAGTTTTATTTAATCAAGTCGTTAATTATTAACCCGCAAAATGTACTGCTCCCATAAATTTTCTTTTTTTGTCTCTTTAATACAATTATTCATCGCTTTCTTACAAGGAGAAGGAATTGAAAGAAAATTATCAGATGATAGAATCTTAACCACAGGTAGATAAAAGAGAAAATGTAGCGTAGAAGTGATGGGTAAATATTTATTACCCTACTCTTAAGTATTCTCAACTCTCTTCTACCCAGTGTTTTAGCCCTTTAATTAAACAAAAAGAAAATATATAACAAATTATTTAGTAGCATAGAAATTTTAGTCCTAAATTAAATACCAATATACGGGCACGAATATAAATGTATTTTGCTCAAATCCGTATATAATTATGTACGTATATAAGCATGTATCTTCAACTACTACTCCCCACTAAGCACGAGTTTAGATATAGAGCATTCACTAATATACTTAAGATTTAAGCAATAATCCGTACAAACATTTGAATAATGCACAATTAATTAATGAAGCTCATGAATCATGAGGACTCGATATCAACGTTCATAGGTCCAGTGATAAAGGCCACACAAAATTCAATAAAGAATTCAATTTTCACAAATGAACAAGAAAGAGTCCGCGCGTGAAAAGGACGTACCAGTAGCACGATGCCAGACCAAACTTGGATCCAAACAAGAAAAGAAAAGGAAAACCAACTGGACTATTTTACAATTAATTAAACAGTTTGTGATGTGGTTGGTTGTCTGGGATTAAGGTGCATGCAGGTTTAGTACAAAGTGAAAGGTGCATGCATTTCTTTGCCGCCTGAATTTGACTATGCTTTTTTGGTGTTCTTATCTAGACGTCGGTGTTGACTCCCGATTGTCGACAAAAGAAGGTTTCAATTTGATCGTGAAACCTAGAAGGAACAAAATTAAGGATGGAATTAATTAAAAAGCATTTGCTTCCCATCGAATAATGCAACATCAACAACACTTACAGGTCCTCGTACAAAAATGCATTAATTTCGTTCATATGTTATATGACCAAGAAATACCGGTTAGAGCGTGAGTGAATTAGTAATTAAGCCCCATGATTTATCCCTTAAATCAGCAATTACTTTTTAGAATAGATTGTGAAATTGATTTGGGTTTTCCTTTCTCTGTAGGTCTTGTGCCGAAAAATTTCAAAAAAAAAAAAGAAATACTGGTTAGATTGAAACAAAAAAAAAGGGAAAGAAATTTACAAGTTAGATTAATCATATATAATAATTTAGAGAAAATTAAAAAAAAAAAAAACACACAGGAATGAAGCTCCAAAAATTTTTGCACTTCGGCTTATTCATTTTTGCAGCAATCAAGTTTCGTGTAACGCAGCTCACGTTGCACTGAATTATTTTAAGGGACAACGGAAACATCAGAAAATCATGTTGGTGGCTTCTATATCATGTCTTTCTCTCTCCAACCAGCCAATACTTATCTTCATATCTGCAAATTGGGTGGTCCTATCATTATTTTTTTCCTCTTTCGGCCATTATGGTACCATCAAAATACTATGTAAAATTCGTAGTATATCCACATGTTTCTCCAACCACATGTACAAAATAAACAATAAAATTCATACCTCACATTTGTACGTCTAAGATTTTTTTGGAACGTAGGAAAAATATAAAATTTTCACTGGAAAATGTCCAATGTTTGAATTCACTTCTGCGATTGCAAGCTTAATAGATATACTCTTTAATAAATAGTATCAAAATAAAAATTGTTTAAATCATCTGGCAAAGCTTTAACAAGATTTTTAGATTGGGAGAGGTTCTAAAATCCTAGATACGTTTACATAATAATTTGTACTGATGACATCTAAGTGAATAAAAAATGGAGATCAAATATAATTAGCTTATGTGCAATATCTTACTTTAACGAGATTGTAGAATTTTCATTACTATTTATCACCTCTCAAAAGTCACAATATTTTTTGAAAATGTCATTACTATGCAATAGAGGAGTAGGAAATTTTTTCATATCAAGCTAGTCCAACAATTACCATTTATCACTATGCAATAAACATTATAAAATACTAATACATTTTTTGAATAATCAAGATAGGAAAAATTAAAATACTAATACAAAAACGGGGTGTTTCCATTTTCTTATGAACATTATTTAATCCTAGTTAGACGTAGAACCCGTATTTTACAAAGGGAGATGAGTGTTGAGCATCTTGTGTGCTAACTAAGTTCAAAACAATTTATTTCGATTTGGGTCCCTTTCTATCTTCGAGAAAAATTTCATAATATTTTAATGTTTTATGGTTGGAAGTAGTCGTGGTCTACTTCTTCTCCACACATATAAGTTGTTGTTTATAAGCAAAACCAACCAGTCGAAGTCAACGGATCAAAGGTCTCAAATCAAACCCATCCCCCGTCCGGGCCGGGTGAGGAGTTTTGCGAAAGATTTGAAAGAGTATCATGTCATTGCTAAGATGCCAAATATTGAAAAGAAACTGTTGCAATTATAGTATACTAGCCATATAGGATAGTAGTAGTGTGAAATATAGATGAAGATGTAGAAGGATTCCCAAGGAAGATTTACCGGCTGCTAAATTCATGAAGAATATAAATCCAATGAGTATTGCAGTTACTACTTATAGCAAGTGCAAATGAAAGCTAATCATCGTGTTTGCCTAGCTCTGCCTAAAATCCTCTCAATACAAACTCGGTATGATATTTCTATAACTCAGACATCCAATATACATATACATATATATATATATATATATATATATATATATTATAGACACACCCCCCCGGGGGGAGCGGATACTCCTTAATTTATTTTAGGCCAAGCGCAATAAATATTTTCTTTTTCATAGCAAGATTATGTATCATTTGCATCATAACTAAGGGGAAATATGCTCCAATACACCTCCCTAACTACTTTTACAATATCAAGTTGGCTACTTTTACTTTCAGGGCACACGTAATTTTACTTAGTGGCGGTCCCACTTTTATTGTTAAACTGATCTATCATTCTCTCTCGTGATAAAAAGAAAAAAAGAAAAACTTCTAGAAAAATGTATCGCCATTAGGGGAAGAAAGATAAAAAGAAATTGTACCAAGTTTGAATTCTTTTAGGTTCAAACATTAGTCTGTCATTGTATTAACGGAAAGACTCCTAAACCTCGGAATTACGTACCAAAATAGTCTTATTACATGTCATGATCAATAATTTTCACACTGGGCAATTCCTTATTGGCATAAAAATTGACTATAGTTGCCTTCGCCCTCATTATTTGTACTTTAATGTTACACTATCAGACAAATAAAATAAAGTAAAAAAGTCACGATCATCAAACGAGTTATGGGGACTTTTAAGACCGTAGTAGCATGGCACGTATATTGTGCTATAATTGTGATAAACTAGCATTATCAAGAAGGAATTATAGCATGTCACAATTGAGAAATGGGTCAGGTTAAAGGATTCAATACTGAACATTTGCAGGGTTCGGATTGTACGTGAATTGAGGTCCAGATCAGTTCGCGTGATTCCCGATTGATCTGGACCGTTCAATTTAATTTGTCAATAAAATATTTAAGGTACATTAGTGGCCAATTTGGGTCACAAGTGATTGTTCTTGCCTTAAATTCAAATTTATATAACAAATTAACAGTGCCTACCTAAGTTTAATACTAGAGTACTATGTTAATGTGTGTAGCAACGTTATGAGTACATGCAAGAATTAAACATTATAAGAGAGTGGTAAGCCTGGACTTGAAATGAATCTGTCCATAATTGGCGGGGAAAGTGAGGTAAGGCCCACTTCTTTTACGGACTGTTTCCACAAGTGGTAAACAACCACTTGAACCACAGCCTCGTCCCGCTTCCGTTATTGGAAGGTTTGTCTTTTGACGCCCACTCAAAATAATTTCTGGAAATGAAAAAGAGAAAAAAGAAAAATTCTCACTCACAAAAAATAGGAATGAAAATAGACGAGAGAGTTGGGTGAAGTGAACTGTTGGGAATTTTGTCGGGTGCGTTGTTACGTGGCCAGTTTTTTTTTTTTTTTTTTCCTTTTTATTAGTTTTCCCTTAATAACCCTTTAAAAGTCATGGGGGCTCCACTTCTTCCCTACGATGTCTTTATGTTTGGTTCTGACACAACCCTTCCTCCTCCAGCTTCTTTATTGCGTTTTTTTTTTTTGCAATTTTTAATATTTGGTAATTCTTAAACATACCTACGATGTAAATGATGTCAACCATGCTGATATGTTAATCTACGAATCTATCTGTCAATCTATCATCTGGTCCCAGTTGGCTTCACGATTTTTTACCCAACCAGTTAGATTTACGCTCTCATTCTCGTTTAGTTCAACACGCGCGCGGCCCGGCTTTTCTTTTTGCTGAAGGGCGATCTCCCTCTTTTCCTCGACTCTCGTTGGATTGGGAAAATATTTAGATGGATCCGATCCACGGAATAGTTTCGTAGACTTCTTGATTCAGAAATAGCCGCATCACTCATGACTTACCGTATGAATGATGTGGTTGCTTCTGAACCAAGAGGTCCACGGAATCCATCTAAATATTTCCCTGTTGGATAAGGAAGAAGTAGCACTTGACTCCGTGTGCATAGTTGTTTTTTGAAATATTTTTTTTAAAAAAATATTACTGTAATAGTTTTAAATTTTTTTTAATAAATATGTTTTTAAAATATAAAATTAATTAAAAAATATGTATAAAATTTTTAAAAAATATGTTTTTAAAAAACATAACCAAATAAATAGAACCTTTGGTCTCTCAAGGCATTAGGTTCATTAGAGAATTGGTATCCCATCTTGTCAGGAAAACATGAAAATTTCTTACATGGATCGAGTTTAAGGTCTCGCTTGTGAAGAACTTTGTGGCCTAAAAGAGTGTCACATAAATATAGTTATGCATGCTGAAGTTAATAAAATGATGTAATAATACTTAGGCAGCTTTCTTTTATATCACAAAGTCTGTAGGTAGAGCTATAAACTAGATCCATATAAGATATTTTTTAAAAAGCCAAACAAATCATGGCAAAAAATAATTTTTGTCATGCTACTGCTTTTCCAATTTACTTGTTTAATTATTTTTTTTATCTAACACACACAAATAGCTTGATAGATTTTTGCCTCCAAAATTTATGTGTATAAAATTTTATCTCGATGAACAAGTAATCTAATGGAAATCATTTTCTCACTTTTTTTTTTAATTAAAGCATTTTTTAGCAAAATTTTTCATTTTATTTTATATAAACCTAATGCTTGTACACTTTGAGGTATTTACGACTTTATATGCTACCTTTTACATTCTATTTACAAATACTATACTACTATGTTACGTTATACTTTGAAGCATTCAAGTGACCATCCCTATTTCATACCCAATGTCCAGTTTGGTTTGGTTAATGGCACCTTCTTCCATGACACTGCGACATTTCTCAGCTTTTCTACAATGGCTGCAACTATCTCAATCTTAGACACTCTTACTGACTAGAATATGATCATAGTTGCAGATCTCCATGTGTAATAAACTGTTGTTGCCAATGCTAACCTCTTCATTTTGTATGGAAAGACTTTGTTTTCCAGTGTAATGTATAATCCATGATTGTTCTTCATCCCATGCATGTCTTCCCCTATAGACTAAGCACGTTCTTTGCATTCATTGTCATATTGCAGATGTTCCTTTGCATTCAAAACATAGGTGTTCTATATTCTCTTCTCCCGTTCTGCGAAACAAACATTCTGCTGTGTATTATGTCCATCCCCAACTTCTTAGCCAATGTTTAGTAGTAAGTCTCTTCCCACGCAGGAGCCATAGCATAAATGAGAACCTTGGTATATATCCTTCACCTAATACCAGTTTTTACAAATTCACCTCTAGTTTACTGGTCTTCAACACCTTTAATGCTGGAGTCGTCAAGCACTTTTACACATATACACATATGATATTATATACAAAACTTTATTTCTTAGAAAACTTTCATCATTTTGTCGTTCCTTGCTTTCTCTTCATCCATTAGCAAATTCGACATCGACAAAGCCGTAATACTTAAAACCAAATGGCATAGAATAGTTAGAACATATAAATTATGGTGGATATATTTCGTTGTTATTAGCCCATTTTCTTTGTAGCATGTAGGAATCAATTTTATGGGCATCTTGTTGAGCCTAATTAGTAAAGAAAATTTTAAGCACCTAAAAAATTTCCAAATTGTAAACTATACTTTATTGCTCAAATCGTAAATTAATATTATTTGATTAGTGTTGAGAATTGTATTCAATTTAGAAAAACCATTTTATTTTCATGTAAGGATGATTATAGTAGGAAAACAAAAATTCTAACAAAATATTTTCGAAATTATCAACATATCTCCAATATTTCACTAGCTTTCAAATGTTCAAATTATAAACAATTGTTAATTATTTATTGTTTTTCTATAACTATGAAAAATCTCATGTTTTGATGACCAAAGCATAGCCAATGCTTGCACCATATTTTTCTAATACGTAAGCTATACATTTTTTTTTACTTGAAAGGTGTAAAAATACTAGTCCGAAATAATAGACACACACATACATATACAACATATATACTTTTCTATTTTATGCGGTTGACTAATGAATGCTCAAGTGAAAGAAATTCTTTGGAAGAGGTAAAATTGCTAAACTTGCAACGTTTTAGTCAAAGCACATGCAATGGAAGACAACTCGTTAATGATTTTTTTTTTTTCCAATATTAACTTTTTCTTCCGTGTGGATATGGTAAACATGAGCTTATACATGGCAGTGAGATAGACAATCAGGTTAAAGAAAGAGAAAAGTAATCAAAACTACCAAGCAAAATACCATTGGTAGAACTAGTACCAAAACAGAAAAAAGGTTAAAAAAGGACAAGGTCGCGTGCGAGGGTGTCTGTGTAAAATTGGTGGCGGAAGAAGAAGACAACATGGTACTAAAAATCTTCTTGTGTCGCCCACGCGCCGTAAAAGTGAGAGTGGTGGAAGGGTATAGTTAATAAATACGAGGTAGCTGTTCAGAAGGCCATTGGTCACTCGAAGAACAAAAGAGGCAAATGGTGGCCCTCTTCCCGTACTCTTGGATTGGACTTTTCTGGAAAGTTTTTCCTTTTATTGCTATTATTCCCATTCCCATTTCCTGTTCTGAAACCAATCCCCTCTGCCCCTCTGCCCTCTGCCCTCTGCCGTGGCCCTGACTCACAATAATTCCTCCCAATTTTATCCCCAAAATGCCCTCCTGTATTGATCCTATTCATGCCCATTGCTTTAGCTTTTTCTAATTGGTAAAACAAGGGAAAACAAAAAGGTGAATGTGGACGTGAAATGTGAGGCTGGTACTATACTACTAGAGCCCTATAATTACATTTTTTTTTGTGAGTTTTTTCTTACTTGAAATATACTACCCCACTATTTATTTCTTCACCCTCCCTCCAAGTATCCCTGCGTGTGCTATAGTGTGTGAGAGAGAAAAAGGGAGAAAGAGATTAACCCTGACGTGAGAGTGAATGAACGAAAATGAAATGATAATTAGTTTTACTAATAAAGGCAGTTGAGTAACAAGTCATCCTTCTGGGCTTGGTGCTGCCTATTTCCAATAGTGGGTAATATTGAGAGAGAAGGGAGAGAATTCTTTTCGATTTGGCTAACGTCGGAAAGTTGCGTAAGCAATAGATGTTTCTTTGTTTATTATTCTCATGTTTGAACGAACCAATAAGAAAAAAGAATAGTAAATCCTGGAGGAGGGAAGGTAATACCAAGGAGAGAGAGACACACACACACAGACAGATAGATTTTGAGCTCAGTAAATTAAAGTAGTACTAGCACATTTTTAGCGAAAAGAGAGAGGTTAAATACAGAACCTAAGGCAGACCAGACATGTATAAATGGAAAGAGAGTTAGAAACTGTCAAAACTATTTATGAATGATTGAAACCAAAGGCAAACAAGAAACACACACACAAAGTGGTGGTTTCCATGTTTAGACTCCTAACATTATAACCTTTGAAAATAAAGAGAGCCAATTCGGATGAGTGACTCTAAAAGACTTTTAGAAAGAGAAACAACTCTACTACAACTTCTATTAGTACCACTATTGACATAGATACTAGATAGATAGAGATCTTAAGAAGTGGTGGCTGCTTTCGGCCTAGTCTTCTCAAACTGCCCTCGTCTATGCTGTATTGGGCAGCTAGATGGGATACGCAGGATCTAGTGAAATATAGGGCAAACTAACATTAACAACAAAAGAAAAAGATCAACATCTCTCCTCCCTCTTCCTTCCATCCTTCTCTCGGACCTCCACCCTATACACCGTTTTTTTTTTTTTTTCTTCCTTTCTAAACAACAACATTAAACTCTTTCCTCCACTTCCTTAAGTCGTAGGTTTCATTGTTTTTTATTTTCTCGGCAAGTCAGCCAGCAAGTAGCTAAGCACACAGTTTCCCCTCGTCATTATTTTATTCCTCCACTACCATCCTGACGAGTCTTCCTTACCAAATATATCCTATTTAAACAGAAGAGTTACACGCCAGGAAAGAAAAATCCAAATAAAGACAGCTGAAATTGTAGTTTGCCTGCTTGCCTTTCCGAAATTTCGGTTGCTTCTGATAATCAGGAAGATATTTTCAAAGTTGATCAATCAAATATATCCACAGGTTATTTAGGAGCTGAACCTTGTAGAAAAAAATGTGGGATCTGAATGATTCACCGGATCAGAGAGGATGATGAATCAGAAGGCTGCTCTTCGCCGGTTGACGGCGAAGATGACAAGGGAAAGCGGGTCGGATCGGTGTCGAATTCGAGCTCATCAGCTGTAGTAATCGAGGATGGTTGTTCAGATGAAGAAGTTGGAGAATTAAGGGGAGGGAGTAGTAGAAAAAGAAGTACTACTGCTAGTAGGATATTTGGGTTCCCCGTGTCGGCTCATAACGACGATAACTTTTCGTCGGAGAGCGACCCTCCACCGGTGACACGGCAGTTCTTTCCGGTGGATGAGTCAGACATGGGCGGTGGTACTTCATCCGGCGGCGGCAACGAAGGTGCGAGCAGTGGTTCTGGAGCTGGACTGCCTAATTTCCCAAGGGCTCACTGGGTTGGAGTTAAATTCTGCCAGTCGGAGCCACTTAGCGGCGGCGTGATGGGGAAGTCCATGGAGGTTTCTCAGCCTCTAAAGAAGAGTCGCCGGGGACCAAGGTCTAGAAGTTCCCAATATCGTGGGGTTACCTTTTACCGGAGGACTGGCCGGTGGGAATCCCACATATGGTGAGCCATTCTTTCTTTCTTTTGTAGACTGTTCACAGCTATAGATCAGCCTTTTTTTGTTTTTCATTTTCCCATTAAAAAAATCTGTTCTCATTCATCTATTCAACTACGTATAATTCATTACTGATTCTTTCTTTTTCTTGTGTTTCATGATCCAGGGATTGCGGGAAGCAAGTTTATCTTGGTGAGTTCATAACAAAACAAAATAAAGCTCTAGTATAGTCTTGCTCAATTTACTATTTCTACAATCTTCTTTTCAATTTCCTTTTTATGCTTGAATCAAACTGACATAATGGTCAAAATGGGTTTTTCTTGAATCTCGGATCTAGGTGGATTTGACACGGCACATGCGGCTGCACGGTGAGTTGCTGAAACTTTTTTTTACTACTTCTATTTGTTGTAGTATTTCCCAAAGCTCAGTTAATGGATTGCACTGGAAATTTCTTGTCACTAGGTATAATCTTGGAAATTTTTTTTAACGCTTTCTAATTTGGAAATGTGTTGTGTTACCACAGTGCATATGATAGGGCAGCCATCAAGTTTCGAGGAGTCGAGGCAGACATCAATTTTACTCTAGCGGATTATGAAGATGACTTGAAACAGGTAGGTGCATCTCATCTTAAAGAGAGATATAGACCAAAGAAAGGAAGGGGAGACATCTTATTATACTTTTAGACAGTTTATGATGACCTTATTTTCTAGCTTTAGTTTAGCCTTATCTTCAACAGTTGTTATTCAAGATACACATGGGAAAAAAGTATATTATATGTAGGGGAGTAATATAATTCAATTGTGTTGCAACAGATGAGCAATCTAACCAAGGAAGAATTTGTTCATGTACTTCGGAGGCAAAGTACTGGCTTCCCTAGGGGAAGTTCCAAATATAGAGGTGTAACTTTGCACAAATGTGGTAGATGGGAAGCTAGGATGGGCCAATTTCTAGGCAAAAAGTAAATCCTGCTACTTCTACTAGTACCTTTCCTCATTTCCAGTTTTTTTGTTTAGTTAATTAATTTGCAATATGATCTCATGTTGACATTTTAATTTGCCATTTTGCCCTTTATATTTATGTTCCTTTTGGTATTTAATTTGCTACAGATACGTTTACTTGGGTCTGTTCGATACTGAAATTGAAGCTGCCAGGTATGTTGCTTTTACTTTTCCATTAGATTTTGTTGCCTTCTAAAGAATTAAAGCATTCGTAGTAGTAACAAGTTTTAAATGTTAAATGTACTGAGGGCTAAAGAATTCCTGGTTCTACACTGCTAGGGCTTATGATAAAGCTGCCATAAAGTGCAACGGGAAGGATGCTGTTACTAACTTTGATCCCAGCATTTATGAAAATGAACTCAACTCTACCGGTAAAATAACAACATGACAATTCTGTTAAAATTTCCAATTTTATGTCAAATAATTCTAGAATTGTTCTCCCAGAATCCTCTGGTAGTGCTGCAGACCACAATCTCGATTTGAGCTTGGGAAATTCAGCTTCAAAGCTAAGCAGCGGAGGGATGGCTCGCAATGTTGATCATTCTAGGGACCAACATTCTGGCTCAATGCAATTTCAAGTTGATTGGCGACATCAAGGATTGAGGTCCAAGGTAAAATTAATCTTCCAAAGATAAGTTTTGAATCTGCTTTGAGAATTCCCTTTCACATATCTATCTTATGGTATGGCTCAATTTTGCTAATCTCCAGCACGAGAATCCAATTGATGTTGATGCCCGGAGACGAGATGGGTACAATGAGGCCGAAACATTGCAACTCCTTAGCCAAACACACCTGCATTCTCCGGGATCATTGAAGCCTAAGGAAATCCATAGATATGGGCAATTCACGGGAGCCGGAGAACCCCACATCTTTCAAGTGTTTCCACCACAGTTCAGTTCATCAAATTATCATGTATGTGCATCTATTGAACGCCCTAGTGGTAGTTTTCTCTTCATATGTACTTGCATTCTATTTTTGAAGTATTAAATTACAACTGGCATTAATGTCACAGTTTCAGTTTCCAAGCAGCAGCAATGGAGGTCTAATTGGAGCTAATGGAGACCTTTCTCTTTCCACAAGCGACCCACACTGGCAATCCAACCCTCCTCAATTTTATGGTACTGCTGCAGCATCATCAGGATTCCCACAGCAGATAGTAAGACAACAAAATTGGCCCCAGAAGAATGGGTTTCAACACCATGTCATGAGACCCTCGTGACCCCCCTATTCATTTTTGTTTCCTACCTTAATATTATCATATTTACATATTTTTTTCCCTCCTGATCTGCCCTCTAAGCTCCTAATGTTTTGTAAGCTTGTAAAGAAATCAATGCTTTGAGGGCTTCTTTACGCCAATTCCCCGGACAGCATATATATTTTGCTCGTACCTACCCGAGGTTCATAATAGAAGTAGAAGGAATGTGGAAATTTCCTACCATCTATAAGAGTCGCATTAGTACTAGTAGTCATGACTAACGAACTCGGTTGTTAGCTAGATTCTAACTTCGATCTGTCGATCAAAACTTTTCAGTCTGTCCAAGGAAAGTTGTACCCTCCGTTATATATGTTGATAATAGTTGTCGAGGCACATGCAAATTTATGGTTCAATTAATATGCTGAATTGCCCATACAAAGTGGCTTTCATTAATTTCTATTTTCGATCAGTAATTTTGGGTTAGTTATGAATTTGTCTGTGTGAGTTTTACATGTCATTTGTTGCTCTCTTACTACGTTAATTAATGTCCCTTTGGCATGCAAGAAAAGCTTTCTATTTGTTCCTAGTAAATTGATCCGACTCTCGGTGTGTGTTTGTGATGAGGGTGTGAATGGCGTGGAGAATATTTTTGCCCAGAGAGAGAGAGAGAGAGAGATAGAAGGGGGTGAATAAAATCAAGTTCAGAAGTAGAAAATGAGATTGTTATGGGAAATTTCACCGGATAGCGATGAATTGTCACTATCGTCGGTGTCCTTTGAATCAGTTCTCTTCCCATGACTAAAAGCAGTCAGACATGGCTATTATGACGAGAGGGACTTAACCAAACCTAATACTGTTTCTAAGTGCTTCTCAAAGGACGTCTTGTGGAAAACAGTGGAAGATGGGTGACTGGCCAATGGCTGACTTTTTACAATATTTTTCTCTGATTTTTGTAAGAAAACTAACCTTTACTTTATCCTGATTAGTGTACGTACTGCATCATGTGTTTAAAGTAACTAACAACACAGATTTGTTCAGTTGTTAATCCCTTTTTAATATTCTAGTTGGGGCGACTATGAATTTAATATTAGGATGTGATTTCATCATCTGGGGCGTCAGCATCGATTATAATAATACCCGTTGCACACCTTCTTTTTTTTTTTGGGTTTATTCTTTTCCTTTTTTTTTTTTAAACATTCCCGATATTTAATCACTTCTAATTAGTGTTGTTATATTATGTGGGGTTGGTGCTAACAGTATAAAACACGGGTATTAGATTATTAGATGTTTTTTAACATTAAGATATATTTTCTTTTTTGGGCTGAATAATTAAGATAGATTATCTGTGGAGCGAAGCGGAAGAGTCAAAAGAATCATACCTTTGATTTTTTTTTTTTAAGTTTTTTCCTATACATTTTGTTATTATTTGCTTTTGTCCTGTACTTTTTGACCACACAAGGCCAATAGGTGTCCACCATCCAGACAAGGCTTCTTTCCAAATGCTAGGTATGTGGGACAGCCTATTGGGTACACCCCCTCCACACACACACACACACAACTCTTAGACAATATCAAGTAATCAATTTAACATTCACTTTTTACCGTACAATTAAAAAGAAAAGACGGTATATTTTGGATGCTGTATCCCTCAATATGATACGCATTGAGTATGTTATGCAACACACAATTTGGTTGTGGACTCATACATCGTCCCAAAAAGTTAGCTGATGAAGTAGGAGAGTTTAAAATCGTATAAATCTCACACCATAGTCTCTTACATTTTGATGTGAGATTCAAGTACAATACCTTGCAATTAGGTCATAAGATGATCCATGTGTATATATGGACCATAACTAAGAATTAATCTCAGCAAATCTTGAGGATAAATTGTAAAAGGTTTACTCAATTGTCCTATAATATCAGTTCAGACTTTACTGTTCTTATGCTCCATTACTTCTTCCTCCATTTCCTTTTAAAATGTTAAAGAGAAGAAAAAGAAAGCTTATCCTCGCAGGGTGATCCAAAATCTATGTATTCCCTAACCATGCACAAGCCCTGCGGCACCACCACGCGTCTTCAGGGTTAGCGAACCCTCCCCACCACAGCTCATGCTATAAATACAACCCTGTACAAAGACAACAGTGAACAGTCTCACACCGCAAAATTAGAAGATGTATGTGTAGGTAGGGTTGGTCAGGCTGAGGACCAGCTTCTTTAGATTCTTAACTTTGCATAGGATTCACGAAACATCCCCCAAAAAAAAACAAAAGAAGAAGACCCAGATTTATGTTCGTTCCCATGGTCAGCCTTTTCTTTGCAATTGTTGTATTTTTGCAAGAAAATAATGTACTAATATTGTCGCTGTGGAGTGGGTACTTACTACTTTGTTGTGTATGAACGATTGTATCGTTGTATGAATCGCAAAGTCACATGTGGAGGCCCGATCTGAAGTTGGTGGAAAATAGTAAAGAAAGAGAGGCATACAAAAGTGAAGGAATCAATCAAATAAGGTAAGGTGGTACAGTTTATCTAAATTACTTGGAGGACATTTAAGACGAGTGTTTCCCAATTTAGCAGTTCTTTTAACGGTTGAACACTGTTTCGAGTATGGCAGTGTTAGCTGTATATAGTTTCATTATTTGCATTAGGGCAAAGTGGCGCATAGCTAACTTTCTCCCTTTTTTTTTTTTTTTTTTTTTTGTGGGTGGCCCAATTACCAACTATGTCTAAGCATAGGGGTACGGACAATTGTGTGTGGAATTTAAGATTGGAAAGGTATATTCAAAAATAGGGATATTTTGTATCTTTTTCTAGTGGATAATTAATTTATACAGGATATAGAAAGAGTAAACCATACACATATGTAATTGTACGAATTGAGACTTAAGTTTATTAATTTTGAATTGCAAATTATGTCATTGTTTCAATTGAGTCTTTGAAGAATCCATTTTCATAAAATTTTTCCTATACCTTACAAACTATTGTAATGTTGTTCCTCTAATTTATGAGACGTCAGTTTGACCAAGGTAGGATGTGCAACATTGAAACCCAAAATTTAGAGTTGAGGAAATTAATGTATTACCGGGTTAAGATTGAAAAATATTGAAAATGATGAAAAGTAATATTTGTTGAACATAACTTTTCAGGGGGATAATTTATGTCCGATGATATTAATTAGTTCTAATTAAGTTAGTATATTGAAATTAACCTTCAACGAAAACGGAGCCATTATTTCTTAGTTTTTTTTTTTTTTTGACAGTAAACATTGTGTAATGATATTTCTTAGTTTTAAGTTGGTAGGGGACCTTCAACTATTGTCCACATTTTCCCTCTTTGTAGTCGCAGCACCCACTTTCTTATTCTGTATAATGCCGTGATGTTGCATGCTCTTTGTTCTAATGTGTGATTGGGGGTCAATTCTTACATTTACCCCCGCCGGCAACTACGACCAATTTGTCATGTCCCCCAAGTCACACAATTTAAAGCTAACAATGCCACTTTCTGATGGTCCCTAGACAATTCTTCCCACATCCATCTACCATAGCCAAACTAACAGATGAATGAAAGAACAAAAAAACAGGCACGCGCCACTGTTTTTTATGACCCGTGGCAAATGCCTATGCAATGTTCAGGAAATACTAGTATTATATACAATATTCAAAACTTAGATCTTCACATAATTTGTACAAAGATTATTGATTAATAAATTCCATTGAGTTAAATTTGTTGTGTTACTTCAAAAAAAAAAAGTTAAATTTGTTGTGCAAATATGTAAGAGCTGCAAAAGTTGCTCTTGTAAAATTAAGAAAGCAAAATCCCAAAGAAATAATTATATGCTAGTTGTTTTTTTAAATGCTTGATTTTCTATATCCATTGCTCTCTTGTACAAAACGTAGCAATGGAAGAAAGTGATGCATGCCAAGGCCAGAGTGATATATGGAAAAAGCATGTGCAGGAATAGGATACTTTAACCTTATCCTGAGCAAAAGCACCATTAAATCTTGGACTTGTTTTGTCGACAAATTCGAGGGGTTATGCATTCTTGGCCCTCGCTGAACTGTCTAGTTTGAAGGACACGATCCACGTTTCGATTAACAAGGAATAGATTGCTGTTCTGTCGGTTTCATGAACATGAATCTAGTACAGCTGAGGAGAATCAATAATTCTACCGGGGCAAAAAAGTTTAGATCAATTTTATTACATTAACAAGTTGTAATATATGTTGGACAAATGAAATGTTCAGTGGTCATTGGACGTTAAAAATCTAGCCACTGCTTAAACGAAGGGGTATATGATTTTCCTGCTGATTGGAAAAAGTAGTATAAAGACGAGAACGCAATAGATTTAGTACGCATCAACCCCGAAACCAAGTAATTACTTCAGCAAGAAAACGAAAGAACATTGAAACTGGTCACATTTATGTACATATGTCTCTGACAGCATATCAAACAACTGTAAAAGACAAGGTTTTTCCTACCAAAATAAAGACAAGAAGTACCAGAAAATAGGTTTTGATTATGTTCTTATTTTTTCACTCGCTGAGTCATTGGTACATCTTTGCATCCTCACTTTACAGAAATAGCACATCTATTGTCCGAAGTGACAGTTACCAAGGGGTGAAAATCTTTCTAGAGTTAAAAATGTGAAGAGTGTTGATTTTCTGTCTGAAGTTCACATTTTCTAGATACAATACCTCATTGTTTAAGTTTAGATCAAAACTTGACTATCGAAAAAAATAGAATGTGAATATGCCTAATGTTTAATTTGGAATCCGAAGATCAGTAAAAATATCTTGTTTAAAAATAAAACTCAAATTTGAAGTCTCAATGCTGTAATCAAGATACATAAAACTTAAATTGTAACAATGCTGCCAACTGACCAATTGAAAAAGAGCAGGTGATACTTGTGAGTTGTGAAATCAATTGTTAGCAGTACACCTATTTTTGGAGGAGCTCTGGCTCTCATGCTGGCTGAATGAGCCTAGCTACAATTTCTGGCAAATACATGTTGCATTAAACGCACACAAGAGTGGATTAACAAACTTTAATTTTGTAATTAATTAGGTACACACTCATATAGGATATGAAGCATTCGTGATTCACGTACAATGTATATTGGTGCAATCAAATCAACAGCTGTGCGATAACTAAACACGGAAGACTCGAGAGATTGAAAACGTGATGCAAGTCGTTTGATATTAATAGTTAATTTGGTGTGGAGTTTAAATCAAGGCGATTAGAATGAATGTGTTTTTTCACTTTTTATGCTTGATTGCGACTTAAAAGCTTGCTTTTAGAACATGGAAGACAGATGACATGAGTCATGAGAGCAAAAATACATTGAAAAGGTAAAGAAAATGAAAGGATGGAGGCATGAAGAAAGAGGACTACGTGGGCATACTTGTTTTATCATGGTAGTCATTTGCATCCAACCTTTGTTTTCAAGACTTTCCATGTTTGGCAAGATTGACGAGATTGATGTGAAATATCAAAATATATTGATGAGGTTTTTAAGTGGCCACGACAATGCTTATCTTATCATTCCCACCATTCTTTCTCTTTGAGTGGTTTTAAATGCAGAACGATAGGCGATAAGATCAATACAATCTCAAAGTTAGGTAAGCCTCGTCTCCATCCTCCTTTATTTAATTATTATTATTGTTTTTTTGAATGAGTCCTCCTCTTTTCTCTGTTACTCTTCAATCACCTTAATTATCATACCCGTATCTGGTCCCATTGTTATGGAAAATTCCCATTTTTATGAGTTCGCATTCAAGATTATCAACACAACACTTTTATAAGCGCACCACAGATACATTTAATATTACTAAATACTACCAAACTCGAGCTTGAGCTCGAGCTCGAGCTCGAGCTTATTAATATCACTACTACTTGAGATCAAGCTCAAGCTCAAGCTCGATTAAGTTTCTAATTTGAATCTCGAGCTTGATTCATTAATTTTAGAGAGAGTTTGAACTCGACTCGGAATCACTCGTAAAAACACAATCAAGCTTCAAACTTGAACTCAAAACTCATATATAATTGGTATGAGTAGATTGGTAATTATATATATAACATTTAATATCTATATATTTTGAGCTATTCGAATTCACCTTTTACTGCTCGAATTCGAGCTCGACTCGAGTTCGGTCAGCACCGAACCCTAGTCGAATAGTAGATCAAATTGTTCGTGAGTTACTTGGTTTGCTAAAACCCCTAGTGTTAACACTTTGATTGATGTTTAACAAAGATTTAGGCTGTGGAAACGAATGAGAGATTTTAGACTCAAATTTCACTAATATGGGAAGCATTTGTTTTTAAATTATATACAGAAATAAAAATTTCATGATACATACATGTACAATATACGTTATACTATATAGACTATTGCTGAAATTCTACAAAATGAACATACTTTTTAAAGAAAGAGGTGAATGTACTTAAACAGTATGTCATGGTTTCTGCCTCTTCTTTTGCTAGGAAAGAAATGTCACATAATAAAAAGACAATATAAGGTCTATAAGAAAAAGTTCATTATAACACTACCAAAAACTTCCTCAATCTTTCTTGCTGTGAAAGATTGTAAGCACGGAAAATATCGAGATATATGAGATTGGATTAAAGGGACAATGTACTTTGATCTGGAGATTTATACGATGCTCAGGGCAAAAATCCTCAATCAAAGTTTTCAACCCCTCTAATGTAATTCCATGTATTACTTGTTATAGGATCATATGACATATTCAAACATGTTTTTCTTATTTTTATGATCTCAAATGTAAAAATATGCATCTTTTTCTTATTTATATGATCGCAAAAGTAAAGATGTCCTTAATTTGGTAAATGGCACATTATCAAAATGGCAAAGAATTTTTATCAAACTTGGAAAAAAATTACACTGTCGTTGTTGTTGGGAAAAAAAAAATTACAACATGTGAACTGTTAAAGCACTTTCGGGTAGCTGTAGATTTCTCGTCTGATGATTTGTCACTTTCCTGAAAACCAACGTCTCAACTAACATTTCCATTAATGTTTATTGCTTCATGACATTTCTTAATCTCTTTCGGTCTTTGCTGCTTTTGCAAATATGTCAACATTTTTCTACAAACACAGATGACCACGACTTTCTAATTAAGGAAACAGGACGATGCTTTATTGGCAAATGATCATGATATAGCCTGAGGAAATCCTCCATCTTATGCGGCTGTGGACATCAGACCAAAAATGTTAGCCAGCTGCTCAACCCCCATGAGTACAGGAGACAACAAACGTGATTTTCTAGAATTGCATATGTTTTGGTCTTCGTCATTTTCACTCTCTTTCTTTTTGCTTCTAAATTTTTCAATTTGCAAGCTCCCTTTTGATTCATCTCTCCCATAAGGAAGTCTCTGCAATTGACACTAGTCGAACAAATTAATTCGAACACTTGCTTAAACCAAAAGGGCAAAGAACTCCAGCTATGCATACGTATACAGTGGTATATTGGAATAACGAAAAGCTAAATAAAGATCACATTTTATTTTAATGAAGGAAAATTTAACGTTTTACATTCGACCAATTATATATACAGTACCTTAACAGGAATGTAAAATCTCACTCTGATAATTGTGCATAACACTAAGAGTTTTTAATTTTCGTCATACTTTTTCGACTTCTAAGAATTTATTCCTTTCTAATTTCTACAAGAGCTAACCTTTAACTTTCTGCAACTTTTAATTAATATGGGTGCAAACTATTTCTGTTGAATTGTGCGACGTCCCCCTTAAAAAAAGTGAGTGAGGTAATTTACTTATGTTTTGTTGAAAAAGAATTTGTTCAGCGCAAAAGGCATTGTTTGTTGAAGGAGGGTACATTATCAAATCATCCACGTCTTTGCCGACATCAATCTTGATAGCCATGTGAAAAACGCCAGAGAAGGTTGTCACGGTGTTTGGTCACATACTCTCGTACGTATCCGTGTGAGGATAAGCAAGGGAAAAACATGTTTGTTGTCCACTTGTCTCGATGGTTTTTATTTTATCCATCAGTCTACGTTTTTCCTTTAATTATCCATCTTGGCCTTTTGGAATCCAGTTCTTTTTTTCATTATACGTCAAGCAATTTACCAAAATAGGAAACTTCCATCCTAGGTGGGTTATTTGGCATCCTGGCATTAGTGAAGTGAAGTGAAGAGCATAAAACTAACAAGTCGAAGAGTATGAAAAACATTAATATGGCTGACGATCAATCCCATTTTATTGGTAAAAAGTGAGATTTGCTGTTGCAACAATGTTGACATTAAATACGAGGCAAATCACAACAACATCTGCAAATTGTAGGGTGAGTTAACCTTACACATCTTTAGAAGTTTGTATACTTCAAGCATCTTGATATGTTTTCAAAGTGGCCCTTGTAGTTTTTACGATTAGATACAATGATCCAAGTATTATGTCCTATGAACCAGACATCTGATGAGGATACATTCGCCAAATAAATTGCTTTTTATTCCCCATTCTTTTTGTTGATTTTCCTTTTTTTTCCCTTCTAAATTTGATTACATAGTGCCAAATTGAAATAGTGTAACAATGTTCTTAGATCCCATTACTTTAGACTTAATTGCTTTATTTCTTGTAGAATGACTGAAAATTAACAAGTAAACAACATTGTCAAAATCTTTATTTTCATAAGATATTGAGTGGCATACTGCACAACAAAGGAGATTCGTCTTTTTTTTTTTTTTGCCAAAAAAAAACATTTTTTTTTTGGAAAGCCACCTCTTGTTTGTCTCTTATTCTTTTTTTTTTTTTCCCAAACAACCCTTCACTGAATTCAGAATTAAAACTGTTGCACATTGAATAAATTATGAGAAAAGTTTTTCACCCAAATATATATATACACACTTGCACACATGGCTTAGTATACTGAGTTGACTCGTGTATCGAGAGAACTGGGAACATTATGAGTCCGAATTACCCCTTCAAATTGCGTATGTGACCCAAAAACAAAAAACAAAAAAGAGTTTTAAGCAATTTAACAAGCCAACATTTATCTTCCCCGCTGAAATTACCAAGAATCCATCCGGATGTGCATACAAGTATTATTAAATACATTTCTCAATAGGATGTCGAACATCACAAGTTCCTGTCTCAGATTTTGATCTTTCACCTTTGACATTGGCAAATTGATGCAGAGAGACTTATTTCTCGTACATAAGAATCCTGTCGAGATAACTCTCTCCTCCCGGTAGAAGTTCTACTGTAAAATCATCCCGTATTGGCATTGGGAAGAAAGTTACTAGCTGCCTCGTCAAAATAAACTGAATTTGAAAAGACACAATTTGGACCAGAAGCCGGAACAAATTCATTTTCCTTTGAAGGCTGGAATGCAGTGACCATCTTGCTATTAGCAAAGTAATTTTTTATCTCACGTTGCTGCCCACCAAAGTACCTTATGATCCAGCTTGCTCAGTAATTATTTAATCACTTGTCCTTGGCGCAAAGCATTACAAGTATCCCAAATAATTAGCCCATCATGGATCTGCATAGGAAAAGTAAATAAAATCAGCACTTCTGCTATTTCAATAGCAAAATTGTTCAAGGGACGTCTCCACCTAGGTACACTGCACACAATACCATAGACAAAGAAGAGCTACGGGGTGGAAGATTAAAAAAAGATGTGGTTACATGACAAAATTTTCTTGTTGCCTTTAAGAATGATCCAGCCAAACATGATAAACCTTCAGTTTTCTGTGCTAGTTCTTACACTAACTAATTATATGGAACTTTGACATCTACAATATAGCTTCAGATAAATCAAACAAAACTCTCAGGAATCATCATACTTAAATAGCGTTCAGACATACCCAACACACTGAAAATTTTGGAACTTGATGTACACAGGATTCTTCTTATGAGCAGCTTCCTTCACTTAATGCTATAAACCATTAAACACAGTTTACTACAAACCGGTAATCATGCAGAAAGGACAAAGAGGCAAAATACCTGAAAAAGAAACTCATATGCAAAGTGCACCCAAATCAGGTGGCCCTCCATCAGATTGATTGTGATTCAGAACATCTTTTGGTGCTTTCTTGCATTGCTTTTTGTCTTTTCTATCATTGCTATCATCAACTGTTTGTTTACTGAAAGCATAGTAAGTGCATCGGAATTAGAAGAGGAAAGGCTGATTTATATTTGAGGGAGAAAACGGAACAAAAATCTCCATGACCCATTTCTATTGTTTCCAGACAAGAAAATATTTTGGTCCTCATATCCTCCAACTTTACACTGGATACTGCATCTAATTTTCAACTGACATCTTATTTAGATATATTTACACCCAAGTTGCAGATCATCAGCTCAACTTTATACTTGATAATAGGAAAATCCAGAAAAACCTATAGAGCAGTAATCGGGAAGCATACCCTGAAACTCTAGTAGAAGATTTTCCAGCAACTGATCCACAACAAGATTTGTATTTCTTTTTTGAACCACAAGGGCATACCTTGTTTCTTGGAATTTTCTGTAGAAAAATAGATGGAAAAGAAAAAAGCTAATCAAATATAGCACAAGAAGAAGAAGGAGAGTAAATAAATACTCATATTCACAGTCAATAAGTGATGAAACCTTGTCGTCAAATGATAAGCTGTTTTCAGTCTTTCTTTGTGTATTGCCTCTCTTGTTTTCATTTTGCATGTTTTGCTGCTCAAATAATTTGTTGTGATGCTCAACTGAACACATGAAAATGTTATAATGCAGCACAAAAGGAGGTTCCAAGCCAATAACATAAACCAATGACCAAACATATATATAAAATGAACCAAAGGATTTGGAAATGCAAAGCTTTTAGAGCTGGATACAAGATATGATTCTGTGGGATAATATGAATAATGAACTGACTGACCATTACCATGATTAGTGTTTTCTGAACTACAAAGCTCATCATTTGCTTGTATACTTTCTTCAGATCCTTGTTGAGCTATTAGATATTCAATTGCAGCGTCAGCATCGCCACCTACTGCTTGTAAAACCTGGAATTTAGTTGATGTTAGGAGGGAAATGCTTCCCTGAAGTTCCATGAACTTGAAAAGTAATTAGTAGAAGCAACATAAGAGCAGCAACGCATGTGCACAAAAGAAAAAAAATGCTCAAGAAGTGGGCAAGCTATAATGTAGAACTTCTTCTCAATTATCACCTGTTTAACTTTTTCGATGTCTTCACATCCACTTCCAGTCATGACCATTTTAAGACTCCCTGGCTGAACAATATTCCCAGCAACTTCTAGCTTAGACTTTGTGGCAGCACTTTTTGCATGATGAGATGTCGCTGAAAGATCAGCATCAGCCTTTCATATACTAGAGGTTATCAGACTTCTAGAAAAGCGATGTCAAAGAAAAGAGACAAAGCAAAAAGTGCATCCAGGTCATATAGATCTGTGAAATTTTAAGAACCAAGGGAAAGAATGAAAGTATGAAACTAAACATGACAATGATAGAAACCTTGATTAAAATTGCCCTCGCTGGTCCAGCACAAGTGTCATCCTTTGATCTGACACTATTGTAATGCTCTCCATCATGATAAGAACTGAAAACAAATACACAATCTAAGCTGCAGAAACCAAGCATTTCTCACAAATCAACAGAAATAAAATATGTTTTTCTGTCGTCTCATGGGATAAGTAAATAAAGATATCCCTACTTGAATGCTTAAAACCAAAAACAGTCCTAACTAGTGTCTCTTTAATATCTTCAAGGTCAAGGTTGGCATTATGTATTGCCACCAGCTAAACAGAGGAAAATCAATATCCAATTACACTGGTCCAGGTTGCGTAAGTAATATCCTTGGATTGCTCAGTCATAGATTACTCGAAAGTTAGAGACCTTAATTTCTTATAGCAGAATGCAAAAGCTCTAGCAAAGAAAATACCAACAGTTTTATGTCAAAAAACGACTTTCTTGCAACCAAGTTAATACGGATAATGTAACAATGGAGCCACTGCTTCTCTCTCTACCTTTTTGTTTTGGGAAGACTTGTTGTTTATGGTGCTTTGTGAATCCATCTAATTACCATTAACTAGTTGTGTATGTCACTTGCCACTTGCATTTTGCATAATTGATTTTTATTTGTTGAATTAACTGTGTGAAAACAACCAAAAAAAAAATTTTGAAGAAAGCTAGAGTCAAAAGTAAATAATTAATTTTTTGGCACGGTAATTTGATATTTTGATCAAAATTACCAAGTGAAGACTCCAAAATCTAGATTTGAAGAACAATCATCTGTTGCAAAAGTACCTTGACCAGGTTGGAAACAAAAGCATAAACCTGCAACCTCAGTATTTTCAATACTGAAAATAGACTATTTTCCAAAAGTGACAAAAGACTACCAAACTAATTACTTTTTGCATAAAATGGCAAATGAAGCCAATTCCAACCCCAGATAATCTCCTTTTGACAATAGAAATTGCTGTCTCAAGATTTATTCCCCAATTTAAGACACAACGGAAACCAGTACCTTGACTCCTCATCTAAAAACAACATGCAAAATACTTTTAGGCACAGTTAGCATCTGAAAATCATGCATGTACTCACAGATGGATCATTTTGGCTTCACAATTGTCAAAATTCCGTATGTACCAGCGAGGAGAAGTATGCTGCAATACACATGAAGGTAAGTTACAGATCTGCACATAAAGTTTCAGAAAACAGCTTGACACAACATTGGCCCAAGGCACTGCTTAATCGCAAATCAAGGGTAAGGAAGGAAAAGTCCCGTTACTGCATATGGACATGGAAAAACTTTAAGAATCAGTGTAATAAGAAGAGAGTTTACTCTGTGGATGCATATATTACTATGAGTGACAAGAGAAGCAGCTTGCAATTCCATATGTCCAGCCCAAGTCCCATCCTTTTCCATGGACTGACAATATTCATCAAATGGTACCTCATCCTCAATAAACGGCTCAAACATTTCACGATTTTTCTGTTAAATATAGCTCAGTAATCAGGTACTTAGGATATCTTCCAGGTACAGAGCCTATGGAATTTAATGTAACAGCAGATCAAGCAAAGTCAAAGTAGCAATCAATGAACATGTCCGAAGAACATAAAGTCTGGTTTACTCGAACATCAAACGAACAGAATGCCACCCACCAAACGACCAGAATATGAATATACAAAACCAGTGTGATGTTTGACATCCTTATTGAAATAAAAAGAAAGAATCTCACCGTCTAAAAAGATGTTCTGTCTCCAGATCTTTGTAATCCAGCATCCAATGTTGAACAAAAATCTAATATTGACATTATCAATTAAGCCAACAATCTTGGGCCATCTAGTAACTCTCATTTGAAGCACCAAACATGTGACCAAAAGTTCATCAAACCTTGTTCTGTCTTTCAATTAAAACATGCCTTTTTAAGCTGATTATTGTACATTCAGTTAGCACATTGGAATTATAATTGCTTGTAGAATCGTTTTTCTTTTAACTTAAAATCACCCAAAAAGAAAAGCCAAAAGCAGTTGAGAACACATCCATACGACTTTTAACATGTAAAAACAACAACCAACTCATATCAAGCTGTTGAGAACAAACCCTATATCCTTTACGCATTGCACCATTCCATAACTATGACTGTCACCAGCATTTTGTCCACACTCTTATATAACCCCAACAGGTACGTTCACTAAACAACCTAGTCAATTAGGATCAGATATACTTAGATTAAATGAAAAAACTATTTAGTTGGCGGTCCAATTTCAAATGCCAGACAAAAACCAGGAGCAAAGAGGTCCAGCAATCTTTTCAGATTAATCTTATATACATTAGCAATGTGAAAAAATTCTTATACAAGCAATGTCCACAAGTTTGACACATAAGTACAAGTTGCATTTACGAGTTTTTATTGCACATGTGGCAAAATTCTAGATTTGACAAAATTCTAGATTATCTTACACTGACAGTGCATATAATATTAACCCATTTTTCAAGCCTTAACTCGTTCCAAAAGTTAATAACAAATTTTGCGATTTTCAGCAACAGATAATTGAAAGAATGCCAATTGAGAATTTAAATGCATCAGTAAAATATAACTATACCATTATGTACTGGACTACCATATTCCGATACTTCTCGTGTTCTTCCTCATTGCCCTCCAATTGATCCGCTAATGCTCTGTTCAAACAAAACTTGCTGTCTTAAATAACTGTAATTACAATTACAAATAAACGAACACTAACACGATTATCAAATTATCACATACCTGAAAAAACAATTACCATCTGCAGTCACTTGAATTATTTTTAAGCCCAAAGCATCCAGCTGCTGCCTAAATTTAGATATATCAGCTTGCTTTCCGTGCTTTTTTATCTGTTCTCCAAAAATTAAAGCAAAAGATAATTAGAAGATCCAATAGCATTAGAGTCTAATCAAGCATCAACGAAGACTTACGTGGGCAGATTTGGCGGTTGGTTTAGATTTTTGGTTCTTCGTTTTAACCATAATTTCGTAAGTTTAGAATATTGAGAGTAGAAGCTTTAAATTTGAGTGTGAAGAAGGAAATGGAGATCGCAGGGGAGAAGGCGAAGACCAGAGGTGTATCCGCGACTTCGCAGATAGCGCGCCGGCTGTCTTCTCGTTTTTAGGGCATCATCGTATACGCCTAAGTCGGGTAGTTTAAGGCGCGACTTCAGGTTAATTTGGATTCCTGTTTGGAATTATTCTCATATAAATAAAAAAATTCAAGATAAGGCTATTTCTTTTTACCAGACATGGCGGAAATTTTTTAGATGGGATCAGTTTGCAATTCCACCTATAAAAATCATGTGATATAAAACAAAGTTATGTAAATATTTTTATGTCAATCTCTTATCTCAATGTGCATTAATATGCTTAAATAACACTTTTTTAGACCATGAAGTCCACACAATCAATTTAGGAATTTGAGAAGACTATGTCCAAATACTTGATGCTTAATTACAATTTAAATTTTATGAGATCTCACTTGCACGTGTCCAAAATTTATTAGACTCGCTTATAGAACACTTTTTACACGTCTGTAAGATTAATGACTTTGTTTTTCATTTAGTCTATTCTCATTTTTAGGACTTCATAACCCTTAGTTGAGTAATTTAAGGCACAATTTCAATCTAATTCAGATTTTTTTTTAACGTAAATAAAATGCCAGATGCAAAATAACCTTTTATTGGACACGTTTACTTTAAGCCTCCGGCCCAACAGACTAGTGCACATACAAGAAGCCCAACTTTCCTCGTTGGTTAGCCATCTGATACATATGAATCAGTCAGATGGAGATTCTAACAGCGCACTAGACTGCAATGGGCCGTCCGCACGGTTCACTTCAACTTAAGCATGGGCTGAGTTGAGCAAAACTAGCTTCAGCCTACTAACGCCTAGCCCATCTGCTAATGCTGGATTTAACTATCTGCATGTTGATTATATTTTGAGTAATATAATGAATATTATGAAAATTACAAGGGAAGGTAGTTGGTGATGGACACTGGATAACACACGTAACAGAACTGCTTGTGATAACTAGGTCAATTACATGGTAATCACACCACATAGGTAGGTTCTCTAATCGGGTTAGTCGAATTCTGATTAATGTTCATAGTTGAATTACAAAATCATGTTTAGCATAACACTTCACTAAACAAAGTACAGTAACTTAAGGTTGCTATTTAATTGGTTAAATAGTCAATTACATCCTAAGCACACGACGGTAGGTAGGTTCTCTAAGCGGGTTAGTTGAATCCCTATTAATGTTCGTGGTTGAATTAGAAAATCATGTTTAGCGTGTAACATTTCACTAAAGAAAGTATAGTGACTTGGGGTTGCTATTTAATTGGTTAAACAGTAGTAGTTAGTAGAGATGGCAAATGGGCGGGATGGGCAAGATTTGGGCGGAACTTAATTGGGACTGTGAAATATGGGTCATATCCAAACAGTCCCATATTTGTCATGGGAACAATATGGACAGGACTAAAATGTGCTAGTCCCATTTAATACCGCCCAAATACCCAATAAATTCATTTTATTATTTTTCTAAACTATCTTTCCCTTATTAATCAACTGTTATTTTTTTAGATTACTTAGTTTTTTTTTTAGTTTAACCGGAATATTTTTTATATCATTTATTTTTTTTATTTATTGACCTCAATAAATTTCTAACCTTTTTTGTTTTTATATTATTATTTTTAGATCTCATTTATTAATGCTCTTTAATCTTTCAATTATAAACTGTAGTTTTCCAATTAGTAGATTGAAGATGTGTAGAGATTTAATTTATGCACCCTTAAAAAAATCAATTTAGATATTATCTTATTAAAACTCCTACTACTACAATCCATTACTAAAGTAATGAAGCAAATTAAAAATTAAAATAAATCAACATCAAATTTGTTCATGGGCATTGTAAACTCTAATGAAATCCAAAATATAAAGACTAATTTCCCTAAGAATAAGCTTGAACTGGAATTAATGTACTCAACATATAAAATTTACAAGAATTTTTTTTTAGTACAAAGATCAGTTTAACCACACAAAATTGATGTCAAGAGGTAAAATTTAACATAATATTCATAGGAGAAATAGATGAATCGAAGAGGGCAAAATGAATAAGCTAAGAATGCAAAAATAAATTTACAACTTGTCCATTCTTGAAAAAAGGGGTATTCTGCTGTTATTGAAAAAAAGATGTTAAAAACTAATAAAACAAATAAAGGATGAAAGATATTTTGTTAATGAAGCTTAAAATGAAGAATTCTTTCAAGAGAAAGTGTGAAAGAAGTGGATATGATCAAATACAAATTATTTCAAGGTTTGTTTATATTTAGGTATGGGAATCCCAATCATTTCCCAATCATGCCCATATTTAAATGGGTTTAAATGGGTATAATCCCAAATAAGCCCAATCTCATATTACTGATACCCATCCCACCCAAATTAAATATGGGCACGGGATCCCAATGGGTCTTGGGACTGATTGCCAACATTAGTAGTTAGTAATGGTTGCATAGTCATCTCAGAAAACTAAATGGAAGTTTTAGTGCTTTCATGTCATTTGCCTATTTAGTTTGTTTTCCCATCTCGATTGTGGTTATTAAATTTTGTTAATCTTTTTTCAAGATGCTGACCAATCTGCTGGGCCATTATACCAAACATTCTTTAGATCTTTTGTTTAAGTCATTTTGAATGACATTACAACTCCTAGTAGTTGATTAAATTTATCAGTCCACTTTATAAAGTGCAATACTAGATGCATGAAAGGCATGGCATAACTTCATAACTAGTTTCATCATAATTTGTGTCTTGCTTTCTTTCTTTCTTTCTTTCTTTCTTTTTTCTGCAAAAACATTGTCTCGTCAGAAATGCGGTGGCACTTAAAATCCCGTAGTTGTTCCAAGAAAAACAGCCGCTTAATTGTCTTGCCACTGTTGTTGGCTAAGATTTGAGTTCTTCCCTTATAATCTCGCACGCACTTAATACACACATGAAATTTTATATTTCATTAAAGGATTGTTTTTAACTTACTGCCGATATTAATGAAAATTTCCGACAACTGAGATATTAACTAACAGATAGGTAGCCCATGCTTCTCAAAGCTGTGGATTTTGACCTGATACCTCGTAGTAAATTCTGATTCAAATAATTCAAGAATCATAATAATTATTTTTATAGTATCATGACTTGTGGACATTATTGGTTTTATAGGTGAATACATACAATTTTATTTCATCATTAACAATTGTAACCTCACAAATTTAATAGGAATTTGTGGAGAGGTTAGACAAGTTAAGAAGGGTAAATATTTGCATTTATTGTTAATTTTGTCAACAATCTATATGCTTCACTTCGCATCATATACGAACAATTTTTTTTTTTAGGAACATATACAGACAATATTAATGAACTATAATTTAAAACACATTGTCAACTACGCACAAAACAAGTGCACAATCATCAGCTGGACAAATTGTAGAGGTGAATTCATGGTGCCCTTCATCATAACTAAGTCGTAGACCAATCCTCAAATGGATAGTTCAAAAAAAAAAAATAATAATAATAAAGAAAGACACACAAATGGTGGAAAAGTATACAATACACCACGTGCATTGACACGTGGTGTACTAGAACCAATAATTTATCGTCATATAGCAATGGTGGGTCATACCTTGTATTATTTGGCGATGTGTGATTGGTCTAGTGTACCACGTGGCACGCCACGCGACGCGCGTGGTGCACGCAATACTCACTCCACAAATGGTACGTTGGAACGCACAAGAGTGGTACAGAAGCATGCCAAAAGATTGTCACGTAAAGTTTGATTCACCAAACGCATACGCCCGTGAAGAAAATTAAGAAAAGAGGGGCCACCGTGGGGGCAAAATCATCATTGACGGCATCATTACCATCGTAATTAAGAAGAAGTTAAAGAAGATTCCAAGAGCAAAACCAGTGAACAAACATAAAACAATAAATTTAAGGTTGTAAGCATCTGTCGAAAAGGCAACCAAACGTCAAACCACCAACAGTAAAATCGAATTGATGGCGTCACTTCTGGACCTAAATTTAGAGACCATGATCATTATTTCTAAGTAAAAAGGTCAGCTACACAAAACTCCTTATAACTTTTCAGACTATGGATACTTTTAAAGTATGATGATCATCACTACACTCATCCCAGTAAATTGTTGAAGCTATCATATATGGGATGTAACGTTACTTAACGCGGAACATGTGCTGAGACATTAATGCAATTAGAGAAAGACCAATGTTAAAACAGAGGTTCAGTTTTTTTGAAATTCAGAGGTTCAATTTTAATGTTGTAATCCTAGCACTTGGTTTTTTATCAGATGTTTTCATTGCATATTTGATAAGCAAAGCCATTTTCCTTTTTCTGATTAGTTAGAGGAAGTTATAATTGACTGGTTAAAAAATAAATAAATAAAAAGAAACATATTTTCCTTTCATTTGAATGCTTTTTTGGGGCTGTGCCTTTTGAAAGTAAACAATGTGTTAATAACCATACGAATTGCTTGACTTTCACGAGTTTTGCATAATTTTCATACCTTTATGCATCTACCCGAGAACGAGACTGCCCAACTTACGGAAAAAATGAACAAAATGAGACGAAGTTTTACTTTTTTGGTAAAATAAATAAATAAAGAATGAGACTAACGTGTAGGTATTAGCTCAGATTGAATAAAGCAGTTTGTAGTAAATTATGTGCATACAAAATGTTTGCATAACTACCAATTTCTCTACAGACACAGATATTATTTATCTAAAAACTTTAGGAAAAAAAAAATCTTTCCGGCAATAATGACACTTAGATATTTTCGCCAACTTAATGCTCTCTTTTGGTACAGAACTTTATGCTTTTGCACTTAAGTCATGGATAATAAAGAAACATGAAAGCTGGACTTGGATGATGTACCCTTCTTATTAAGAACCAATACTTCATGCTTATCTTTTTCGAAAATATTCGAAAGAACCAATATTTCATGGGTAATGCAAATGCTTATCTTTTTTATTATTATTTTTTTATCATCTCTTTCTCAGACAATTAGGATGAAGTTCCTAAATTGGTGTTGAGATGTAATTTTCAAACTTTTTGTCACATATAATTAGAGTGTAATTTTCAAACTTAGCATTATTCCTTTTATTCTTCTCACTTCTAAATGTCAAGATTAAGGTTCAAACCCTCGATCTTGACACAGAGAGTAACTTAAAGACGCTTCTTTAAAAACCGAGCACAAATGTTTTTCTAATTTATAAGAGAAAACTACTTCACATCACACGTAACTATTTTTATTTCAAGACAAATATATCAAGTAGTAGTAGTATAATTCATTTAATTATCCAATGTAGTAATTACCTCAGCAGATATTTTCTTTTCTGAATTACTTAGATAGTTCGATTAAGACAGAGAAACACATGAATCACGTCAAATTGACGCGGACATGGACACCCGCTCTCACTGCCCGTAAGACCAAAGCAACCCTCGGAAAACAGCCCTTCATCTTTGGATTAATTTTATTTTTGGTCCTTTAACATAGCCAAGTATATCACTTCAGCCCCTAAGAGTGGAAACGTTTAAATTTGACTGTCACAAAAGAAAATTTTATTTAATTTCTCTCACTTGCGGTTCAATGTTAATATTTAATGTTTAAATCAATGATTAACGGTCCAATCATTGCTACAGAAATGTTTTATGACCATATTATAATTTCATTTACCTTTTTACTCTTAGTACTATTAAGTTGCGAAATTTTAAAAATTATAAAATTTGTGCTTTTTTAACTTTTTTTAGTTATACAAGATATTGACAATATAAGAGTTATGACTATATGATAAACATATTGCTAATAGCACCTGATATTTACATGTTTGGTCCCAGAATTAAATAGTAAACTAAATGGCAGTATAAATAAGAACAAATTTTCTTGTCAAATTTTAACTCCTTTCTAAAAATATCTTGTTAAAATAAATATTGTAATGAGCATTGATTTTTTTTTTAAAAAAATCCTCTCTCTTTTCGGGGCTTAATAAAAAATTTTGGTTACATCAGGGGCCTAATATGAAATGTACCCTTCCTCTCTGTCACTTATGCCCGACCCGCATCATTTTAGGATCCAACCCAACACAACTGTCCCTATCACGGCCAGTAACCAATGACCATACTCTACTTCCACTCTCTCTCTCTCTCTCTCTCTGTGCTAGCGCATTTATTATCTCCACAGCTCCCTGCCTCTTAAGTCTCAACCAACTTGCACTTCACTTTCTGTAATTTTGTCAAAACTAGGCGAATGCTTTCCTTTCCAAAAACTGCCGAGTAAGAATCTACATTACCTCTCAGCAATGCTTCCTGATATCGGCAGCTTCTTGCTGAGGTTTCTCTTCTTTTTTTTTTTAATCCTTGAACTGCTGTATTTTTATGCCTCCTGCATTACCTCTTATTTTATGATCTTTGCTTGATTTAATCTGTGCTCAATGCTCGATTTAATCTTTTCTTGATTTAATCTTATTTTATGATGTGCTCAATGCTCGATTGGAGCTGGACTCTATCTTCAGCTTTGACTAATGAAATGTGCCGTGGATTTTTGTCGGGGTTTGTGATTATTACTACATTTTTGTATCCGTGTACAATTTACACGTTCTGGATGGTTAGACAGAGAACCTGTTTGCTCATGCTGAGAAAAAAAAATGTCGGAAAATCATTCCTGCTAGTATCTAAGTAAAGCTAAAACTCGGTTATGGCAATTGTAACAAAAGGGGCAACTTTATGTCTTAGATTGCTTTTACTTGTAGACCTTATAAATTAAGGTTGATAAATACAACTCTGTGATATATCAGTAGACCTGGTCTGCATTGTACTTTATCAATCGCCTTTTCTAATTTTTTTTTTTTTTACTACTTCTGCAGAATGAAGATACTACGAAGTATATCGAGTCTATAATACAGGAGAATCAACTTAACTCCCCACTTTTATCATGCTGGGAAAGGTAATTATTTACCAGGTGGAAACTCGAACGTAAAGGTGTAATCCTGTATCATAGGCTCCATTTTGGGCGCTGACGATTTTATCAAGTACTATGGATCACAAATCATGGCTTTGGAAGAAAAGATCTACTGAGAAGGCCATAATTTCAGACGATAAGACAAGCCTTTCTTCAAGCAGAACTGAAGAAGAGGTAAATATGCCACAATTTCTTCATTTCCTTCTATCAGATAATCATTCTCTATCATTTCCATAGCAATAAAGCCAAATGATATTGCACATCCTTATTTGTGTTCCAATCATTATTCCCATGCCAGTATTGAAATACATTAGCCGTAGACCAAGTGTTGCCACAGAGTGAAAATAGCCCTCTTTAGTTTATAGCGAAGCAAGCTTTTGACTATAATCTTGTCTGAAATTCTTGACCCATGTTTGCCTATATATTTTCTGGCCTTATGGTCTTGAGGTTGCAATAGATGATGATAACTTTCATTTGCTCATAATGAATAATAACAAGCAACAACAGACTTAAAATCTGGAAATTTGGATTTCAAACATTTGATTTACACATATATACAGGTGTTGGAGATGACTTATTTTTCCATATTTCAGGAGAACTTATTCTCATTTACATTATATTAAGAGAAAAATGAAAAATCAAGGCTTTATTCATAGTAATAGCGCTCAAGTTCAACAAGATTCAAGGGGAATAATGTGATAAACCTTTGGCGTTATCACTTGTGTAAGAATTAAGAAAAAGTATGAAAATGAAAATTCCTAGATAGGCGTGGCCTGAATGCTACAGTAATTTGCAAGTATCCAGTTGATTTATCCAATTAGGACTGTCGTACAAGTATATCCATGCTCCACCAGTTGCTATATCAATAGTATCGGGTCCAAACTTTCTTTTTCTTGCACTCCCAGAGTAGAATGCTTGGGGAATTGTATTTGAGCTATTCTTTAAATGATATATAAATGTTCTCAGACCACTTGCTGATCGTGTATTTTTTAGACACTTTTGAATGATAAAGCCCAACTTGAAAGAGATCTGAAAGTTTTGAATGATAAGCTCTCTTCTGTCCTCTCTGACTGCAACAACAAAGATGATTTTGCAAAGAAACAGGCAAAAATTGCACAGGAAGCCATTGCAGGTGAGGTCACATGTAATAGCAATATGAATTCTGATTTTATAAATTCTTTCCAATTTTATAAATTCTTCAGTCTTACAAATTTTATATTGTATACTTTGTGGAAATTTTTACGTCTTACTGATATAAAAAGTCATTTAGGCTGGGAGAAGACAGAGACAGAAGCATTATCTTTAAAGCAAGAACTTGAAAAGGCTTTACAGCAAAGAACAACTACTGAAGAAAGATTACTTCATCTGGATGCAGCTCTGAAGGAATGTATGCATCAGTTACGTTTTGTTCGAGAAGATCAGGAGAAAAGAATTCATGATGCTGTAATGAAAGCATCAAAAGAATTTGAGAGTTCAAGGTTTGCATTGGATCAAAAGTTAGCGGAGGCCAAGAAAAGACTTGCCAAAGTGGATGGTGAAAATAGTCAGCTTAGTAACGCACTTTCGGCAAAGGAAAAGGTGATTGAAGAATCAAATAAACATATGGCACAGTTGGAGGCAGACTTTAATTCGCTCATGTCCAGACTAGAATCCACAGAAAAGGAAAATGCTTCTCTGAAATATGAGGTCCGTGTGCTTGAGAAGGAGCTCGAGATCCGAAACGAGGAGAGAGAGTTTAATCGCCGAACTGCTGACGTTGCACACAAGCAGTATCTTGAAAGTGTCAAGAAAATTGCTAAGCTGGAATCAGAATGCCAAAGGCTACGTGTCCTTGTGCGTAAGAGGTTGCCAGGCCCTGCTGCTTTGGCAAAAATGAAGAATGAAGTGGAGTTATTGGACAGGGATCAACTTGAAACGAGGAGAAGAAGATCTAATTCGTCTTCAATTGGTTCGGATTTTTCTGTGGATATGGCTCCTGATACCCCTATGAAAAGGATCAATTTCTTGTCTCAGCAATTATGTTTTATGGAAGAAGAAAATAGGACTCTCAAAGAAGCCCTTAACATGAGAATGAGTGATATCCAATCGTCTGCAACCACGTATTCTCAAACAGCTACCCAATTATCTCAAGTAGAGGGACAGCTTGGAAGTCACGTAACAGTAGAACGAGGCAAGAATAAACATTCCATGCATGAATTCTCTTTGGCATCCATGTCTGATATGGGCAGTGATGACAAAGCTAGCTGTGCTGAGTCTCGGGCTTCTGCTTTGATATCGGAGCTGGAGCAACCTAAAAGTGGAAAACAAGTCAACACGCCATCCAGAATAACTGTTGGGACTTCAGACATGAGTCTGATGGATGATTTTGTTGAGATGGAGAAGTTAGCTTTTGTATCAGCAGATAATCCCTTGGGAGTTATTAAGCATGTCGCTGAAAATGATGCAATTCAGTGTCACTTGAGAACTCAGTCTAATAAATTTCTACCAGAAGCTGCTAGCACAGCAATTATTCCAGTATGTTATCAGTCTAACATATCAGTGCCCAACCACCAAATTCTGTCTCAAAATGGATTAACCAATCAAGTTCCTAGTTGGCTTGAAAGAATAACGCAAATTGTTTTGAAGCAAAGCCAATTATTACAGAGACACCCAAGTGAAATACTTGATGAGATCAAAGCTGCTTTGCTTCAGTCGAGTTATCGGAATGCTCAATGCACTGATAATTGGGAATGCTCCAGTCAAGATGATGCTCTTTGCGCCACAAAAAGCTTGGATGATAAATCTCCACATAATTCTTTAGAGGTGCATTCATCTGACAAAATAACTTGCAATACTACCTCACCTCCAAAGAAAAGCAGCCAGAAACTGCAATTCAGTTCTAGCAAATCGATCCACAAGATCATTGAACTCATTGAAGGGATTAGTATACCATCCCTGGATGATGGCAGCACAGAGTCGTCAAGAAAGGACAATAGTGTGTTACAGTATAATAATTCAGAAACTCCAACGGGCTACATTGGTCGGGTGTTCCAATGGAAAGCTTCTGAACTCTCATCCACTTTAAAGCAGTTCGTCGGAACTTGCAATGATTGGTTGAATGACAAGTCTGATTTTGTAAATTTTGTTGAACAACTAGCATGTACTTTAGAATGGATCATGAACCATTGCTTTTCACTTCAAGATGTTTCAAGCATGAAGGATGCAATCAGAACTTATTTTGATTGGGATGAATCAAGAAGTGAAAGTGAAGTAGATAGTGGAACAATTGATCACGTCTCAGAATCAAATAAGTTGAATGTCCAAAATGGAGAGTTGTGCTCCTTGCCCCTTGTTTCTGTTTCAAATGGCGAAAACAATTGTCTTCAAGTCGAAGAAGTTCAGCCTAATTTGAGAGAAGAACATACAAGGTTGAAAGATGAATTGCCAAATAAAGCATCAGCAGAGAATGATTTTGAAGGGAGACTTCAATTAGAGGTTCTTGACAGTGAATCCCTGATTAGTCAACTTCAGGAATCCCATAAAACAATCGAGACTTTGCAAATGGAGGTAGAATGTCTTAAGCAAATGAAGGAAAAAACGAATCATCACAACCTTAAACAGAAGCAGGTAAAGGAAGATCTTGAGGTACAGCTGATGGAGGCCAAAAATGAAGTAAGGGAAGCTTGCGAAAAGCTTATGTATATGGAAAAGGAGCTGCAAAACAAAAAAAGTTCTTGTAAAATGGATGGGACATATCGTGAACTACAACTTCCAATAGAAAGGTACATCGTATGCTTCCCTTTAATGTAAAAACTTCTCACTTGCGGGGGTTCATTATTGTGAAATATGTGATTTGCAGCACGGTCAAAAAGGAAACTGCTGATTACATGGCCAAAAATGGAACAGAACTTCGAACAGTAAGTTCTTATTTCCTCTGGGTGTCGGTTTGAAAATGATGTTTGAATGCTTGTATCTTGTAATTCTTTAGCATATCTCACAGGGGCTTCCTATAATAATTTTTTGAACTTTTGCTCCGATAGACAATTCATTATAAATTAACTAGTTAAAAGGTTGTGAGTTTGAAGGAGTATTTTGTTATCTTTTCAGAAAAGAACAAAGGTGAAATCCCATAAAAATTTCTTGGAGAAATAAAATAGAAGCGGGATTACCAGAATTTGAAAAAAAAAAAAAAAGTCTTTTCTGGAGCAATCTTGTTGAATACAAAGGATTTTTATGTTTATTTCTCTCTTGTTTTTCCATCTCTTGATCAGGTTGAGTCCGGCAATCCAGTGAAAAAATATATATGAGAGCTCTTATTCTGACTTGCAGCGGTGATAAGAAATAAGGAGCCTTTTGGTTCAAATTCCTTAATCATTGTCACTATGAATATTATTAACTCTACTATAAGTATGAGTTTTGACAATTCCTCCGAACATGTTTAGTTTAGTAATAGAATGGGTATCATTCTCACTAGAAAGGTTAATGAGTTTGATAGAATAGTATTATGGAGAGGATCATAGAGACCTAGTTAATCACCTTCATTCTGATTGAAAAATAATGATAGTTGTTTTTTAAACATTAACAATGAGCGTCATTACTACTGACACCCATTCCCCTTCCTAATTCCCTTCAACCAAACACCTTCTAAGATTAATTTGGTTGCTTCAATTGTTGTGAGATTTTTCTCTGATTTACAAATGGTTTGCCTCATTCTTTACTGAATTAGTCATTTCTATCCTGTTAATAAGCTGACAATTAATTAACTCTCATGATTGCTTCATATAGGACTGGGAGATTGCAGCAGCTTCAGAAAAGTTGGCAGAGTGCCAAGAAACTATCTTAAATTTGGGAAAGCAGTTAAAGGCATTGGCTTCACCTATGGAGGCACCCCTTTTTGACAAGGTCATCTCTAGCCCTGCTAAACCTGTTGTTGCCACCGTGAGAGCTTCTGAAAAGAGTACTCGCCAACGGTCATCTCTCCTGGATAAAATGCTGGCTGAAGACAAATCTGAGACAGAGGATCTCAAGTCTCCTAAAACTAAGGAAATTATTCTGGACGGTAACAGTTATTCTGCCTTTGGCCCTAGTCAGACAATGGAACCTCCAAAGAGGATTACAAGTTCAAATGATATTAACCATCCAAAAAATGAAGGCGTGATGAATTCCATGGCTATAATTCCCAGTAAGAAAAAAGGCAGTGGAGGATTGCTAAAGAAACTGTTACGGAGAGGAAAGAAAAGCAGTTGCAAGAAAGTAATTTCATGAGCTGAACCACTGCCGAAACTGGTGTGGACAAACTTGGCAGACAGAATTCGGTAACAGTGAAAACCGCTTTGATTTTTTTGGCGAGAATGAGATAAATATAGTCTACACTGTTTTTCTCTTTACAATCTCTGTGTGAGTGTGGGTGAGAGAGGTAGAGATGTCGGTTGTCTGTTTGTTACTTTCATTGTATATATATTCAAAACGAACACATTTTGGTTCAATTAGAAATAAATGCTTGGTTATACCATAAATTCAGTAATTTTGAGGTGATCAATAATCCAGACTGGACAGTAACTAATATTCAACTGGAACTGAAGAAGTCGATAATTATTATGACCAACTGCATAATGTAATCCATAACATAATCTTCTGAAATAATTCCAGAATTGAATGCGACAACAGGTACCAAAATTGGAAATTTACACAAAAGCAGGATAGGAATGCCAAAATCAATTAGTTTTCAATCTCTGTATAGCACAAATTCGGCAATTTTATGAAGCCCAGCTTCCTGGTAACACGTAGCAATCCGCTCCACATTGTCATCCCAGGTGCCTTCAACAGAAGCCAAATCTAACAAGAAAGCTGCTTCATCCAGAGCAACCTGCAAACAGTAGTAGGTAACCATAATGAAGCACAAGCTAACAGAAAGCGAGAGAAATCTGTGAATTAAAACAATACAATTAGGATTTAGTGGTTTACAACCATTTTTTCAGTTTTACCTGAGCAGGTTCCTTTCCCTTTTTTATATCTTCTTGTCTCCCCTCTTCTGTCACCTTCTCTCTAATGTACTCAATTTGTTCATCCTCCCATTGAGCAATACTTGCAACTTCCTAAATAGGATAAAAATAGACAACATTCCCACATAACTTCAATCAAAAGGCAGAACATATCAGATCACTATATTTCACACAGGAGACAAAAAATTGAAATATTGGGACACAACTGATACTTACATGGTACTTGCAACCTAAAGTCCACCATGGTGATTTTAAAGCCACCCTTGCAGAATCTTTAGCTTCTAGATTTCGTCCAACCCTATATCCATGAAGGTAAGTCTTCTATACACATGTGATAATAAGCTGAAAGAAGCGAGTGATGATAGAAATATACAGACTTCAGCAACACTTCAGAATTGAAAACAAAGGGCCTTCCAAATCCTGGAAAATGCTCCTTTTTGGTATAGAACTCCCCAGTCACCAAAGCTGAAACCTTCCATCATCATATATACATCAACAAGTGTGTCAAGAAACATGCAGTGCACCACAAAAACAACTCCAAATTTCTTACATGGTCCCCCTTCTCGAAATGATGTTTGATTTTGCGTTCTAATATGTCTGGAAACAAGCCAACCTGGAAAAACATTCAGTTATGGCCATTTGTCAAGTCTGCCAATATTGTAGCAAAACAGATGCCCTAGTGCTACCTTCTTCAAAAGATAGATATCCAAACTTGAAAGCTGAGATGCGACAAATTCACCCTTCTTGTAGAGCTTCTCACCAGCATCAGCAGAGGCACGAAATAATTCATCATTCCTTTCCTGGGAACCTTTAGTATCTTCTTCTACCAAGACTCTGTGAATGTATTGGTCTACCTGTATTTTGGACAAATAACAAATTAAGCAAAGGAAAATGTGATACGTATATATAATCTTGTAGACCTTAAGCTCAACAAGACGAAAATAACAAGGTAAAACAACATTATGTACCCATTTGAGGGCGTGTAACATCTCAGACTTACACTTTTGGCTAAAAGCCATACCCCATGCTTTTGTACCTCTACCACAGGCATCTCCATCCTGTGTATGTTAGAAATTCAGATCAATCAAAAAAAAAAAAATCCCAGAAGAATATATCAGCAAAATTTTGAATTACTTTACCCAGCAGGGGCAGTAGGCCATCGCAGCAAAGCAATTACAGAGCCTATACACAATAAATAATATGTAAGTATATATAAGAATGTCCTCACGTCAAAATATAGCATTTTTCACTCAAACACGAGACATGTTCACACCTGAGCTGTTTTCGGACAGAGGAATAGCAAGAGGAATCAACCCTCGCTTGGCCCCAGGAGAGATTATTGATTCACCTGCTACCAACCAAATATATAAGCCCAGAAATTCTTAGTGGAAAATATCTACAATTCATTGAATCATAGATAAGCAACAACCATGAGTCAGGAGGCAAAATCTTGCACTGATAGCCACATAAACTGTCAAAACCAGCATGCCTCGAAAAAGTAAAAGATAAATAACCCCTTCTTCTGCCATTACTGTTGGTAGCTTGCGCTTTTGCTTCATACTAAGAGAAAAGTATTACTATGATAAAGAAAAATTGCTAGAATAGAAAACTACTCGTGACATTGATTGTGCAAAATAGGGACTTTCTTATTGGTCAACAAAATGTTGTCTAGCTAATCAAATCATTCAAGAATTAAGTACAGCCAAATCACAAAGGGTCTTCGCTTGGAGAGGGTCCAACTGTTGCTGCCCCCAACACCCTCTTGTTTATTCCTTCCCACCCCTCCCATTTAAAAAATTTTAATACAAAAACACCCATAATTGAAACATTTTACTTTTAGACAATGGCAATAGTGTTTACCATATAAAATCACTCATATAAATTTAGCACGAGATATTTATTAAGCAGTAATTGTAACCAACACCTTCGATTGTAACTATTCCTCGCTAATTATTACTTTAAAGAGTTCAAATAGAAAATAATTAAATTACGAAAAGATTGATGAAAATATTACCTTACCTCTAACCTTAAGCATGTTGAGTAGATTATTCAAATGCACTGGAGGTTGAGTTGCTGCTACTTCTTTAATAAATGAAACGTGGTCTGCAGTAGAACCAAAAAAAAAAAAAAAATGCAAACTTTGAAACTAGTTAAGCTAATAGTTTTACTACTACATATGCATTGAGCAAAGTTTCTGATGCTTACCGGGAGAAGAAGAGGTGTAGCACCGAAATGTGGACCTGCAGCGGCGAACGAGTATAGGTCGAAAAGCGGCGGCGCGTGGACCTCCGAACACTAATCCGCCGCTAGCTTTCATGTCCTTCCTCTGCCCACGTCGATGTACTTTGAGGTTCTGTTTTCCGATTCTTTTTTTTTTTTTAATTGGATATCGTTTAAGTGGGCGTTGTTGGATAAGGCTAATATCATCTGGGCCGGTTCTTATCGGTTTGTGGATGATTGGCCCAAATTCTCTACACAACGAGAGGATACTAGGTTATTGCACTTTTTATTTTCCAGAAAAGGAAAAGGAAAAGGAAAAGGAAAAATGTTAATCCATTAATGTTTTTCCTGCCTAAACAAAAAATTTTTTTAAGTAATATATTTCTGATATTGATATTTTGTATCAAATAATGTCACGATTTTGAGGATTTTGCATCTTCAATAAAAATCCATTATTGTTTCTTCTCCATAACAAATACACACACATACGCACAACCATCCGGTTATTATGTGTCATATTAAACTACTATTATTTATTAATTAACAAAATTAGTTCAAAAAACAATGGCTTGAGAATAAAAGGAACATAATAAATATTGTTGATTCTTTTAACAAGTTGCGAGCTATCCGTGAACACAGATAGATGCGTAAATTTCATATTCGCAGCTTTCCGAATTGCATGAAGGCAAGCAGAAGCTTTTGTTTGTAAACCTGAGGCTACATGAATTTTCCGACCATAACAACGAATTTGAATACCATTAGGATGGTTGTGTGTAATATAACCAAATTATCTAGAAAGGATGTGCAGCAACTTGCAAACTCAAACATTGTATGATTTATATTCATAATATATTTCCAGTCTTATTCAAAAATTAAAAATACATTGTACCTTTAAAATATTTTTAACTTGTTTTGATTAATGTCCTAGGTGTAAGTGTTATAATAAGTGATGTAAAATGTTCATCAAACCAACATATTCATGAAATCACCTGCATTAATACCATTAACTAACGTCACTGGGTATGTTCTTGTTTTAATCAAGTACCCTTTTTTTTTTAATATTGAGTTGCTGGTATTTATTTGGACAACTTGAAAGTACGAGAATGGAAAAACGTTAATTGAAAACGCTAAAGATCTACACAAAATTTTGTTAAGAACATAAAATGTATACAGTCTAAAGAAACTTATCAAGTTTTAGGGGGTGTTTGGTTTAGGGTAATCAAGGGGGGGAATGGGTATCACAAGTAATGATACCCATTGTTGATGTTTGTTAAACAACTATCACTATCATTCAATGGAATGATAGTGATTAATTGGGGTGTTAATGATTCCCCCCAAAATGCTAGTCTATCAAACCCATTAACCCTTATTATTAAGGGCAAAAACACACCCATTAAAAAATATATATCTTTTGAGTTACCCACCCTCAATACTCTCTCTCTCTCTCTCTCTCTCTCTCTCTCTCTCTTCTTTTGATTTTGAATATTTTTTATTAGTACTTTATAAATTTTTTTACAAAAATTCTTTTTAATATTTTTTTATAAAAATTCTTTTTAATAATTTTTTTTACATTCAATAATTTTATAAAAAATTGTATTGAAAATCAAAGATATATAATACTCTCTGTTAATATAATAAAAATGACTTTTTTTAAGATTATCATTTCCATAAAACTCAAATTAGAGCATGACTATATTTAAAATTGAAGAAATCTTTTTAAATTTTTTTCAAATATACAAAATAAGAAATCTAAAAAATATGTATATCATAAATAAAAATTTTAAAATTTACTTGAAAGTCATTTCAGTATACCAAACAAATATTCTTATAATGATACCCATTCCATTATTAAACCAAACATGTTGGGGGAATAATCAAAACCCATACTCATAGTAGGGTTAATGATACCCATAGTGATAGTGATTGAGGAATTTGAACCAAACGCTTCCTTAGTATTATGAACGGTAAAGCTAAAATGGAGAAAAAAACGACACGGAAAAAAGCAACAAAAACGTTAGGTCCGGGCCAGAACTCTGACCATTTTCGCCCCCAAAGCAAACAACGACGCGTCGGAAACATTTCAAAACTTAGGCCAAGGCCAAGCACCAAATTTTCCCCCCAAATTTAATCTTTCGCCGACCACGTTCATACAAAACAAGATAAGAAAAGGGATGGGAAAAAAGCCAGCCACAAGCCTCTTGTCTTGTTACTAGCATTATCGCTTGTGCCCATTTTCATCGAAGGACAATACAGCCCTTGGAAACAAACCAAAAAAAAAAAAAAGAGAATAGTGATGATTTTCATGGTCAAATGAAGCGACGTTCAAGTTTAGGATAATGGTTGCGGCAACGTTGAAAACTGCAAGTATAAAGCAACGCAGCGGCGGAAAAAATAAACTCTACGCGGAAAGTGTCAACTGAGTTTGGATATTTATCTAGTATA
This sequence comes from Mitragyna speciosa, assembly GCA_024721245.1. Lineage (NCBI taxonomy): Eukaryota > Viridiplantae > Streptophyta > Magnoliopsida > Gentianales > Rubiaceae > Mitragyna > Mitragyna speciosa. Next base: position 4,044,784 of record CM045561.1, on the reverse strand, counting down.
GTGTAAAGCTTTTGTCTATACTAATCAATGAAATATTGCTGTTTAACCAAAAAAAAAAAAAAAACACGGTCAAATGAAGCGTTCTCGCCGTCAAATTTGTTTCCACAATCCATATATCCTAATGTGACGTTTACTTGGTGTGACAATGTTTTGAAAACAATTTGAATTGACTAGCATGGTTAGATGATTTGAGGTTTCAACTCGGCTTTGAATTGAAACAATAAACAGAAAAAGAAAAGTAAAAGTGAGCACAAAATAAACAAGTCAAGCGTAGAAAAATAATTAACACGTGATTGTGCTTATTGGATCAATCCTAGACAAGCATATGATAATTTTTTTTTATTCTGTTGCACTTTACACAAATAAAAAATAAAGGTGCAGTGCTTATTTAAATGGAAAAAATGTAACAATAGCATTTTGGCTTTGCTAGTAAAAAATGGCCCTTAGAATTTTCCATGTAAAAAATTAGAAAGAATTATTAATATTTTATGTATTGGTAGGAAGAAATTGATTTAATTATTGGTACTTTCACAGAGTTTAAATATATATATATATATATATATATTTGTCAGTGGAGTTACATGTCAAATTGGATTTGAACAATTGATTCTTTTAATTATACTAAGACAATACACACACGAATACGATATATGTAGTTCGTTTATTAGTTCTTTTATTTTTCGTGAGAAGTGTCAAACTCATAATCAGAGTAATATAATTCTTACATGATAAAATCGCCACTATGCATTCTTCCCTTTGCTTATGTAGGTTTGTTTAACAAATTATCTAAATTACACAATTTCAAGATGTTGGAGTCACTACCATAAATTATTTAAACAATCTATTAATGTATATCTAATAATGTCGTAGCACTGATTGGGTAATATTTTCCTTCTCTTTGCTTTTATAAATTTTCATCACAATAAAATAATTATTTTGTTAAAATTTCTCAAATAATATTATTAACTTATTCAAATATTTTATAGCTTTTATAATTTATATATTTTTTATCCTCCCCACTATTATATGCCATTCATTTAACTGTGTTCTCACTTACGAACAACCACAACCTATTAAAGGCTAAAATTTAATTAACAAATATTTATCAAATTTAATTTCTATGAAAAAATTAACTTATTCAACAGCTTACTTTCATTTAGAATTAATTTCTAATAATAATCACTATCTCAAATAAAAAACGTAAGCCGTACACCGGAAATAATCTCCGGGTGCAACTTGCATGCCTTCTTCATTAACTACTGTACGGGTCAACTTTGCAAAAGGGCAATGCTGTACTTCCGCAAACAATTGCTCTGGAAGGATAAAGTTTCTCCTAGCAATATCACCAACCCCATATTTAATTCATATCCTTACGTCCTCAGCGCTTTTTAATTGGAAAATTAACTGAAGGCCTCATGAACGGCCGCCCAGAATACAATAGTTAGCAATATTAGTAAAAGACGATAAAAAAAAAAAGCAAAAAAGATAAACATAATTATATTTTTATTGGTCCCCCAACACATCTCTCTCAAATTTCAGCATGGCCTAGGGTTTTAAATTTCCACCCACCAAATCCAAAAAATTTGAGTCGCATTGGTCCTTAGCGTTGAATGATTCGGATCTTTTTTTCAGAGCTCTATTGCAGGATCCCGCATAACGTCGCCGGACAACTCCGCCACCGGCAATGTCGGCGTCCAAGGCATCCACCTCCTCTTCCCCTTCCCGATCTGAATCTCTCACCGAACAACCTTCTGTAATGCTCTATTTTATCATAAAGAATCTCCTCCTTATACTGCATTTCGGTTCTCATTGTCGCCGATGAGATATTATATTTTTTGTTAAATGTGTATGTATTAGTGTAATTTGGAAAGGTTAATTAATTGATTTTCCATTTATCATTTTTTGGGTTGGTATATGTTTGAATTATGATAATTCGCGGTGAACGTTAATCAGGTGTGTTGAGTATGTAGAATTATTCGCATTTTCGTGATTAGTTTGTGGTCTTACACGTGATATGTAGATTATTTCACTACTAGTGTTAATAAAAAATTTCAAGCTGTTTACTGTTTTATTTTTTGTAGGTGGAACTTACATTTTTAGGGTTTGACTTAGACTTTAACTAGTGCTTAACTGACCAGGGAGCCTAGCTAACGAGCTTCGAATGGAAAGTATGCTAGTTAGGAAATGTTTGATATGTTTTCCTTGTTTGAGTTTTTAGGAGGCGAATGTGCTTGATGCTATGCTCAAATCCAGCTTAACCTAGATTGGAAATGCCGATGATATTCCATTGCCAGTTCAAAATTATATACAACATCAACGTGTCAAAGGAGGAAGAAAAAGGATAATGTTTAGCTATTGACAGTTCAACTAACAAAAGCTAAGTTACTGATATGAAAGTCTTTTCGATTTGTCGCAATGGGATGACCACCCACCGCGAGATTTTAGAACGTGTGACCTATTTCAGCTTAAGGGAGGAAGAGGGAAAGCAGAGTACCGAATTCATATGAATGTTAAATAATGCTTTGAATTTCATTTAAAGTTCTTATGAACCTTTGGAAATTTTACCTCAAGTTTAGGTATTTGCTAACAAATTTATAAATTTCTTTTGTAAAAATGGTAGTCATCCCTTTATAATCCAAAGCAATATTCAAGTTGCTTAATATTCAGAGTTGCTGCTAGGAAAAGTAGAAGAAAGTGCACAGTGGCAGGCTGGCAGCTAAAATCTATCATTATGGTTATTGCTGAGGTTATTCTTATGAAACCATTCATATTCTTCATTCCTTTCCCAATTCCTACAAAACTAATTTTTAAGAGCTTCAATCTAACCTATAATTTCAACTCCGAACTGGAATAAAAGAGATTTTCCTCTCAACCTTTTTTTTTTCTCACCATTAAATTGGCTGTACCAACTTTTGCAGGAGAGAGATTTTTCTTTGGAGCTCTAGGTTAGTTTAAGTTGAAGAAGAACAAAAGAAACGCTAAGCTATCCATGCAATAGAAAGGACAACGGTGTTCATTCAGCTAGTTGGGATAGATGTAGACGGTAAAAATGAAAAGAAGGATACTGACTTTGACCTCTCCCGAGACTCATTATAAGAAAGACCCCTTTGAGGTTTTGAAAATGATATTTTTTATTATCCTTTTCAAGCTACTACATATGTTTCTGCCATTTATGTTTTACTTTCCATCAGATCAGACTCTATATTATCTCAACAAAGGTAGTTTTAGAATTGAGAGCGTTTGTTTTGCTGATTTCACTAGGTAAGGGAGGTGTATGTAGCTTATCAAATAGTTTAAAAAAAGAAAGAAAGAAAAAGGAAGGTGTATGTAACATGATTCATGATATGAAACTCAAAGGAAGGTCACTGTAATTTTAGAAACCTCAAAAGGAGGCATATTTCATTACAAGGAACCTAGGAGAGGTTACTGCAAAGCTGGTAGGGTAGTTTAATTATTCAGTAGTTCGCTAGTCCTTCCTTCAATTCTTCCTGTCTGTCAACTTTTGGACAGAAAGAAAAGGTTAGCTCTAAAGGTTTAAGTACTGCCTCAAAATTAACTCAGCACATAGAACTTAAGTTCTTAGATTCCTTCCTTTTCTTTCGTTTTAGATCTTTTAATCCTATATGTGAATTTGATCTTCTCTTATGTTGATGGTCAAATGTGAATTTACTGGTTTTCTTTTGATAGTGTTGGCATCAAAGGTGTTTCTTTTGCCACTATTATTGTGTTTGACCCAATGGCATTCCAGAATATTTTTATTTAATCATCGTGCTTTTGGATGTACTTAATTTTTGTTGTCATGAACATGTTCACGTACGCTTAACTCCATCCTTTTTTCAGCTGAAGGTGGTTGTCCCCCTATCTGTTACAAGTGCAATGCTTTTGAAAATGGAATTCTCATTTATTTAAAGCTATCATAAGAAGTTGAATGGAGCCTATTAATCTTAAAATATAAATATGTAATTTAAATGCAGCCATTGTTGTCTAGCTTGGGTAGTGACCAAATTTTCACTCCTCAAGTTGCCAAATGAAAAAAAAAAGAAAAAAGGGAAGGAAAACAAGTTGGTCGTATTGGCATTTATTTGAGCCTATCCTTTTGATTTTTTTCTATTCCAGGTTCTTCTTATTCTCATTTAGTTTGCTACTTTTGCTCGTCGTGTTTTTTTGAGCTATATATAGTGTTTCAGTGTGGCCATTGTTGACTAGCCTTAACCTTTGTTTGAATAGTGACCATATATTTCAATTTTCAGGCCGCCGAAAGAAGGAAAAAAATAGAAGAACAGGAAAACAATATTGGTTGCAGTTGATTTATATTAATATGAGCCTATTCATTTGATTCTTTTCATTCAAAGTTTTCCTTACTCTCCTCTATGCTGTTACTCATAAGTGCATTTTCTTGCCAGTCCTTTCTCTTGATACAAACATAATTATTTTTGTCAGATTTAGAACCAATATAACATATAATTAAATAAAAAGCAACAAGGGAATCTTATCTTATTGCCCTTGCTAAGGCTATTCATTAAAGCAGCCTCTTCCTCCTGCAAGTCCCAACACCATCTTCCCATTTGTGATCCAAAATTGGAACTCCATCTCGCCATATCAAATTTGCGGCCCTCTTTCTCAAATCCTTCATGTATTTTAAGTTGATTGCTTTGGCCTTTGTCTAGTATAGACCTCTATTCAATTAGAGGCGGATCTAAAGGTTTATTCACAAGCTTCACCATTGGCAATGTCAGCTTTTATGGCATTATCTAACTTTTATTGCATCCTCTGATCTGATCCTGATGATGACCCTCCTGATAACAATCTAGTATTAACTCCATTTGTTTATCTAATCACCTTGTTTTGGAAATGCATTTTGATAATCATATACTCTTGTTTTGGTTTTGTGCAATATAATTTTGTGTGTCTATTTAGGTATACGTGCATGATATGTTTGTCCGTCTACATTTTTTTTCTCCTGCTCCCCCCCCCCCCCCCCCCAAAAAAAAAAATAAATAAAGTTTACTTGTTGAACGATGGAATATATTAAAAGTAGCACCTGCACTGAATTCTAAGAAGCTAAACAACCATGAACAAATATCAGCTGGTTGTCTATTTACAGTTTAGAAGCTTAAGATTCGTTTGCATATATTCAGTTAGGTTGTTAATGCATTTGATTATTGCTTGATGAACTGGCATCATTTTGCATGGTACATTTGCTTGTTCATATGCATTTTGGTGCTTGTTTTTAGCGCTGGAGGTTGACATCACCATTTAGGTAGTCATGCTTGATTTTTTTTTCCTCTTTAGAACGCGAAATGTTTTTAATGACATTTCTCTGTATGTACGTGTATGGTCCCTTTTGAGTTCTTAGTGTCATGGAAGAACATTTTCTAATCTCTCATGTATTTGTCCTAACTGTGTCTCCTAACATAATCCTACAGGCATCCCCTCAGGTTTTTTAGAACTTTTTTTTCCTATACATTTTCATATTGTATTACACGCATATTTTTCATTTCAAGAATCCTGATCTTTTGCTTCGTAAACAGACTGTGCTGGTAGAAGTAAAGACTCCTGCCGCTCAGGAAGTACAGGCAATCATTGATGTGTTAAAGGAACAAGTAGCCTCTGAACGCACTGTTTATGTGAAGGTGCAACATTTTAATTGTTTCGGAACTTTGGTTAAGCTTTTCAGTATTTTCAGTGAAAATTAAGACCTTTGTTGTACAAATGTGTTTTTCAGAGACAAATGGAAGAAAATACACGAAAAATAGGTGATGTAACGGAAGATCTTTTTAAGCTGTCAGCAGTAAGAAATCTTAAGATTAATGGCACAGATCAAACTGTGGACTTTTTGGCAAAGAGGCAGAAAGATGCAATTGATTTGCAAAATGGAATTGGTACCAGCAATGAAGATGGTGATAGCGACAGTCCCCAAGAAGATGGATATGCTGCTTCAGCTATTCTCCTAGGATCAAGTATTGCAGTCAAGAATGCTGTTCGTCCTATTAAGCTTCCTGAAGTGAAAAGATTACCTCCTTATACCACATGGATTTTCTTGGACAGGTGTGTTAATATTATCTTGAGTAGGAAAGAGGAAGTGTCCCTATATAGTGCTTGATTGTTCTCAATTTCCAACATGCTCTCAATGCAGAAAAGAGAAGTTATGTTCCTCTTTTCTTGTTATTCAAGAGATGGGAACAGAGAATGGACAACTTTTGTCACTGGATAAGGAAAATATCCATACTTTCTGAAATTAAAGCAATTATTTTTTTTGTCTGGAGATGTCTCTGTTTTTCTGATCTCTTAAACCTCTCAAGGTTGATGTGTGCTTAGAAATACTTGCTTATTGTGTTTATGCTGCACGTGCTTGATGAGTTGCATCCATCATCTCCTTTTCCTTTAAAGACTTCAGAGCCACTTAACTATATTACGTTTAGATTGGAGTCGAAGTTGCGGTATGTTAGTTAGGACTCAAGAGGAGAGATCATCTTTTTTACTTTAGATTGCATTTTGTACATGTTTAAATGGCATATTCATAAACAAGATGGAAATAAAAAATGCATTTATTTTGTTATATGCCTTCTCCACTATTTGCAACAAATGGCCGGACGTGCAATGGTTATATTTAACGTTAGCCTTTGGTTCGATTGTTTGGTTTTGTTCATGTCTCTCTCTGTCCGTTTTTCAGTATGGATGCTTATTGAAGTAAACTATAAAGGAATTGTGCTTTCTGATATTATTTATCAACATTTCGTATTTTTTATTTGCATGTTAGATTGCCACTCTAGTGTTTCGCATTTGTCTTGTTTATGTTCTGAATTGATCTTTAAACTTCTGGGGAAAAATTTAATGCAGAAACCAGAGAATGACAGAGGATCAGTCTGTAGTTGGTAGAAGGAGAATTTATTATGACCAGAATGGTGGCGAAGCTCTAATTTGTAGTGATAGCGAGGAAGATGCTATTGAGGACGAAGATGAAAAGAAAGAGTTTACGGAGTCTGAAGACTATATTTTGCGGTTAGTCTATATAAATTATTTAATACTGGTTGCACAAACAATCTTAATATGCTACTTTCACTTTGTGATTTTAGCTTAATAGAAATCTCAAATGCATTGCTTATATTTGATTTTAATATGCTTTTGGTCATCGTTTTGCCATTTAATGGGGACAAGATGCTGAAAATTATTTCCCATCAACTGCTAGTAGTGTAAATATTTTGGTTCGAACAGTCTTTTCTTCTAACGAACTTAGACAGTGGGACAGGATGAAGGCCCTGTCTCTGTGGTAGTAACTTTTCATGTTATCCTTTATTGAAATATATGCAACTTTTAAGCAGTTTATATGAAATGGAATTCCTTTAACCTCCTTAATGAGTCTTAGAAGTAGAGAATATCTGGAAAAGATTTACCCTTTTCCAATTTTAATCAGAATATGCATTTTTAAGTTTTCTGGTGCGCCCTAGAAAATTTCCAATTTGGGTCAGAATTTGTGGAAAGAAAGTTGCTCGCAAATGGTTTAAGGTGACCATTTTAGAACTTTGATGGAGTAGTTGTTTTCCGATCTGCTGTTGTTTCCTGTCATTTTGCAGCTCTTAAATCATGTTCCAATTGGTTTTGATAGAGAAATTGCACTGTTGTCAAAAATATATCTAACTGTTTATGATACTTTAAATATTGCATGGGGAGATGATGTGTCTTTTTTTTTTTCCCCCTCATGCTTTGCCAGAATGACAATTAAACAATTTGGATTATCCAATGTTACGTTGGATTTGCTGGCTCGGTGCTTTTCTAGGAATCCCGATGAAATAAAGGTATGTGCTAGACATGGGAATTGGGTTTTTGTCCTATTAGGCTTCTTTAAGATACAATTGTCTAACTGAAACTGGTCATAGTGCAAACTTTGGTCCAGCTGTTTCCCATTTGTTTTTTGCTGGCTTTTTACAGAGATAAACCACCATCAAACATCTTGTACAGGCAAGACATGAAGATCTTGTTAAAGAAGAGAATGATAGCAGTTCTACTAGCACTGTGAATGTCGATGGGTCTATAAGTTCATGTCTTGAGAAGAATCTTGATGCTGCTTTGGATTCATTTGACAATCTATTTTGTCGTCGATGTCTTGTATGCATAATTTTTTACTGTTTGTCAAGTATTGGCTTTTAAGTAATATTGCATTGCTTACTTCTTTAGTTAGGTGCCAAATGTGATTTCTTCTTGTTCTTTTTTTACTGGCAGGTGTTTGATTGTAGATTGCATGGATGTTCACAGGATCTAATATTTCCTGTAAGTTGATATATCAACATGTAATTTCCACAATCCTTCAGATACCAATTTAATTATTTCATTGCCTACTCCTGTAATTAGGCTGAGAAACAACCTCCATCATGCTGCCCGGATGCAGAAAAGGATCCCTGTGGCACAAACTGCTATCGGCTGGTAATTTTTTGGTTGTTGTCTCCTTCTTCTTTTCCTCTCTCTTCCTCTGTCTCTGTTCCCATAATTTTTGCCTAGGCATGTATGTTAATACATTGTCAATCTCTACAATATCTTTTTTTTTTTTCCCCATGTCTTACTACTATTTTTATTTGCTCTTCTTCTTACTGATGTTTCCAATTTCTCCCTTTCTCTTTCTCATAATTTTCTCCTAGGCATGTATGTTAATGTATTCTCTAGAATATCGTTTTTACCACTTCTTACTTGTATTTTCATTTGCTTCAGGTTTTAAAATTGGAAAGTGGTGCTTCTATGAGATCTCCTGGACAGGGGACTTCCGAAGAAAATCTTTTCCTGCCATGTGATGCCAGTGCTAAGGTGCCTAAGAGAAAGAATTCAAGCCAACATGTGAAAATGAGATCAAAATCATCACACAGTGACAGTGCTTTGTCAAATGCGAAAAACATACCTGAAAGCAGCAACTTCCCAAGTGATGTTGCAACTGCTAAGACTTCTTCATCCCCACCTAAGAATAAGCTTGTCAAGAGAGGTGGTCTGCAGAAAAGGAATAGCAAGCGGATAGCTGAGCATACTGTAGTTTCCATGAGGAAGAGGCAGAAGAAAATGTTAGCTTCTGATTCTGATCCTGTTGCTAGTGGAACTCTGAGTTTTAAAAATTTGAGCCTTCGATCTAATTTGCACAAGGAAAATGAAGATGAAAGCTCATCTTCGCGGAAGTTGAAACGTCCAAATGCAAGAAGGCCTCGCCGGATATCTCCAGATTTGGACAACTGCAAACCTCTGCAGATCGAACCTCTACAGATTGAGGATCCTGGTTGCCCACCAAAATTGATTTTGGATGACCAACCTCTGATAAAAAAGGATGACACCTCAAGGAAAGACGACTTACTTGCTTTGAGCTTGTATCAACTAGAAGTTAATGATGATAAATCCTGGAAACCAATTGAAAAAGCCCTCTATGAGAAGGGTCTAGAGATATTTGGCAGGAACAGGTTGGTGAATTCAACGTATGGTTTGATAGTTGTGAATAATTATTTTCTACCACATGGGTATCTTTTCTCGAACTAACAACGAAAGCTTTCATGCATTCTTATATTTTTCTGTGTTTCTGATTATATTCCTGCATTTTATGACTTTTGAGTATAATTTGACCTTTTGCGCTCACGTTATTCCGGGGATAGTGAGAACTAATTCTCCCTCTATTTCATGTCTTTAGAGTAGCATGACATTTTATGCATGAGTTAGAATGCTACAGTGTTATGATTGGATAACCAAGTAGTGCCTTAAAGTGATTTCTTGATATTTCTTCCAAACAGAGCTACTTAGTGGAAATAATGAGCAACTGCTATTTTTTATTTCACCAGACGTAGTGATTGAATGATCAAGTTTCATATCTTCCTTGTAGCTAGTTCTTGAAATTCACTTTTTTAATCTGTAGTAAGCAAACCAGATTAAATTGAAGTCTGTCATTTCTTTTTTGCGGAGCTAATTTTTATTCGCTAATAGGTTATATGTGGCAGTTGCACAGGGTTCCTAGAAGATTACAGTCTTTCATGTTGTTAATTCTCTAATGCAATGTCACTTTGTCATCCAGTTGTTTGATTGCTAGAAATCTGATGAATGGTTTGAAGACGTGTTCAGAAGTTTTCCTGTATATGAATAGCTATGAGAATAAGCTATTTTCTCAAGCTGGTGATGGGGCAAATGCTCTAATTGAGGGCTATTACAAGGTTGATGGAAAAGAAGCCACGGTTAGTACTCTCCCTTTGCTTATCTGTTTTTTTTAAGGCATCCCGTTGCTTAACTCAATGTTGCATAATATTCTCCACTCTATTCATTTTGAGACTGGAAAATGAATTAGGGTAATGGAGTTCGGAGAAGGTCAAAATTTTTACGTAGGAGAGGTAGAGTTCGGCGCTTAAAGTATACATGGAAATCTGCCGGATATCATTCGATCAGGAAGCGGATTTCTGAGAGGAAGGATCAACCTTGTCGGCAGTACAACCCATGCGGATGTCAATCTCCCTGTGGAAAAGAGTGTTCATGCCTTATAAATGGAACCTGTTGTGAAAAGTACTGTGGGTGAGTTATTGGCTTGTTGTTGGTCTGCAAAAATCTCTAGTACCCCCTTAAAATATGAATAGGCAAGTCAAATACCTTAACCGTAATTGTCAACAAACAGAAAAAAGAACGAAAAAAAATCCAAATTCTCCCTCCTCAGCACTCACTTTTGTTGAGCTATCCACGAGGGTAGATGTTCTTGTCAATTGTCAATGCCATGCATGGGAGTAGGCCCTATTTGCTTGACTTACGAAAATAAATTATGGACAGTATAAGGCAATAGATTATATTGCGTATAGTTTATGGGATAGATTCCCATCAAGACAGTACAGATTCTCAGGGAACGTAATTTACCCCTTTTTCCCCTATTTACTGCACGGTGTAGCTGGTATATGTTCGATATTATAATGTGATTTGTGAAAGATATACAATTTTTTTCCCTTCCAGATGCCCAAAGAGCTGTAAAAACCGATTCAGAGGGTGTCATTGTGCCAAAAGTCAGTGCCGAAGTCGTCAATGTCCTTGTTTTGCTGCAGACAGGGAATGTGATCCTGATGTGTGCCGAAATTGCTGGATCAGGTAAACATTTTGTTGGGTGATTATACTTTTATTATCATCAGTTATAAATATTTGTACAGAACTTCCATGTGTTCATTAGGGTGACAGGAAATAGATATATTCTGGGTATTCCTTTTTGTGTGTCCAGTTTTGCTGGTAATTATCTGGACATTTTTTGGGACACCAATTTCCACTCTACCTAGAAGCTCAAAATTTAACCATCTTGGATGAAATTTCGTGATGTACCTCATGGATGATTAAATACCCGGAGAAGTGCTGGGAAACTTGCATTTTTTGTACAACAGAAAATACCATAAAATACCGATGTATCATTTGAAGAGGTCATTTTAGTAATAAATGTTGCCCCTTGAAAGTGAAGGCAGGCGAGTTGCTACTGCCATATCAACCTTTGCATCAATGTCTGGAGACACGTATTGCCTCGTATTTGTTGAGCAGTGACCAACATTTACATATTTTCAGCAGTGCTCTAAACTTTAAATGCTTGACATTAATTCAGTTATTTATAACCGCTTGTGGGACTTTTGTTTCAAGCTTCATGGATGGTAACTGAAGTTGGGACAACCACATGACTGACATGGTCCATTTGGATTGACAGGGGACTTTAAGCTGCTTCCTTCTGAATTCTGTATTTCCAATAAATTTTCCTCAATTTGTAGCAACTAAAAGTTTCTTTTTGATGTATTTAGGGTGTCCCTTGATCTCTTTAGTCATAATTCTGTGTTTTGATTCCTATTGAAGTTGATACATTTTGCCTTGCAGTTGTGGTGATGGTACTCTTGGGGTTCCTTCTCAAAGAGGTGATAATTATGAATGCAGGAATATGAAGCTTCTTCTGAAACAACAACAAAGGGTAATTATGACTTAACTTTCATTTTCATTGATTAAAATAGACTACCAAGCACATCTATAAATATAAGTTTTCATTTTGTCTTACTTTTTTTCAGAAAATGTTGAGGGAGAAACATTTTAAAGATGATGTTTAAATTAAGTCTTTTCTGCTACGGGCATTGATCGAGCTTCTGCTTGATCTTACCTTATTCTTATTATTCCACATCAATCATGATTTAGGGGGTGTTACTTCTAGAACAGTAATCTTTTCAGACATCTAGTTATCATTATAGTTTCCTTATTGGAGGAGGATATGGTTCTTCCCATGATGTCGATGCTTTAAACAAGTTTATTCTACTTGGAGGCACTTTCATGCTTCTAATTGGTTTCTTCTTTTTCTTCTTCCTTGTAGTTCTTGATTTACAGTTCTGATTGAGAATTTGTTTGTTGCTTCCATTATTTTGATAGTGATTCTTGATGATGCCCTTTGCCTAATATGGCTGGCTAAAAAAGTTAGTTATGTGATCTATCATTAGTTCAATTATTTGTGAAGCATTATAATAAACTTGATCCAGAGGATGTTGGCTTAAAATAGTTTTCTGAAGCTATTTTATATTTTCTATTGCCATTTCTGATATTTCTAGAATACTTGGGTGTAGGGAACATATTGCATCATCATGTGTGCTTGGTTTGCTAATCTATATAAATGGTACCAATTGTTGATTATTTAGGTTTTACTTGGAAGATCAGATGTTTCTGGCTGGGGAGCTTTCCTGAAGGTAATATCTTGGCACGCTACTTGATTGTATTTATTTATTTATTTATTTATTTATTGGGGACTTACCATTGTTTTCATTTCAGAATAACGTTTGTAAACATGAATACCTTGGGGAATACACTGGTGAATTAATTTCACATCGTGAAGCTGATAAGCGTGGCAAGATATACGATCGTGAAAATTCTTCTTTTCTTTTCAATCTTAATGATCAGGCATGATTTCTGATTTCCCTTTCAAATTTGAAATTTTCGTAGATGCAATTCTTTTTGCACCTTTGTTCCCTCTCTGCAAAGAGCCTAGGCTAAGTGTCGTTTGTTTCCAGTTTGTGCTTGACGCTTTTAGGAAAGGTGACAAGTTGAAGTTTGCCAATCATTCCCCTGATCCGAATTGTTATGCAAAAGTAAGGATAAAAGTAAATGCTTGAGGGCAGAGAGACTCAATGAGTTGTGCTGTATTGAGTATATCCTGTTTGCTTATTGATTGGCAGGTCATTATGGTGGCTGGAGATCATAGAGTTGGTATATTTGCCAAAGAACGGATCAGCGCAGGAGAGGAACTCTTTTATGATTATCGTTATGAACCAGACAGAGCTCCTGCATGGGCAAAAAAGCCCGAGACATCTGGTTGTAAAAAAGAGGATGGCGGTCCCTCAAGTGGTCGTGCTAAGAAGCATACATAATAAAGCATTCATTTAACTTCTAAAGATTTGGATTTTTGTCATTCTTTTCCTGATAGAAAACATCATACCTGGAGCACCGGTTTCGTGCAACATCTAACCACTGCTGGTAACTATAGGCTGGCATCTACTGGATTACTTCAACTGATCATTTTTTAAACATGATGACTATCTGCTGAGGGAAACGAGTAAAGGCTTACTGAATCAGTCAGTCTCTTGATGTTAGATTAGGTTTTGGTGCAAAGAGCAAATGCTCTATGCAACTTATTTGATGTATTCTTTCCTCGTATTTGAGGATGTTTTTGGGCAAAAGGAAAAGAAATTTCAAAAGCAGGAATTTTTTAGCAATTGCTTGCGGGGTGATTTCCGTCATTGTCGTATCAGAATTTAACGGCTATAATGGTTTTTTTTTTTTATTTTTTTGGATGGAGGCTATAATGGTTTTTGGTTCATATTTTTGGGTCGTCACCTTTGTATGTTGTTGTTGGCTAAGTTTTGATGAGGTTTAGGTTTTGGTAAGACTAGACATGCTGTTAATCTTAGCAAAACGAGCGGCACCTTAAGAGCCGTAACGTGTCCCACCACGTGAAAAGGAGTAATAAAGCAACCCCACTCTCGCAAAGGCCTACTGCTGTTTCTTTTCCAATTAAAATTGTTTCTTTTCTTTGCCAAGTTTTTCGGAATGGCAGGGTAAGGTGAAGATCGTTCTCTTCCTCTCCTCCTCTCCTTAATAAAACGAGGCAGGCAACATTTTCTTGATCACTCTGTTATATTTGGTGTATTCTTTCTTCGCCAAGTCTGAACATGTAATTGGTCAAAAGATCCCATCCAGAATCCAATTTCCAATTGATATATAATGCAAGTTAAAAGCCTACAAGAAAGCAGAATCATCACTGTTGGTTAATAATTTTCTCTCAAGCAATCTCAAGAACATCAATTTCTCAATAAAGAAAAAAAAATGAAATTGTGCTCAAAAAAAAAAAAAAAGAAACGAAAATTGAGACTTTGTCGCAATATGAATTCGTTAGGATCAAAATTGCAATCCTATCTGATCCTGACGTCTCCTCAATATTTTGCTATGACTTTTGACTACACAAGGTAAATCCCATCCCTAAAAAGTAGCAACGGCATGCACTCTTAAAATAAAAAATAAAAAAAAGAATCCTAGAAAGTAGAAATTAGACAATGATGAAAGCAAAAAGTGGTTGGGCAATTGGTTGAGACCAAGCCAAGCCCGCCACGGAACACAAAAAATTGTCACCATCTGGCATCTCCTATGTCCATAATTGTCCATGAACAACAAGGCCGGTGATTTAACTTTAACTTTTTCTGTTTGTACCTCGGGACAATTTCGTTTTTAGCTTTTAATCTTTCTAGGTAAGTAATATTATCTCTGTCAGTATCGCATGCTGGCGTGTTTTGCGGAGGGCCACTGTCACATATCAGTATGGGGAGGAGATGCTGCAACTTCAACTTCATCATCAGCGGCAGAAGAGCTCTTAACCCCTTGACTGAATACGGAAATGGAAACCAACCCTTTTACCTTTTGCTACTATTACTCATTTCCCCTGTCGCCTTCATCACTGCCACTGCTTGCTCCAATGGCAATTGCCAGGTTTAGATAGTCCTTGATTTTGTTTTCTTCTCTGCATAGAAATATAAAGGTTCAGATCCATACAACGTTTTCAGAATTTTAGCTGAATTTTGCAAAATTTGACAGCTTCTGGACTCTTGTACCTCTGCAACTGATTGTGGGCCAGGCTTGTATTGTGGGAACTGTCCATCAGTTGGAAAGACTCAACCTTTCTGCATCAGAGGACAAGCTATCATCCCTACATCAATTGTAGTTATCCGATGCCTCATCCCTTTCTCTCTCTTTTCAAGATTGTAGCAATTGTTTTTTCTAATTTAAATTACTCTTTGTTTATTAGTCTTGTTATCTTGTGAAATTCTATTAGATCAATGGGCTGCCATTTAACAAGTACACATGGCTGGTGACCCATAATTCATTCTCAATTGTGGATGCCCCATCTTTAACGGGTGCTCAAAGAATCACGTTTTACAATCAAGAGGATACCGTTTCTAATCAATTAAGAGTACGTGCTTTCTTTTTTTTTTTTTTCTCATTGTTCACTTGGATTAAATATAAGATTTTGGTGTATCTTGACTTACATTTGTGATTTCATATTTTTTATGATGTCCTGTAGAATGGAGTGAGGGGGTTGATGTTGGATATGTATGATTTCGAGGACGACATCTGGCTTTGCCACTCGTTTCGCGGCCAGTGTTATAACTTCACTGCCTTTGTAAATCTACTGATGCTCTCTTAATGATTTGATCGGTTTTGTTTAGTGTTAGATTATATATCTTGTAATGGGATCTAATGCATTTCTCTTAGGGACCTGCAATTGACACATTAAAAGAAGTGGAAGCATTCTTGAATGAGAATCCAAACGAAATTGTTACCATCATAATCGAGGACTATGTCCATGCCCCCAAAGGCTTGACAAAGGTTTTCACCAAAGCTGGCCTGGATAAATACTGGTTTCCGCTTTCTAAGATGCCCAAGAAGGGTGAGGATTGGCCCACTGTTATTGACATGATAAAAGCGAATCATCGGTTAATAGTTTTCACTTCTGATTCCTCCAAGGAAGCAACTGAAGGAATTGCTTATCAGTGGAAGCACATGGTGGAAAATGAATGTATGTGCTGTATAACTGTGTTGTTTATTGTGAATGTGGTTTGCATTTACTCTGTGCATCAGCTGTTTACTGATTCATAATGATTTCAGCTGGAGATCCCGGGGTGGTGCCTGGATCATGCCCTAACAGAAAGGAGTCAAAGCCACTCATCTCAAAAAGCGCATCCCTTTTTCTACAGAACTACTTCCCTACTATTCCAGACCAGATTCAGGCTTGTAAAGAGCATTCGGTTTCCCTTATTGATATGGTCAACACCTGTTATAAAGCTGCAGGCAATGTCCTGCCAAATTTTTTGGCTGTCAACTTTTACATGGTAGTGAATTTTATTTTAGAGAATTTCTTAATCCTGATAAAGAACTAAGCATTCTAACTGGAGCTTCTGCAGCGGAGTGATGGCAGAGGTGTTTTTGATGCTGTGGATAGGATGAATGGCCAAACATTATGTGGATGCAATACTGTCACTTCCTGTCAGGTTTGTTAACATAAATTCTGCAGAAGGTTATTGATTTCATTATGGAAACAGTAATAACTTCAGGGAAACAGAACGTCACCTGTTCAGGTGACTGATTTGATTTCAGACTTGCAATGGTAATTCTGTTGATAATCAGGCAGTGAAACATATTGGAGACTTATTTCATCCCACAATGAATACTTCACAGAATAGATAACCCATATTAATTCAAAAGTGACATGCCAGAGTTTAAAACCATGGTCTTGATTTTTTTAAGCTTCTTTTGTTGCTGAGATAGGAAATCACAATAAGGCATTACAAATTCTCATGTGTAATTAGTTGCCAATGTAGCCTCTTTATTGCACCGCCCCTACAGGACAAACACTGAAAGATCAGAAAATTTTGAACCCTTGCAGGCAGGGGCATCTTTTGGAAGTTGCAAGGATATTCCTGCCTCTAATACAACTCCAGCTACTACCAGTCCTCCAGGAAGTTTTTCTGGGTCCGTGCAGTTAATTGGTGCTGCTGCAACTATCCAGTTTTCCAGTGTTATGGCTACATGCTTGCATGCCATATCCATCATGTTGTTGCTATTATGACATGACAGAATATTGGTTTGTTTTAGTGAGTTGGTTAGCTAATCCTGGGCATTGGCTTCTAGTTTACTAATTTGTAAAGCCTTGTAGTTAGAATAGGAGTATACTGTGTCTTATTTTAGAGAGCGGAATGTCAAAGGAACTCTTTCAAGGGAATATTTGCAAGAACTGAGGAGTCAGCATGCAAGGACTTCTATAGAATGGCTGAGAGGAACCCAAAGAATACCAACAGAAAATCCTGGTATGTTTTGTTACAAGACCTCAAAATGTTTTCAGCAGAGGATTTTCCCATAATCCCATTTATATCTTGCAGATGATTAGACTGGACTCTTCAGTAATCTTGTCTTGGATCACTGGATATTGCTTTATTGTTTGTTCCACTTGATCAGATTTAGAGCTTAAATCAATAACAATAAACAGATAATTTTTCTTCTATGTTTAACTCTGCTTGCTTACATAATATGTTGAATTGAATATAAAGTATGATCATGAATTGATGTGTTCACTATATCAAGTTGCTGCGATGTTCCATCTTTAAAGATCTCATGCATAAAACACCACCAAATGAAGCAATGGATGGAAAATACTTTGTGCGGGAAAACGTAATAGATGTGCCTAAAATCTTAGATTCTTAACTTTCAGAGAATGGCCTTCCACCAAAAGATGAGGACTGGCAAGTTGACGTTTGAACTTCAAAAGAACTAGTGGAATGACATTTACCCTCCTTTTCTCAATATGCTGAATGTAGTTTATTAGGTGAGTAACGAGCAGATTTTTATTTTCTACACAGAAATTTTAGAAATTTTATCTACTCTAATCTATTTCTTCATTAAAGTTTTCAAATCCCTGAATTGGTAATTCAGTTTGTTGTCTCTCTCCTTGGCTTCACCTGCTTGCCTACTGGAGACAGTTTTGGACGGCAAATGTAGAACATGTTTTCAGGTTAACCTTGGATTTTTACACCAATATGTTCAAGCCCATTCATCTAGTTCATGTTTGTGTTAGGGCAATAAGAAATAGAAAATGCCTAGCCGAATCTTCATCAATTTATTTCCTTGTCTGTTCAGCAAATTCTGGTCCCTTTTTGTCTCTAATTTTAAACAAAATTTCTTCTCTGGGAGATTTGGGTTCATTTCTGAACACATGCTTCAATCTGTTAAATTATAGTTCTTGCCGAAAGCACTTTTGTTTATGTTTCATAAACCTTTCTTATATGGTAACCTAAAGAACAATCTTCTCCTTCGTTGAACATCAGTCATATGTGTTTTCATTGCAGATTTTTTCGTAATACTTCAAGTACATTTGCAATGGAAGGCTGTATTTTATGGAGAATGGTTCCCCTGAATTGTTTCTTATCATTTTCAGGTTTTTATTTGGGGGCAGGCCTGATGTAGTTGCAGTATTTGATAGGACGTGAATATATGGAACCTCCTAACATTGCTGCGTTCTTTTCCAACAATAGGAATTCTGCTCTGAATAGTTCCCCTAGCCTGCAATCATTTTATCATGAGTTAATTTACCCGCTTACGACATGCTAGTAGTGAATCTAAAGTTCAGCAATTACTCATTAGGTAGCATATGGTGCCATGGATATACTCCATTCAAGCATCTACTTTCACCCAAAATATTGCTGCGATCCTCTTTTACTTATGGAGACGGCACAATGCAGGAGAGCAGCAAGGAGGAATAATAGAATAAAGGAAATCCAGCTAATGAGTAATGACATCGAAACCAATTTTTCACCAATTAACTGAGAAGCAATTAATGTCTATTTATTTGCTTCACTTGCCAAATGCCAAGAAGATCCAATGCTGTCTCTAATTCAATTACAAAAAAGCAACTGCACCTGAACTCCAGAATAAAAGAACAGATCCAAAGGAATTTAAAGTTTGATTCATTTGGGTTCATTCCTCCCCCACAAATCCAGTGAATATACGATTAGATGGCAATTGCATATTAATTAAATAAATAATCAATTTTATCTTGAATGAAAGAATTTTTAAATACAATTCATGGGGGCCAATGTTAAGTTTATTGAATTGACAATTAAACGGAGAAGCAACCTGTACAACGTTGTGCGAGGTGGAGGGAAAACAATATGGCCGCATTTGTATCGCTGTATCCAGTCACTTCACCTTAAAAGACAAGCCACGTAGAAAACCTATCAACATGCAGCATTCCTTTGGGTTGTATCTGAAGGTTGGGACTTATGGCAAGCAAACCAACAAAACAATCAACAGGAACCCTCAGACCCCATACATTTATGGACTCAAGCTTGCGACATTTATTGACAAGGACAAGAAGTCCCTCCTCAGTCACATGCCGGCAGCTCCACAGGACAATAGTCTGAAAAGGGTTAGACAATTGAAAAACATTAGTTAGTTCCTAAATATGCACTCCTTAAAAGAATGGTTTGGCCATAATAGTTGAACTGAATACACAAGGAGGCTGTGTGTGTAAGTGCATGCCCGCGTGCGCATGTACAGGAGAGGCATCTGAGGCATTTATGAATCGATAATGAAACAGATAATGCAAATTTACCTTCAATTCTTGGCAGCTATCAGCAATAGCATATAAAGATATGTCTGTGATAAATGTACCACCAATATTTAGGTGTCGTAGGGAAGTAGCTCTGGAAATCTGTAGAAAATAAATAATAACTATAGAATCTGATTTACACATATGATGCAGAACGACTGAATCATCTATTGCTATGCCATCAGAACCATTGTCCAAAGATTGACAGCCTGAAACACAAGCAACCAGAGGGAGAAGCCTCCAAGAGTTGATCTAGGGCACCAAAAGTTTATCGCCGCTTATCAGAACTCCCCACACCAACACAAAAAAGGGAATCAGAGAAAGAAGAGAAGGAGAATAAACACAGATGAAGCAAGAAAGTCATCAAATTTAATTACACCGCTATAAGACATACAAATGAAATGCAAGAGTCTTAACTCCTATTAGAACGACTACTTCAGTGGAATACGTGTCATTTGAAAAACTCTCCATGTCAAATGCAAGACAATACTCCATTCCAGGGGATGTCCAGTAGTCACGCAAGATGCCACTCTAGATATGCAAATTTTGAAAGCATATGAAATGACAAAATTTTTAAAGCAACTGAAGAATATATTCACAACACTCGAACCTTTCCAATCTAACCTTAATATCGCCTAAAGTCTACTTTCTTTGGATTTGGTTTCCTAGTAGAATAACCAAAAGGGGCATCTTTCTAACAAGATTTTCATTCTAGACGAAATAATTAAAGATCAGCACCTCCGCAGCTACAGAATTTATTATCTAGAACATCATAAGACCAGCTTATGACTTTTGAAAGAAAGTTGTATTCATCTGCCCAGAGAAGCTAGCAGAAGTCCCTCTTCAGTACATTTTCCATTTAAAATTTAGACATTCACAGTTGTCACTCCACAACCATCCCTACTTGGTTGAAATCCTACTACATCTGGGATCAATCAAGCAGCAAAACAACTTCTTTCCCAATAACACAAGTGAATTTCAATACCACATCACACCGTGAAATAGTCATGAAGCCTTATCTAACCAAGAATTACTAATCCCAAGAAATGAGAAAGAGCTTGCCTACCAGTTGGATAACACCTCTATCTGTGATTCCTGTTGAACCCCACAAAGATATTAAGGATAGGTTGCTAATGCACTTTGCAGTAGACAATTGGGAAAGTCCATGGTCAGTTATCTGGCAGCCCCATCGACTCCTTGAACTGAAGACATAAAAAATTATAAAACTCTGTCGAACTATGTGTTTTTCTCTTATTGTAAGCTATAATCGAACCACATTTTGTACAGAAGAATTCTTAACAAATACTACTACCACAGTACCACCTATCTGATATAAATCTCCAACATATAAATAGCCAAAAATAATTCAAAACAGAGCAATCATCATTCTAAGCAATTCAAAAGTTTCAGAAAAAAATGGAATATATGCCCACAACAGAGAACAAACATGATAAATTAAAAAAAAAAAAAAAGGAGACGTTTGATTCAAATTTCTCAATCTCTGTCACTATGAATATCATTAACCCTACTATAAGTATGGATTTTTACGATTCTCTCTAACATGTTTAGTATAGTAATAGAATGGATATCATTCCTCCCAAAAGGGTTAATGAGTCTAATAAAATAGTACTTTGAGAGATCATAAACCTCATTTAATCATTTTCATTTCGATTGAATGAATGATAGTAACATTTATTTTTCAAACATCAATAATGTGTATCTTACTATTGACACTCTTTCTCCACTGATTTCCTTAAACCAAATACCACCTAAGGTTAATATATTAATAAAGGAAGAAGCAATGGAAAAAGAAGTAAAGTTACATGTCAAGCTCCTTGAGACTGAACGCGAGGCTAACGAGGCGAGTGGTGGAATCATCATCCATTTTCCAGCCAGAAAAGCTCAGCTTATTCCTCCTCGCCAACGATTCTTTTACTCCCTGCCTCCATTTCCTGCTCACACTGCCCGCCCTTTACCAAATACCGACCATTGAAGACCATACAATATATACAAGTCAACAAATAATTCTTTTTCTTTCACTTGTTCTTTTTCCAACATAAGAAAAAACTTTTGAAGGAAAAAAAAAAAGTAAAAGGAAACGTACTGAGCCAAATCTTTGAAGCAAGTAATGAGAGTAAATATGTGAGCTAATAAATCAATCGGCAGCCGATCAATCTCCCCCTCCATGTCCACCTCCATCACCATTAAATATGATTCCTCTTCCTTCGCACCCTATATGATTTTCCGCCCTGTAATCCAACAAGGTTTTAGATTCTCCAGCTTAAGACAAAATACGAGGACGAGAGTTGAAGGACGCAGGAAGTTTTTCCTCCTCGTATCTATCGTATGATACAAATGGGCGCTGGCGCTTTCAAAGTTCAGATACGTATACGTCAGTTAATAAAAGATGGGTTAATCACTCCAATATTCCTCAAACTATTTCATGAGTGTCAATTTAGTCTCCAAACTTTTATTTGTGTCTATTTGATCTCTCAACTTCTATGTTAGTGTTTAATTGGTCCCCAATACCAATAAATGGCAAAATTGCCCTTCTATTTATATCATATCATATCTTTGTTTTTTCTCTGCTTTACTTTTTATCAGTTTTCTTATATTGTTTTATTTATTCCTTCAACTCTTCCCCTATCTTTATTTGTGTTCTCAAAAAACTCAACCAAACATTACCTTCTTTATTCGCAAGTTTATATTGATTGATTTATCTGAAAATTTTAGAGTGTTTTTCATAGTTCTTGAGATGAAGAAGACTATTAAAAGAAATAAAATAAAAGAAAACTTCAAAAAAATATTAAAATAGAAAAACATAAGGTTTAGGATTTTAATTTTATTTACTTTATTGTAGACATTTATTTCGTTCTTTTTAATCATTTCTTAATTTTTCTTGACTTTTTTTTTTTTATTTGTCCTTAGAGATCTCAAGAGAATTTCCTAAAAAAAAAAAATCTCAAGAGAATAAAAAAAATTCTAAACTTATTAAGTGAACCAATCAATATAAACTTGAAAAAAAGAAAAGAAGCTAATATGCAATTAAACAATATAAACTTGAAAAAAAATAAAAGAAGCTAATATGCAATTAGGTTTCTGATGATGTGGACAAGAATAGTAAATGTGGAGAAAGGATAAATTAAAAAAATATATAAGAAATGAGATAAAAAGTAAAGGTCATAAAAGTAGAAGGGCAATTTTGTCACCAATCAGTGTTGTGGACTAATTAAACACAAATATAAAAGTTAAGGAACTAAATAGACACAATTAAAAGTTGAGGAACTAAACTGACACTTATGAAATAATTTAGAGACCAATGGAGTAATTAACCCATAAAAGATTAAAGAGAGAATAGAGAATATATATATGTAAAATGTGTCATGGGTACTTAATTTCTTCCATTCGAGCGGTAGCTTTGAGAATCTTCCATTCAATTGACTTTTATTTTATCTCATTTCATTTCTAATTTATTACTCTTATTTTGGTTTACTAATAATTTTCAATTAGCATATTCAGCTTTGCGTAATTACTAAGTTTTGAACATCTGTTTTGTTGATGACGCTAGTTTTCTTTCAGTACTCTTCTGCAAGCAATTCCACGTGACGATATCTTGCGAGCATGGGAAAGTTACTTAATTTTGGGTAATATTCATGTCATCTGATGACATAAGAAGGGGTTCTAAATTTTGGTTGAAAATATTTACTACGAGTACGTACTATTACTTTACACACTCAAGTAAAACTTAGTCAAAAAAACGTCAAAGTTTTTTAATCTTTGTATTATAGGAGCTTTGATTCGTCCCAGAATAAATTAGTGCATTGATATGCCAAATGTAGTAAATGTCGTAAAGGAAACCTTAAATACTCATGGCCCAATAAGGTCTCCAAAGAAACACAATATGAGCTAGCTACCTTTTCCTTGGGCCGCTTGGCGAAATTCTTTTGATTAACCGTTGTTACTACTACCCGATGAAGAAGGAACCATGAATATTCAGCATCGGCAGTTGATTAGCTGGTTTTGTTTTTAGGTTTTTGTTAAGCTTGAACAATAGTAGCGTCAAAGACGCTGTGATATTCAGTATCAAAGACAGCTAACGTAATATGTTACTTTTGGATTAATGCTAACCTAACATAATTTCATAGGAGTCCTATATTATTGCAACTTACTAAAAAAGTATTTCAATAAATTAATACTAATTTAATTTAATTTTAAAAGAATATCATATTAGCCTAACTTACTAAAAAAATCTAAAATTATTTTTAATAAATAAAAAATTAACCGTAATTTCCCTTAACAATAAAAAGCCATAATTGCCACTATTTTTAATCTAATTAAAACCCTAAATTCCAATAGCATAAACCCTACGTTTTGAATCCTGAACCCTAAATCCTAAATCCTAATTCAAAAGTAAATATAAAATCTAGTAATGAAAATATCAGCCAAAGTTTTTTTCCTAGGGTCTATGTTGCAATAATAAAAAAAAGTAATATTTACATAAGAAACTGGTATTTCAGGTTACAGGTAAAACAAGAATTAGAGTTTGTAATTGATGATAACTCTTGAATGGTTAAGATTTATCTGTAATTAAAAATCTAGTTACAGTCTTTGACAGTGTTATTTTCCGTTAAGCTTTTATCCACAGATCATATCAGTCAAACCATTTAAACATTGGAGCTGGTTAGCAAACCAAATTGGCCTTTAACCTGTTTAACTGAACTTAAGAGTTTTTAATAGGGCTTGAAAAGGATGTTGGGGTCCAACATTTAAGTATCATCAAACAACTTTTTGAGAATTATATTCCTGACAAACTGCTGGAAACATCCATTTTATAATAAATTTTTAGTATTTTTCAAGGGCCAAATTAATTACTACACTACGGTATGTTTCCTGTATCGGATTAAAATGTTATACTAGCATTTAAAGTAAAATTGAACCAGTAAGTTTAATGAATTAACAGTCGTCTTTACTTTTAAGTAAATAACTACAACGAATATTTCTTCAAAACTAATATTTTTAGGTTGGTTATGATTTTTTGTTTTTTTTGATAAAAGGGTTGGTTATGATTGAAAATGTGAATTAATCAAACTGTAATTTGAAAGTTCGGTCTCTCCATTTTTGCAAACCAAAGAAGACCAAATTGTAAAATCAAATCTTAAACACCGTAATGAAACAATTTTAAAAAGGCCATTAACATGGGCCTGATGGTAAAATTGTAAAATTAAACATCCTCAACCGTGTAATCATTTTCAAAAGGCCATTAACATGGTCCTGACTCAAAATTGAAGTTGAAATGGCCTACTACGGACCTTTTGTTTTTTTAGCCCATATCAGCACCTTAAAGCCCATTATTACAAAGTAGGATAGGCTTTGGAGCAGTTACACTCTATAGCTCGATACTCCAAGTTGTCGCGTGATGTGTCTTGCGTTCGCTGTGAAAGTCAGAGCCAAAAGGTCTAGTACAAATGTACATCCTTCAATCAAAGTGTACAATCTACTTCAAGAGCCTTCAGCCGTTGATCTTCCTCCCTGCTCTCCTAGAGATCATTGCAATCAATCTCAATAGACATTTCCGCAATGCGCCACGCCAAAAGTACAAAGAGAGATGTGCACGTCATCCAGCAAACCCATCATTGGAAATGCACAATTTCTCCAATTTTTCCACGCAAAGAAACTAATCATATCAACATTTGAGATCACATCATAATCGACTCGTAACAATCCTACACCATCGGATTACCAAAACCGTGGGTCCTTTTGTACAATCTTAAGGTACAACGGCATCACCCTACCTACACGTCCATTATCCAAAAGCTGGGAGGATTTTGGTTTGGAGGGCGATTACTTGCCATTGAGGAATTGGATTAATATGTGACGTTGAATGATGGAGATGTAGATACTTTGACGGTCCCGCATGTAGGGCTGCCTACTGAGAGATACTCTAGACCAATTAGACACTGCCACGTAGGTAGCAGGTGCAAAATGATGGCAAAAACATGCGAGTAATTACAACGCACCCCAACATTATGGTCATCTGGTTAAGGTGACGTTACATTCGCTCCGTTTAGATATGATTATTTAGAGTATTTTTTTTAAAATTATTTAAAAAAATTATTTGAATTGTTTTTTATTGACTTTATAAAAAAAGTAAAAAATTGTTTGAATATAAAATTTTTTTTGATGTAACGTAATAGCGGTTTAAAAAGAACGGACGTTCGCTTAAAGAAACGGATGTCCACTTCGTCATCCGCTTAAAGAAGCGGACGTCTGCTAAAACATTTCTGTGTCTTAGCGGACGTTCGTTTAAAGAAGTAGACGTCCGCTTCGTCGTTCGTCTAAAGAACCGAATGTCTATTTTGTCGTCCGATCTCAAAACCTACCGAAAATAGATTTCATTTTGTCACTCAAAATTTTTCCAATTTTTCTAAACAAATTTTAAACATAAACATGCTTGCTTTTGTGAATAATTGTGTAAAAAATCTCTAAAGTTCATTTGAAATTTAGAATAAAAATTTGGTGGGAAATTTTGGTAAAAAAATTTGACAAATTTTTTTTTAACTTTTTGGCCAAATACTTTCCATCAATCCAAACGGAATTGGGAAAAAATTTTCCAAAAAATGGCTCAAATAATGTAACCAAATGGAGCCATTATTAATGTCTTCTTCTTCTTTTTTTTTTTTATAAATCTTATATTATTACAATAGGGTGTGAGGAATTGGTGATAATAGGATTCGAACTCCCGACCTCTAGGATGGAGTCATAGAGCTCTAACCGCTCGACTCTCTATTCGTTCCCATTAGTGTCTTGTTAAGGTGAACTTGGATCAGATGAGATACGAGCTGAACACCAGGAGAAATAGGACTCGGAGCTGTTATTTCTCACAAATTCACAATCCAAAATTTTAAATGTCAATAATTGATAGACAAAATTGAACTAGCAAGATTAAATATAGGCTTTTAAAATGACGTTGTTTTGCGTGAAAAATTATTACACCACAATTTTACAAGATTACACCACAATGTTTGACAGTTATACTATAATGCTCAATTTGCAATAAATAAAAGGGGAAGGAAATTGTGAGGCCGTAGATCCTTATATTATGAGTACCTGTTACAGTTGAGAAAACTGTGAACTCGTTAATAATATTAACATGTACCATTACATTAAACAGAGTAAGATGGGCTATATAACAAAAAAGAAATTGGGAACGAATAAAATATCGAGCGGTTAGAATTCTATGACTCTATTCTAGAGGTTAGAAGTTTGAATCCCAGCATTCCCTTTCCCAATATAATAGTATAGGTTGGTTCGGAAAAAAAAAAAACAAAAGAGAAATCTACTTACGTACCATGTTATTGCCTACAATATCTTCACGAAGGTCCAATTAGCTAGCCAACAAATTTTGTTTTTCTTAGACATATTATTAATAACTCAACTTGAAAATTTATCCTCTGCCGAACATTTTTAAGGTTGACCAAAACAAAAAACCAAAATTTAAAGCTTTGTTACGATTTAAATACAAAAATCCCTTTTTCCCCTTCTAATTGTTGGTTGCCACATAATTAATACACTTACATGCGGGTAAGGCTTGATGCGAATGGTCGCTTAAATTATTTGAAAGAGAACTCGGATTTGGCACGTGTTATCCTTCATTGAACATTCGTGTTGCAACCTGGAAGGGATTCGGCAAAATTAACCGATTCAAGGAAGAACATGTCGACTAAGTTTTTATCCTCTCGAGCACATTATATGACTTACCTTGTATTTATGTAATAACAGCCGTCAATTCAGCAGGAGTTCTACAATCTGCCGTTACAATTTAACTAAGATAACGTCCATATAAGTTGCAGGTTTCTATAGAAATTCCTAAAGATATCTATAGAAATGCAGGTTTCTAAATATAAGTTGCTCTAATTGCAAGCTCCGACTGGTCGTTTTCTCGTTACTAACTATCAATACAATTTCTTTATAGCGTGATGACATTTCCATTTATTTCCCTTTTCCTAATCGATTGAGAAATTCAAAAACGTTGTAAAATGACTTGTCAACAGAAGTGACGAATCAAATACGTTCCTTCGCGTATCTCATGTTGCCGAAAGTGATAACAATGAGCTCACACCTATCTCTTCTTGAAAATAACTCCGACTATATACGAACAGCGATGATTTAATAAGCTTAGTTATGAAGTAAAAGATGGACACGGAAACAAAATTATGAAGTAAAAGAACATACTTGACTTTTTGACAAACAGCCTTTAATATGACAAAGATGGATCTCTCCTTGTATCACAAATTCATCACGAACATATTAATAGTAGGCGATCTAGGTTCTATAACGAATTCAAGAAAAGATTTACCAATGGTCGTGTTTGTTTATTGTCATAGCATACCATTTGTAATACATCATGACAAACCTTTTCATGAAATATATACCATATAGACAAAATTAGTGACATATACACATTGTTGGGTGTCAAACCAGCAAAATAAATTCACCTACTCAATTAAAAATAAAAATGAAGTGCAGTGATGAGTAGGGTCGTATCCACAGAGACTGGTAGATTTATTTTCTTTGAAACCAAAAATTAAAAGAGTGGGATTTGACAAGAATTAATTTAAAGAGAATTCAACTTACGAAATTTACTAATTAAATCGAAAGATTCAATTAAAGAAGCCTAACAACGCAAAAAGTAATTTAAACGAAATCAAATATTAACTAAGCTCTAGTCAAAGGAATAATCTTAACTCTGGTTCAATTTAACTGATCATCGATGCAATAATAATTTCTACGTTCATGAATAAATTGGTTATGGTTGTTGAGACGCTCTAACAACCTACTCTTCCTTACTGTATCGGTAATCAAGGTACGACCGTTAATTACTTCTCTAATCAAATAATAACCCTAGGTACGACCTTAGGATTCAATTATTCAACAGCCTTAAAACTAGAAAAGCCACCAATTCTAACCAGCAAATACCTACGAGGCTTTGTTCAAATTAGATTATCTATCCCCGTGATATAATCCAAAAGTTTCTATTACCATTGAATTAATCACTCGCCACTAATACTAAAACTATCAAACAATTACGGATTTGACGTTTTAGATGACCCTAGATTATTTGACAATTAAATAGTGGCCAATTATTTAACTGCGCAGAATAATCACACAAGAATGAACACAATCACCTTGGAATTAAACAGAGAATAAATAAATATCCAAAAACGTAGAAAATAATAAAATCAATTAGATCTCACAGTAATAGATGAACCAAGAGTTTCGATTATCCTTCAACTAGATAGAAGAGTTTAGCCACGAATCATGGCTTCAAATCTCCAAAAATATTTAACAGGAATTTTTGTTCGTAGAGAGAAGAAGAAGAAAAACTAAAGAACTAATAGAAAACTCTAAAAAAAACTAAAGCTCTCTCAATTTTTTCTGCCAAGTGCGTGCCGTCCTGCTCCAGAAATTGCGTTCCCCTATATCTTTTTCCTTTCCTCCTACACGTTTCTTTTCTTTTCTCCTTTCCTTCCTTCTTTTTGTTTCCTTTTCAAACTCTTCTTTCCTTTTTCCTTGTTTTCTTGTACAAGTCAAACTCTTTCCTTTTGTCTTGGTTTCCAATTCTTTTCAATAAAGAATTTTGTCTACTGAAAGTCCTCATTATATAGAAAGTGGGACCCTTCAAAATCAACCTTCTTGAAAATTCACGTTCCAGAATTTCTGCACTGCAGCGTGAATAGACCGTGGTCACGGTCTACCAAATATAGTCTTCTGGAGTTGTAGACGATTTTAGCACATTTCTTCCATAATTTCCTACATTAAACCCAAATAACAAGAAGTGAATAAATGGAAGTATTAAACACAATTCTTGACCAAAATAAGGGGAAATTAACTATAAATCACATGTCAATTTAACACCCTAACACACATTTTTATTAATAACAGTTTCCACTTTTTGAAATAAACCTCATTTCTAGTCTAATTTCTCTTTTCTTTTTTTTTTCCATGAGCAACCGATTCTGCTATCTATAAATACCGGAGTAATATGTTCCGAGGTAGGAGTATTTTGATGACAAGGTAAATTGTTTTTTACACATTCGGATGGGAATTGCTCCAGTGCATTATAAGTGGTTTTTTTTTTTTTTTTGGAAAAGAGTGAATTATTAGAGTTTGAATGCAGTTGAAGTGAAAGTATCTTTGCAAATTTAGCCAGAGGATCATTGCTTTATGTAATAGTATTTTTGTACGTAGTACTAGTACCTAATTACTGAAAAGTTCCAGGTACTATCGCCAAATTTGTAGCCCTTCCCTTTTAATCTTTTAAAGGTTTTGTACTAAATTTGCATTAAAATTCCATTTCAATTGCTAAGCCAAAAAAACCTGTCAAAGAATCATTTCAACAATGAAAAAACAAGTACTGGCCACAGACAGCCATCCATCCCTCTGGATCAGCGGGCTAACAAGCAGGCAGAAAAGAAAACCACAGAGACAAACTAGTGTGTCTCACGTGCGGGTGCGGCACAAAGTTGGTTACACCTGAACTAGAATATTTTAACCACACTCTCCCCCACGGCCCGGGGGTTAACTTTTAACCACTTTTTAAAGAAAACCACAACCAACTCTGATCAGTTGTAAATGACCGTTCCCTGATCTCCTGTTGCTGTTTGTTATGGTTCCCAGAACTAAAGCTAGACTGGTCAAACCTCAATTGTACCCTCCTCAAATTCATTTCCAACTGCTTGTATTTTTATAGAGCCAAACTCAATTAAAAAAATAATAAGATTTTTTAAATTTTTTTTATAATATTTTGTTACCACAACATTTTATTTAAATTTTTTTACCCTGCCCACAGTTTCTTATTCTTGGTCTTACTCCCATCTTTCTTTTTTCTTTTTCTTTTTTTGAGTGACTTTCTTTTTTCTTTTTAACTTGCATTTAATGCCTAATAGTAGTACCAGTAAAAATAAGTTTAGCAGTTTGCTCATTAAAGCACGCTGGCACTTTCAGCAGTCTCAGACAGACAAACCATAAAAGCTCAAGTGCTCACATATTTTCAAAACAAAAGCTAAAACATAAATCAAACTTCCATATTTGCTTGATGGAAAACTTGTACAATAGAATAAAATGTTATTCTTCTTCATCACCGGATGAACCGGATGATTTTTCTCTTTTCTTGCACCAAATTATGCTGCAATCATGTTCTCCGTCTTCTTCAAGTTTTATGGCTCAGAAGAGCAATGATGTGCAGTCTATAAGGCCCACTTGTGGTCTGCAGGGAAATCAAGATTGTGGGCATCAGTTGGTTTCCGGTACTGACTGGATCCCTACACCGGAGGCTTCTTTTTCTGCTGGACAGCAGCACTGGTTTTCCAGCGGCGATCTTGCTTCTCCGGTGCCGGGAGCTTGTTTTCAGGAGAGTGGTGTGAATGTGTCGTCTTCTTCTGTTTCTGTTGGGGCAGTGGATAATGATCTCAATGACTATGATTGTGAAAGTGAGGTACCGTATTATATTATGAATTCACATGGATCAGCACTTTACGTTTCCAGTTCTTTCATGCAATTTCTATATTTTTATATTCTGAGTGATGCACAAAATTATATATCAGGATTTTGAAGGGGCGGTGGAAGAGGCTATGGTGAAGCCAACTGCAGTGCGAAGTGCTTCCAAGAGGAGTAGAGCTGCTGAAGTTCATAACTTATCTGAAAAGGTCGTGCTAAACTATAATTAATTTTTTTACTAGTTTCATATCGATTTTTTTTATCAATTTTGATTTGTTACAAATATATGTGTTTGCTTTCCTGTAATAATTATTACTGTCACGGGTTTTGATGAGTTTGATATATCGGACAGAGGAGGAGGAGTAGGATTAACGAGAAAATGAAAGCATTACAAAAGTTGATTCCCAATTCAAACAAGGTAAATTTCACGTTTCCTGTTTAGCAAGTACCATAATGAGTTCATTAGTACTTGCAATATCTATCAGGAACTTTAATTAGTTAAAGAGTGTAAGGTTTTAATCTACGATTCTTTTTCTGTGTCTGCATTAGACCGATAAGGCTTCAATGCTTGATGAAGCCATTGAGTACCTCAAGCAGCTTCAGCTCCAAGTGCAGGTGTGTCGCTCTTTACGGTTTGTTATGTAGGAGACTTAGTTCTAATTAGGTTTTCATCTTTCACAACACAACTTGAATCCGACATGAACTTCAAAAACACATTCACCAGAACGTGATATGTGCTTTTGAAGTTCTCTGTAAGCTGTAGTTCAGTAGCTCTTTTAGGATATATCTCTATTCTGTGCTTATCTTAACTAAAGTGCCAAATTTTCAATTGCAACTTTGTCGTCACTAATCAATTGAGCATTTTCTAAGTCTCCTGCCTTTCCTGAAGTTTAACATTAGTGCATCTTTTTTGTCTGTCAAGCATGTGAAAATAGCTTTTGGAGTAGGTGTTTTTAATCCTTACTAATTACCCTGAGGTGATGTAGAATTCTTCTTAAGCCTTTAGTTTTAGGGACAAAAATGAGCCCGTGACTGAAAAAGTGAACTACATGACTTTAATATACCTCGTTACCTGTTGTTTTTTGTGTTTATAACTTTCATCTTATTGATCCTGGCAAATTATACTTCTCCAGTTGTTGACGATGAGAAATGGTTTAAGCCTTTATCCCATATGTCTGCCTGGAGTGTTGCAATCAAATCAACTTCCAGACACGAGAATGGGCTTTGAGGGTAAAAAATCCATGAATACTAGCTTGGCAAGTGCACTTCTCCTGAACTCATCGGGCCCAAATAATGTCCTGTTCAATCTACCCGACAATTATAATAATGCTAAGCAGGCATCAGTTGTCAATATATCGAAGCTAAATGATTCAGAACATGCATTTGCACCAGAATCAGTTATTCATGTTCATCACGGGCCGATTCAGTTTGCCTTACCTGGATCTTCTAAGGTAACTCTAGTACTAAGTTCCGAGGAACAGAAGCTATAGTAGTTTGACACTATGAACTTTATGTCTTAGAAGGAAACTTACATGGAGCAGAAGGTGCCTAGTCAACAAGATAGCCAGGATCATTCTGCGACAAAATCAGGTAGGTTGTGATTCACCTGCTGTAAACTCTGTTCATAATCAACTTTTTTGGCCTGTTTTAAGAAGATTTTCTTTAGCTCTTCAAGCAACATTACAGCAAATACTTCTTTTCAGTCGAAAATGGCAACAAATAGCCTCTGGAGTGAAGTCATTAACCTGCTTTAATTTGTTGCACATCACAGGAGAAAATATAGGAGCTGAAGCACAAGGATTAATGACTTTCAATGCACTGGCATCTGGCTTGGAGGACAATACTCTGGAAGCATGCGTGCTTGGACGGGACCAATCAGGAGGAAAGCTCCTTAAAATCTAGACTGCAAAACTTCTCTTTTGTTACAAGTGGATGGGTAACTTCACTCGAATAACGTGTTGCTTTAACCAATCACTTGTACTCAGTGACCCTAATCTTCAATTTTATTTTTTCTTTAATCAGCAACCAGACTGGATAGAAGTACATTGGTTGATGATAGTATCAAAGCAGAAAGACCCGACCTCTGAGACTTGAAAAAACAGGAAAGCAGTGACTTGTGGGATTTGGTAGCACTTGTATAATCTCGTGAGAATTATTAATTAATTTCAGTGATATTCTGAATGTAGCTAATCAAGACTATGAAATAAAGGTCTTCTCTGAATATTTACGCGAGAGTCATTCTCAATGCCAGGACAGAATACAAAAACTGAGGTTGCACCTTTCCACAATCCATAGAAGTTTTGAAAAAGGAAAGATCCTTTCCAGCTTTGAAACTTGGACTCGGCCTCCATAGAAGTTTTGTAAAAGGAAAGATCTTCAGCTTGGAAACTTGGACTCAGCCAAAGCACGTCATTGCCAAGAATGTGTGAAATGTTGTGTTTTACAGTTTTACTTCTTAGTCGACATGGAGTCTTGTACGGGGTCCAAAGTTTCGTCTGTTTTCTTCTAGTAAGAACTGAAATATATAAGAAACGTAATCAATGACTTTGACACCCTCAAACAATGAAATCATCGTGGGGACACACAGGCTGCTGGAGAATAACATTTACAAATTCCAAGCTTCAACTGTTGCGGGTTTTCTCAGTTTCAACTTTCAATTTCAACTTCATTACGGAAGAGACTCTGAATGGTCGATGTTCGCGTTTCCGTAAAGAGCGGGCATTGTTGAACGTAACATCTCCAATTCATTATGATTTACTAAATTTCCTCATCACTTCATCAATCCACAAAAATAGCAACTGTTATACTACAAAATTTTGATTCATCACATTATCATCAAAGAGGAAAGTTAGGTAGTAGCAATCTATATGCACTCAATTGTTCCACCAAATTTGAGTAGAAAACCTTTTTAATTAAATAACTACCATTTAAGTGTTCGTAATTTGCGATGTTATGTTATGAAATGTCCATTTTGAAAAGTATGGAGAGGAGTAAAGCCATATGAACTCTTCGTTACTGTATCCATTTTTGGCTCATGAGATTGTTACGGTATAACCGAGAAATTCTATTATAGACCGGGCTTTATAAACTGAATGATAGATAAATGAGCCACCAAAGCTCAATGATGTATGACCTGAGAAATTTTATCATGAATCGGGCTCACGGGTAAAGAATACATGAGCTACCAAGGCTTAGTGGATCCACCGAATTTGGTGGCTCATCTGTCATTGGGTCTACGAGTGCAACCCATATACCGGTACATTTGAATAATACAACCCAATGTAATCTTACAAAATCTATTCTAGATTTGTATGTATTTTGAACAACTAACCAATCACACTAGTTTATTGTGATATTTCATAAGACTCTGTGAGAAAAGACCAAATAGGTACTGGGGCACAGTCAAATCTACAAATTATTAGCATTTATTGGTTGATTGTGGCTGAAAATCTCGGGGGCAAAAACAAAATCACATATGTGAGAGATCTACAAATTATTAGCATTTATTGGTTGATTGTGGCTGAAGATCTCGGGGGCAAAAACAAAATCACATAAGTGAGCCAGTTTTTTTATGTTTTCTTATCTCACCGTATGCGAAAGGAAAGGTACTATTTATTAATGCAACAGTTTCCAATTTTTCATCTACCGGGAAATAAATAAAATTTTAAGTTAAAGAACTTGAAAATTTGTTTCAAATATAACTTTTTAAAGTTTAATTTAGTACTCCTTCCATCCTACTAACTTTGTCACTTTTATATCAACTAAACTTATTTTTTAATAAATAATTTTATATAACTTTAAGAAATATAATTACACCGTAGCATCAAAAACTACAATGTAGATGTTCTAAATTTTTAAAATTATTAAAAGTTAGCAAGAAATACTAAGCTCCAAAATTAAAAAGGTTTATCAAAAAACAGGAGAAAGTGACAAAGACGGCTAGACGAGGGAATGATAATCTAGCGGTATTTACGTGACGTGGAAGGTCGAAGAGTAGTAAGGACGGATTAGAACCGCTCGTCTCAGTGAACTTGACTCTTTCCTTCATTTTCTCTGCTTTTATTTTGCCCGCCCATCACTTCCCTTCCCTCCTCCTCTCCCGCTCACTCACTCTCTCTCTCTCTCGTCAGTGGTCACAGTCCGCCTCTTTTTATCCTCCTCGCTTCATTTATTATATATATTCATATCTATTTGTTGAGCAGCCGCGCATAGAAATATAGAATAATTGTCGTCCTCTCTCTTCCCTTCGTTTTTAACGGTTTCAACAACCTTTCTTCTTTCTCTCTCCTCTCTCTTCCCTCTTCCAACCTTGTTCTCCACGGTTCTGCGCTCTTGTCAATCCCTCCTTCACTTACACACGCGTATACGTATATATATACACGTTTTAGGTGTAATAAATTCGAGACGGAAACCCTAGAATTTTGTGCCGGAGCCAGAAATGGAAGCAGCCGTAGCGAACGGTCCGACGAAAGGTGATAATCGGAGCAACGGCGGAATTATGGATGGACCGACGAATCCAATGGTCACACCTCTGCTTACGGATCTCTATCAGTTCACTATGGCATATGCTTACTGGAAAGCCGGCAAGCACAACGAACGAGCTGTGTGAGACTCTTCTTTCCTTCCGCTCTTCTGTAAAAAAAACTGCTAATAATTTGCTTTTAGTTAATTCGCTTTTTAATTTAATGCATTTTGTTTGACTAATTTATTAATTTGTTTACGGCTAGGCTAATAAACATGTAAATCAGAGATATATGGTGGATGATTGATTCGGAGGTTTATTATTCATTGATATAGGTATATTTAAAATGAGTTGAACGTGACTTGCTAGTTTGAAGTGATTAGAAATTCCTTGTTGCTTTTAATTTTTTTCATTTGAGAAATAGGTATATTTTGTTGCTTGCGCATTAGGTTAGGTGATGTTTGAAAGTGACAGGTAATTAGTTTATTTATGGCTTCTAATTTGTAAATTTTAATTGTTTCTTATAACTTGCAAAATATTCATCCAGTAAGTTTGCTGCTCCGAAATTCAATTGTTTGAGTTTTTTGACTTCTCTATTTCGAAATGTTACTACATCAGTTAATTGACTAACTGTATAGATGATGCACGATTATGCATTTTTTTTTCAAGAGATTTAAGCACTTCTTTTCCATTTTATATTTAGTAAATACTTGTAAGTGTATATTAACTTTTTAGAGAACCAAATCTTTTGAAATTATACCTTAGTTTTGTTAGAACTAATTTAAGGACTGGTCAATTTTGCCTAAATTTAAACAAGTTTCTGAAGAAAAACATGTGGCTTGAGAATAAGATATTTTGATTATATTTCATCTTTGTTGTCGCGTCATTTGAGTCTTTTTAGAATGTCTGCAGTTTAGAGTAGTTTCATTTCACTTGTCCAAGCAGCTCTTATTTTTAGGCCTGTGGCGTTTGATTGATTCTAAAGTTTGTATAGGAGAATGTATTACCGAACTTCTATGTTCTAACCAATTTGTTTTGTGCCAGAGTTATATTCTCCTTCTTTAGTTTCCTTTTTGATTGACGAGCAGTACCTTATGTTCTGCTTTTAGTTGACTGAACAACAAATTGGTAGAACACTTTCCAGTTGATTCCTTGGTTTTGTAATATATTTTTTATGAGGTTCTCACTGCATGATGTGTGTGTGTGTGTGTGTGTTGTGTGTTGGTGCTGGTGGGAAAGGGCATCTATTTTTCTAGCCATTGATGGAGTTTTGAATTGTTGGCTGCTTATATGTTTCAGTTGTGACTTGTATTTCCGGAAGAACCCCTTTGGTGGTGAATATACAATATTTGCTGGTTTAGAAGACTGCATAAGATTCGTTGCTCATTTTAATCTTACAGAGGATGAGATTGCTTTTGTACGGGCAACCTTACCTGCATCATGTGAGGTAAAAGTATTCACTGCTCATGTCTATATTTTAAGAATTATTGGCCATGTTTGTAGAGTAAGAGTTTGACTGTTCGGAGATCATGAAGCAAGAACTTTTTCAATGCCAAAGCGTTTGAAACAATGCTAAGCAATGTAGGCAAAGAAATTGAGGGCTTTGCTCCTCCCCCCTCTCCTGGCTGAGGAATGTAATTCTTTGAGAATATTTTTATATAACACGGTATTCACAACCTTGGGTTGTCCCCTGGCTCCTATAAAATCTGCTGTTTGCTGCATACAATCTGGAGGAAGAAAGAAAAAGGGATTTCAATTTTCAGGATATCTAGTTGAATATAAAAACTAGTTCCAATGTATGCATACCTGCAGTTTTAAGATGCACGTCTGAATTTGGCACGAGTTTGGTAGGTGAATAATGGTTAGTATCAAGTTATGATAAAAGTTCCAAACAGTGTCATTGAGATTAAAGTTCCTAAAATTAACATCTATATAACAGTTCCTAAAAGTGTTATCTAGATAAAAATTCCTATCAGTATCATCGATTCATGGAATAATGCATTCTATGCACTATAGAGGACACTTAAGGATATGGATAAGAGTTCATTTCATATGTGACTTCGCTTACAAAGTGCTTTATAATTACTATTTGTGGATGATATGCAGGATGGTTTCTTTGATTACCTCCGAGGAATTGATTGTTCAGATATGGAAATATATTCTATCTGTGAAGGATCTGTTGTCTTCCCTAAAGTTCCCTTGATGAGGGTTGAAGGACCGATTGCGGTAAGTAGTTAAACTAGTATTTGGGAAGATCATATTGGAAAAATATCTTCTCTGGATAAAGCTTTTAAAGTATAGAGTGCCGGTCATTTTTCTCAAGCAGTGTCCACTCTTATCAATGCGTCATGAATGATTTTATTTGTTCCTAAAGGTGGTCCAGTTGCTTGAAACTCCGTTGGTGAATCTTATAAATTATGCATCGTTGGTTGCTACTAATGCTGCCAGGCATCGTTTTGTTGCCGGAAAATCTAAACTTCTTCTTGAATTTGGACTCAGACGAGCACAGGTGGGTTTCTCTTTCTTTCTTGTAAAGGTTTAATTTCTGTAGGGACTTTCACAATTATTTATTATAAAAAATCCTTTTTAAGTAGGGCCCTGATGGTGGCATATCAGCATCCAAATATTGCTATATGGGAGGATTTGACGCAACAAGGTGATTGCTATTGAAATAGTTTTTCTGTTTGGACAAGGTGGCCAATTGCTTCTCTTGAACATTTTTTAATGTGCTGCCTGATCTAAACTTGGAGCTTGCCATTCAATTGTTGAATTGACCAGGTTAGTTGGTTGGTCAAATGAATCAGGTGGAGGCAGCTTTCTTGGTTCTAACATGATCTCAATAGCTCGTGTTATTTTATCATTGTCACCCTTTTTTATGAATCTCAAATGGTTTGTGGTAGAAAATCTAGGATAAGTGGTTTATACAATTTATAGATAATGCGGTTATCCCCAAATTTTCCTCAGAGGGAAAGAAAGGAAAAGCACGAACGATGCAAAAAACAAGAAGATTTACAATTCTTTATCTATGGCCTGTTTTCCGTTGACTAATCAATAAGCTCATCTATTTTCAAATATTATGTCATGACAGCAATGTGGCAGCTGGTAGATTGTTTGGAATCCCACTTCGTGGAACTCATTCTCATGCTTTTGTTAGCTCATTTATGGTAGGTGAACACTCTCCCTTTCTATGAAGATTTCATTGCTATCCTGCTTTGAAATGTCAGTGACTGCTTGAGTGTATCGTTATTTCCATAAGCTTGGGATTTTAAATTGAGTATGTTAAGCAGTGCCTTAGAACTGTTAAAATTATCTCAACACTACTTGTTTGTATATCTTTTCATGGATGGAGATGGGAACATTGCATCTTTATCACAAGCCAGAAGTTTTTCCACATTGTGTCAAGATTGACTTTTGGAATTGTTATATCTATATAGTTTTGTATATCCATTTTGGCAACCATTTACAACCAAAATAAAGTTTTGCAGGATGCTGTAACTTGAATGCCAGTGGGCCAGTTAACTAATTTGTGTGGTTTTGTAGCATATTTTAGATGGGTTGAAGTACAACACAAACTGTGTAGATATTTGAGAATTCCATGAATAGAATATAGTGGCTCTTTAAATGTATTGCAACATATTATGGATGAGTCATACTTGGAAGTTTAACTTTGGCAGCTTAAGTGAAGATAACGAAAAATCCCTTTTGCTTGGGAACTAGTTAGTTTTGGCTATCTCCAGCAGTCAGTCAGTCTGATTGGTATTCCTTGCATCTCAAATAGAGAATTTATGTCAACACCATAGCGTTAGAAAAAAACATAAAGATGATTTTGTTTTTAATGATCGTCACATGTCTATCTAGTTATGCGATTTGAACATTGGGTATGTTTGTCTTCCTTGCTTTATTAACCTTGAAATTTGCAGAGCCCTGACGAAATTCTAGAGAAGTCGCTTCAGAGCAGTGATGGTTCAAATATTTGTGAGGATTTTGTTAGTCTGGTGCAGACATGGTTGAGCAAATTAAAGGTGTTGTCAGGTTCACTGAAATGCTTCCTAAGTGTTTACTTTTCTTTATTTGATGTACTTATTGGAAGTGCACTAGTGTTTCCATCAGTTTGTCAGAATTTAATGAGTACTTTTAATAAGGATTGCAAAATGCGTAAGAATATGATTGTTTGAGCGATCCCGTACCAGGCTATTGAAAATCCTGTATGTCTTTTGTTTTCTTACATATTCACAAAGTGGTTTCACTGTCTAGATCTTTTTATGTTGAATAATTATGTTAGCATGGATCTGAGGGCTGTCATATTTCTTGACCTCTATCAAAAATAAGGCAGGCTATGAGAATCTGATTGGTTCCATACCCTTAGCAATATAAAGTGGTTTTTCATATGCAGTATAATTAAATATTTGTTGCTACAATTATTGAGTAGAAATTATGGAAATGTATCCTACTGCATGTTAGACTCCTTTCTTTCTTTCTTTCTCTCTCTTTTTTTTTTTTTTTTTGGGTGGAGTCTGGAATGACTTTAGTACGGGAAGAATACAATTTGGCATTTTCATGTGTTTTATGATAGTAAAGTGAATTTTGGTAAAATTCCACATGCACAGATTTATGTTACATTGCTAGAAGCTGCAAACTCTTCTGATAAATCCATGGTTTCATCTAAAGGCCATACTTTTCTTTAAACTACTAATGGGGACCAATAAAAAGAACTGATTAAAAAAATGCATGCTTGAATTCATTTCTTTAAACTACTAATGGGGACCAACAAAAAGAGCTGATTGAAAAAATGCATGCTTGAAGTCATTTTTCCTAAATTTTTATGTTTCTTCTCCTATGTCTATATATTGCATCTATATATACTGATTCTACTTGTGTACTGCTTTCAGTGGTCAAAACTATTAGCTGGTATTTTTGGTGAAACGAATCAAAGTGAACTAGCTGCTTTCACCTCATATGCGCTGGCATTTCCCAACAACTTTCTGGCCCTAGTTGATACATATGATGTAAGTAGACTTTTTTATTTATTTTTTTTGTACTCGTTCTTTTTGTCTGGTGCTCACATTGTTAATCATAGGTCTTGCCATTGCTTAGATCTATGCATAATCTACTGTGTTGTTTGATTCTAATATTTTTGGTTTGACTTCTGTGCTTTTTACGTGGCCAATTAAGTTTTACTGGGGGATATATATGTTTAGCTATCTATGTTTTTCTAGGAACTTAATTCACTAGTTCAAGAGCCAGTTATTCGGAGTTTGGATGGTACTTATATCTACTAAAGTGCTATTGTGTTTCCAACCTGTGATAATTCCTGGGATTAACTGTTCTAGCTTCAAATCAGTGACCTCTCATCTATCCATTCCCTTTCTCTGATCACTATATTCGTGTTTTCCAGGTTGTCAGAAGTGGCATTCCCAATTTTTGTGCAGTTGCACTGGCCCTAAATGATCTGGGGTATGTCCTAAAGGGTTATTAAAATTGTCTTTATGCAATGAAAACTACCGTTCACGTAAAGATTGGGTGTTTGAATTTTCCAGTCATGATCACAATTGAGCCAATTCATATTTTCTTAATTCAGCAGTTGATACAGATGAAATTTTATTTTTTAGTATCGTGAGGCTGGGCTTTTATTTCTGTTATTGAATTAAATGAGAAATGCTTTTATGAAATATATGTCCCATGGTCAAACAAAGTTTACAGGGTTTCCTCTATGGTTCTGTTGGCTCCTGTGAAAAATATCTAGCTGAAGGTATAATATGCATGAGGATGTTGAAGGGATGTTTTGGCCTAAGTTTAACTTTTTCAGATAATCATTGCATTCTGTTGCCCAACTAACTAAATGAAAGAAATTACAATGGCAGAATAAAGTAACAAGGAACCTAGATTATCCATTGAATAAGCTAACTTACCAGCCAACCCTTCATTTCTCCAAACAAAAACATTTGGAAGCTTAACTAAATCATTGGTTGTTGATTTTATTGTAGGTAGCTTTTTTTTCTTGGTGTTTTACTCCAGGGACTTCTTTATTTATTTATCCTGATATTATGTTCATGGTGTACTAAAATGTTATTTTGCAGGTATAAGGCAATAGGCATTAGATTAGACTCTGGTGATCTTGCATACCTGTCTTGTGAGGCTAGAAAGTTCTTTCATTTTGTTGAGAAAGAATTTGGAGTGGCTGATTTTGGGAGGATGAGCATCACAGCAAGTAATGATCTAAATGAGGAAACATTAGATGCCTTGAACAAACAGGTAAAGCTATTGAAAGTAGATTTTTGTAAGACAGGTTTTAGCTTTGTTTGTTGACAAGTAAAGATACGGGGACATATTTTCAAAGTTGGCTTTAATTGTTTTGGCGTTACTGCTGGTTATGCATTGGGTTAACTTGACATGTGAGCTTTAATTCCCCCCCCCCCCCCCCCCGGGGCCAGGTGATCAATACTGCATTGTCGTCTCTATGCATTTGAACAATGTTTTGGTGCTAAGCTGGTTTTTCATCTGATTATAGATATATGGAAGAGTATGATTGGCCTATTTACCTATTAAAAGGGGCTGACTGCTGGCCTTGTAGAGGTGGCTATGTGTCTCTGAGTAAATAATTTATTTGTCATTGTTTGTTGAACCATGTTCATGAAACATATGTTCCAAAAATAGGTAGAATCAATTATGAACTGTAAAGAGCAATTCAGAATATAACCCTGTTTGTGTATTATGCGAATTGAATATAAGATGCAAGATGGAAAACAATTGATTGTCAGTTGAGAGTATTATGTGATTTCTCTAGTCTCAGTTATGAAGAATAATAAGTTTGACTTTGTTTAGGACGAATTTACTTGCATTAATTGGATTTTCCTTGCACAGGGTCATGAGGTTGATGCATTTGGGATTGGAACTCACTTGGTTACATGCTATGCTCAACCAGCTCTTGGTGTTGTTTTCAAGCTTGTTGAAATAAATAACCAGCCCCGTATAAAACTTTCTGAAGATGTTTCGAAGGTTCTAGTTGTATCCTGATTTTTGTGGCATTTTATCCTACACTGTGGAAGTTTACGTATTTTTATCTTTAGGTCTCTATTCCATGTAAAAAACGCTGTTACAGATTATATGGGAAGGAAGGTTATCCTCTTGTAGACATAATGACTGGGGAAAATGAGCCATCTCCAAAGGTACTTCATGTATTAAGGACTTATTTTAGTCCTCCTTCTGGATGTTCTTACATATTCCTGACAGACAGGTTCATAACCTTTCTTACACTATTAGTTTCCTCTATTTATTTTCTATGTTGTTTATCTAGTTATAAGATGCCTTTTTAAGATTCTATTTTCCCCAAATTCTCCGTGGTCATTTATGTATTTAATTTTTTGTCTTGTTGTCAACTTTTTAATAAATCAAAAATAACCTTTTCCTTATAAAATAAATAATTATGAATCTGATGATAACTTTATTGTGTTTTGAAACATAAGGTAAATGACTTTTGCAATATATTTTGCAATCGAAAGTTCTATAATGAGTCAAGTGATTAACAAGGTCTTGATATGGATCTCCGTAAGGTCTTGTTTTATTCACTATGAATTGCTGAATTTTTCACATGTATGACGTACTCTTTGATCTTTAATTGAAAATTCTGTATGGATTTGTGGATTGAATGCCCTTATCTATTGACTGGAATTCTCAGGTTGGTGAACGAATTTTGTGTCGCCATCCATTTAATGAGTCAAAGAGAGCATATGTGGTTCCACAGAAGGTTGAGGAACTTCTAAAGTGCTTTTGGTCGGGCAGTTCAGGTGAAATTTTATATCTGAATTGCAAAATGTGAATTTTTAATCATGTTTCTATGAAATATTTATTTTCATTTGGAAATTTAAGAGGATGAAAGAAATGAGACGTAAAGTAAAGCATTCTTTATTCCTTTGTGAATATTGGCGTTTCATTTGCTGTTAAACAGCAACTTTTCACTTTAATCATGGTCTGTTGGAATGCTGCTTCGGATAATTACTTGTGAAATTTAAGACATTATTTTCATGGATTTGCTTTTCTTGTAGATAAAAGAAGAGAAGAGTTACCACCCATCAAAGAGATAAGGGATCGGTGTATTGAACAACTGGAACAGATGCGTCCCGACCACATGAGAAGGTTAAACCCAACACCTTACAAGGTATCATTTGTAGCCATCTTACTCTCTGACCATGGTTATCTTTACTTCATATGGGCTCTTACGGTTGATAATGATTCTTAATAATTTAATAATATTCTTTGTAATATTTATTGAGCAGGTTAGTGTTAGTGCAAAATTATACGAGTTCATTCATTTCCTGTGGCTTAATGAAGCACCTGTTGGAGAGTTGCAATGAGAGTCCAACACTGTTAATGTTTTAGGCTGTTCAGTACCCATAACACTGGA
Source organism: Mitragyna speciosa (assembly GCA_024721245.1). Lineage (NCBI taxonomy): Eukaryota > Viridiplantae > Streptophyta > Magnoliopsida > Gentianales > Rubiaceae > Mitragyna > Mitragyna speciosa. The sequence continues at coordinate 4,000,777 of CM045561.1, read as the reverse complement.
CGGATATTGAATGATTAGGGATTTTACATATTAGATTTCAAAGTACCTATTGGTTTTAGGATTTTATACTTTCTTTATACACATGTATACACAGCCCCCGTCCCTCTCTATGCCCCTCGTCCAACCATAGCTCAAAGCGTCCACTTGTAATTTGTGCAAACCATGAATACAGGGTTCCTGATCTTCTCACTTTTCACGTCAGCTTACACAAACTGTTTCTGAACCTTCTAAAAAATGACGGATTTGGGATTTTGTATCGGGCCTCTCTTTTCAGTTAATAGAAATGGAAGTGGTAATGGTATCAGGCAGACAAGCTAGATTTGGATAATAGCCAAAGTTAATGTGGTTAGACTTTGTTACTGTACATTCTGCGGACACTGATTCTGAAACACCACGCAAACTTCTGGTTATCATTCCAGAAAGAAAAGTTCCAGAAAATTTTCCGAAGAGTTAACTCAGATTGAAAAGGCGAATGGGTATCTGTTTTTTTTTTTTTTTTTTCCTTCCAAGCGAAAAGATGAGGTTCTGGATGCACTGCAAACGTAATAAAATCTTTCTTTATTCTAGTTTTTACTGACTCTTAGCTCAAAAAGTCCTTGATGAGGATGCCGCGTGACATGGGTGTTTAGGTACGAGGTGTTACGAAAAATTCGTAGTAATATACAACTGTTTAACATGATACACTTGATTGTTTCCCGACGGATGTGGATTAGTGACCAATCCTTAATGCACATCTTAATGCACATGTCAGAGTTCTCTCTTCGGCAGCGTACAGCATTACAGAGATCGGTAGAGAACAATTTACCCGAGACAATGTCCTGCTATTCCCATCTGCTATCTATTTGAAAATCGACTATTTACATAGGTATGGGAATGAAGGAAACGTGCTCACGCGACTCGACCATGGTACATATAACCCAGAACATAATTTGACGGTGCAGATAATAATTAGATTGACACAGCTAAGCCCTCCAGTTGTACCCACCCATAGGCGCACCTATCCCGGAGCTTCTGTGCTGTTGACGCGGCTAATTCAACAAAAGGCCGAACTCTTACGAGCTCTCTTTCAATTTGTTTTTTCATGCCACCCTCAATCTGCAATTTCAGAGTGTTGAAGCGTGATAGTCCTTTTATTAACACAAGTAACAGTACTAAAAAATCACGAATATTATTCGTTAATTCATAATAAAGTATAGAGCCAGGTGAAAAGGAGAAGAACCTTGTCAACACAGCGAACAGTATCCAAAATGTAGCAGAAATAAGCAAGCTGCTTGTATAGATCAGCTTCCGAGTACTAGAAGGCCAAAATGGGGGGGAAAAAAAAACCGCGAATTAGTGTGAGTTTACCGACAGATTTTGTTTCAACAGAATGTAGGCACGAGAGGAACGAGGGAAAACCTTTCTCAGGAGACGCCCATTACAGCGGGGGTAATTTGGACAAACAGTTCCTCGGTCACAGTCGCCAATTACCCGCAAATTCAAACTACGAGTAATGTAGTTGCAAGTTTCATCATCACACTGAAATTCATTTTCATCACACAATATAGTTAAACAATTCTAACCATAAATACCAATCACACTGATAGCAATGTTTTGGGAGTACATACCATCATCCAACCTTGATAGTATGTAGTAATGAAACCTTCTGCTTGCTTTTTAACCTGTCAATAGCAGGCAAAGTCGCAAAGAATATCTCATTAATCTAGATGCGAAAACATAGAGCCACAAGACACTTGCATTTTCAATGCAATCAATTTCTTGACTTCTTTTAATTTGTTTCCTTTTCATCAAAGGAACCAAAAACCAGTCAAAGGCTGAAAGCATCCGTGAGTGCAATAAATCCCGTATGTTAAAACATTGATCAAAATTCCAATCCAAGACCATGAAAAATGAAGCACAAAGTTCCTGAATAAGCTAACTCAAAGAAAAGGGAAAATTACCTGATTCGCAATCAATGCAGGAGATATTCTCCCCTGATCGCCGTCTTCAGAACATGTGGGACAATGCAACTTAAGCCAGAAATTTCCTGGTGCTTGCAAGTCTGCAGACTTTTGACTAATAAACGAACATATGGAACTGAATATAGGTGGACAGTCAAAGGAACTGGAACAGCTGACACATGACAAAACTAATGGCTCGCAACCCCTGTATCTGCAATGATCAAAGGCATGAATCTGGTATAATTACTTCATCCAAAGTAATTCCACTTTGATACATCATATCACTTGTTAACAACACTGGAAAAAGCTGGCTTGTAAGAAAACAAAGATTGTAACGGTAAGTATAGCATAGATAAGATCTGCTAGCATATTGGGAAATCCGTTCCTTGAAATTGGCAAGTCAGGGAGATTTAAGTTTGGAGCTCATTTCCTTTAAATTTTTCAAAAGCCTTTTCAAAAATAGAGCGACTCTCTGTCTATTGCCAACACTTCTTGGATCATAGAATAATTACCTCTCTTCATCATCACCCGTGCACAAAAGCAGGCTTGAAGAGTCAGTGGTAGCAGCTTCACTTGTTTTGCTTTGGAACTAAAAGAATCAGATTGTTTTCAGTTTCAGTCATAGATGTCATACCAAAACTGCAACTAATCTCTCTTCAAGGTTAAAAAAAGATGGTACTTTACCTTGGATGAGTCAAGCCCTAAACAATCAGCCAAACGTGCTGGACTGGTACCCTCAATTGGCGCACAAAGACGTGAAACCACAGGATGAATCTGAAACAACAACCTACTGTTTTAAGCAAGATAGACACCAGGACCATGCAGTTCAAATATAACCAAAATTAGTCAATGGTCATATAAAGTTGATTGAAAAACCTGTTGTGCCAAATAATAATCAATGTCAATTATCCATTTCCCATTGCCTTTCTTCACCTCATCAGGATGCCTTGCCCGCTGAGCTATCCCCAAGTTACTTGAGCCATTCCCCTGCCCATTCAATATGTGCAGAAGATATTAACATAAGAAATTGGAAGATGGAAGCATTTGGAGTGGAAGAAAAACATCAGATAAAGAATGATAAATGAAAAAGCAAAAGACTGACCTGCTCACAACAGATAATATAAGGCACAGTGTCTCCAGCAGAACAACCAGTCACATAACCATTTTTCCTCAATCTAAGGGCAACCTGGAAAAGATAAAACCACATGCATGAAGTACAGCATGCAAATAATTAAACTAACATGAAACATTGAGCTGGATTAGGACAAAATTTTGTTATATAAAAATTAGAACAGATAAAAGTGGTTTCATGAACGAACTTCAACATGGGGTTGACTTTTTGCATCAGGATAAGATTCTGGGGCTTTCGTCAATGTCTTTGTGATAATATATTTTTCGAGTTCTATTTGTCCCATTCTCATATCCTCTTGAACCTGCCGAAAAATGTACAAAATCCATCAGAAAAACAATTTCAAACTATTAGGGCTTTCATCAACACAAGGCCAACTTACATTTAACCTTATTATCAATGCCAATTATTTAGGTTCACTACCAGCTTCACCAGAGTTTTTATAGTTGTTTATACATGAAATAAGATGTCAAAAAACAAAAGCAAAAAGACGAGGTAAGCAAAGTAATTTGCAATGTAAACAAAAGTTTGAAGGGAGACTGCCTCAAATATAAGAAGCTTGAGAATTGTCTCCTTTACAAATTCTGCTTTCAGCTGCCAATGAACTTTTAACATATTCTGGTTAACTTGATCTTGTCCCCTCAAAATCTTGTTAGCACAAGACGTCATTGATAATGGTTACCTGTAAATGCTCTGTAACCCTGACCATTTTATATACACTGATGAGCTTTCTATGGTTTCAAAATATTACCTTAAGAAGGGAGTTGTGTATTGATTCAACAACATCCTCGCAAGACCTGCCAAAGTAAATTGGTAAGTTTGACAATGTCTCGGAACATGTAATAACGCTTATATTACTATACTCGAAAGATACATGCATATGGAGCATATAAAAAAGAGTGCCAAAAATAAAGAAGTATATAAAACCAGGATCAACAGCTAAGATGAATTTAAAAAAATAGCATTCAGTTTCAAAACGTATACCCGCCAGATAATATTTGACTCAGACAGAAATCTCCCATTTCCTTTGATAGTAAGCTCCAGTCTCGACGAACCATATCAAGACCTTTCCGTTCAATGACCTTTAATAAAATGGATATATTCATTGACATGCAAATTCTCCAGAGTCCCTAAATAAGTCAAGAAAAGGTATAAATTTTCGACAATGGTACCTCATAAGGCATTCCATCTTTAAATTGCACCTTGATTGCTGCGTACTTCTTTTTCTTAAGCATCAACATTCTTTTATACAAACCATCAAGATCAATTTCTAAGCACCTATACTTCTTGTTGACCTATAAAAAGAAGCCATTAGGAACTGCAAATATCTGTATTACACACATAAACTTTTTAATCCCAGAAAAGAAATACAAACTTGTATCATGCTAGAGAAACTACAGACAATGTCAAATTTCCATGTTCTCTAAATTACTAAATCACACATCATTTTCTGATATTACATGCAGCACTCTTCCATTGGTTGAAGAATTGTCAAGATGTACAAAAGCTGGTGATTATTTGAAATAAGATAAAATGTAACACAGCAAAAGAACAGGCCACAAAAATAGCCTCAGTAATGCAATGATATATATTTTTTTTTAATTTGATGATTACCAAAAGAATGAGTTACCAATCAACCCCACCTCTTGAATGACCTTTCCTGCAATTGCTTTTGCTTTTCCGATATCATCAAGCCCACTGTAAATCATAATGGAATCTGTATCACCATAAATGACCTGCCAAATACAAAAGAGCAACTCAGCAATCAATTTAACATCTCAAATTAGGAAGATCTGCAGAAGTACTTGGACATTGGATTCAAAAATCCAAAATGAAATGAAAGAAGCGACCTCCAAGTTTAAAATGTTCTGAACAAGGTCAACTGTACTCTGTAAAATCTCCCTTCCCTTAACAACGATGAGAATGTAGTCAATAATACATCTAGACAACTTCAATATAAGAATTGCACTTCTATTGATTTGAAGCAAGCAACAAACTACTGACCTGCAAGGTTATAAGCTCTGCAAGTGGCTTTGCATAAAACCTAGAATTTGAGAACCCCAGGCATCCATACATACTAAATAGCCCATCCAAACAAAGGAAAAAATAGGAGATCCATTAAAAGAACAGAAGATTTAGTGAATTAGGTAAGGGTCTAAGGGAAACAAGAGCTTTGAACAGAAACCTGTTTGCTGTCAGCTTTAGTGCTTGTTGCTGTACAGTCAAGTTGCTGAACCTTCAGGCCTGATGCTGTTTTCAACCATGATTTCACCATTCTTCGTCTTTCCACCAAATTTTTGAGTAGCTACAGAACATATATGAATATTCATTACAAGCAGCATGCAAGTGTAGCATCAAATATAGGGGTTGCTAAAACAACTAAATATCTTACTTAGGGAATAAGAAAGTTATATATTGTAAACTGCAGTTATTTAGGGAAAAATAAAACTGCATTTCTAATAATGCATGTGTAATAGCCTAATGCATGTATCTGTATGAAGTATACAGGTGTATACAGATATCTATACATGTAACACATAATCTGACCTTATAGACATAAATAGGGAAATCATAGTGCAGTGCACAAGGCTCCAAAACACAAGCATATGCACAGAAAGGCTATTCACAGTAGGCTGAAACAATGACTTCCAGTACCAAGGACAAGGGCAAACAAGAATTGGGTTTTCAGAAAGCAATTTCCTAATGCTGCTCAAATAAGTGTTGAAACTAAATTTAATTAGACCAAGTAGTTTTAACCATGGAAAAATCCAAACTTTACAAATATACATTGGGTTTACCTCAGGTAAAATGCCAGTCCTTCTACTCGATGGTAAACTAGGTACTGTTCCATCTGAAAATCTGTCAACAGTTGTGAAACAGATGTTGTACTCCTGCAAAGGAGTGAATTAGCATTGTGTGTTACGCAAGATATGTTCAATCTGAAATTAGTCCAGCTAGAAGACAGCAAAGAATAATGTAGAAAATTTGATGGCCCGTCTAGCCAGAATAAGATATCACGAGTGATAAGAGACATGGGTTAACAGATTACCTGAATAATTGACGGATAGAGACTATTGAAGTCCAAGAGCAATATATATTTGTCATATAGGCCTTTCTTCGGCTCCAAAACCAAACCACCAGCATATGCTGGACCCTTTTTGGTTTTTCCGTTATCATTGTCCAGAACTTCATTATCTAAATTCATCTTGTCGGCGTACAAATCATCAGATTCTTTGCTGTCAACAGCATGGTTAAGTTTGCGCTTTGTCATTTTTGTTTCCTTTGCCTGAGAGGATAACTTATCTGGAACAATGAACTTCTTTGCATGGAATGCATGTAACAAAAGATATTCTACTCTTTGTGCTCTAGCACCCTGAAATAAGTACATAAGATGTTATTCAAGATAAAAGACTGCTGATCACATGGGAAAGTAAATTGCCAAAAACACAAGTATTCACCTGAAGTGTTTTACCCCAGAGGTTGCCACTTATATTAGTCAGTTGACGTGTTAGTGGAAGAACACTTAGATGAAACATGAGCTCCATTGACAACCATGAATCTGTTTCACCATACTCAATCTGAAGAAATAATTCACCTTCAGAAAGAAATCTTGTATACTTGTCAAAGAGGAAGCACAGTCTCCATTATCACGACAGATAAAATTCAGTATTTAACTACTTTTTATGGGCCTATGATAGAAATAAGAAGAACTAAAAACGGATCACTAATTATTATGCCTCAAACACTTAACCCCATCATCTTATGAGATTTAGAAGTCATGATATCTGTCATCATATGATCTAACGAGATATGATTGCTTTGTGTCATAGAAGTGGAGAACTGGGTCCTAAGTCATCCAATATCAGTTAGTTTCTTTACATTTCTTCATTTTCTTTGTCTCAAGCTAAAAGTCTAAAATAACATGATAAGATATAATCCCTCTATCTTATATCAAAATAATAACATATGGCTATATAAACGATTTCACTATAAGAGAGGACCTACAAGTTCCATGAGTGATTTTGACTTTTGAAACATTTGAGGAATATCCTGTGGAGCAATCTCTTTGCGGTCTTTGTTAAGCTGAGTCTTGGCAAGTTGTGTCAAGGAATAACTAACCTGCAAACTTCACACCCTTTAATTAAACACTATCAATTTCATCATGAGCTTTGTCGGTATAATATTGCAGCATTCCACTTTACCTCCTTTAGTAAATCACGGGAACAAAGATAGGTATCGCACAATAGCCGGCCTGCAATACAGGACATCATTCCAGGACTTGCTCCTGACCCAAAAATGTTGTTTCCTTTGCTAAGTTTAGGCATGATGGAACGCTTGAGACGGCCTATTTTAGACCACATACTGCTGGGCACTTTGCAACACTGCATACAACAGTATGGAACATCCAATGGACGTCAGCAGCTTTTAGCGTTCACACCATAAGAAGAAGAATCACACAATTGAAAGAACGCTAATCCAAAACTTTCCATTTTCAGAATGGGGAAAGCAAACGGAAAAGACGCGTATTGAAACTAAACATCATTACTAGAGCGCAATAGCAGCATATGCACTAGTTACTTGCACAGGCTTTTCTTGATTTCTGTCATCACATAAAACCAAGCAATTCCGATCATCTTTGCTGACTTTAGATTTAATATGATAGCCAAGCTATGGAGATTATCATTTGAGAAATTATAAACTGTGGGCCATTAGTTCGAGTAATTAAAAAAATGGAAAAAGCCAATAAACACAAATGGAGAGGTGAATGAAAAAGAACCTGAAATCTGTGAAGAAGAACATCCAAGTCAAACCCAGATATGTTGTGCCCAACAAGAACATCACTATCCAATTTGTGCAACTCAATCATCAGACGATTTAATAAAGCTCTTTCACTGAAATATCACATACGAAAACAGCGGATGGAGAGATAATAAGATAACAAAGAAATCAAAGCATAAAAAGGGAGAGATAAACATTTGAAAGTAAACACAAATACATCAGAACATGCCTGCTCTCACAACTGATAACACTGCATCCAGCTTTTGTGTTTCTTTCTGCAGCCTCTTTAGTGAATCCCATTGGAAATATGGCCCCCTCAATTTTGCGGACAACAGTAAAATGACTAAGCATGCCTGGCCCGGTCCACTCTGAGGCTAACATTGGAGCATCAATCTGAAAAGTCAACATGCAATTGATATGTGTCTTTCGTATCAGACTAAATATTTTGCTGCATTCTAGCACTATAGAAGCAATGCTCAATACAATGATAGCAAACAGATGTAACTTTTGACTTCAAAGTGAAACAGATTTCCACATTCTAGCAACTACAGCAAACAATGCTCAATACAATCATACCAATCATATGTGGCTTTTGACTTCAAAGTGAAACATATTGCCTGCTATCATATTTCATTAATCAAATACGGAAAGAGACTAGAAAAATCAACTTCGAGAGAGAGTTCACTAGTTGTATAGGAGCAACACCTATCTATGCTTAATTATACAGTATACCACACATTCTCATCATTTCAGGAAACAAGAGAGATCAACTTCTCATTTTGATCACGCTGTAATAGCTAATATTAAGCTCCTTGTAAATGTACCTTGGCCTTGTGACAGCAAATGACAGATGCAGAAACAATTTCATTGAGATTATGTTTTTCATTGATAATTGTTTTCAAATTTATTGCCGTGACTACGACAGGAGGGATCTCTCCAGTATTCTTTGAGGATGTTGAGGCTTGAATATCTTTGGGAGAGTCAACAAAAACCTCAAACTTACACCAGCTTACCTGTCCAGACGTAAAAATTGAATCTGTTCACGTGGCAGTAGCAATAATTCAATGCAAATTTAAAGAAAAAAAAAAGATCCTCACGCGTTGAGGAAGAGGGCAGCTAGAGAATTTTGATATCGATAGCCACGAAGGTCCTTTTATTTTCCTTTTAACAAGAAAAGTTTCCAAGGCACTGCATAAAGAAGGTGCAAATCAGAAAATTTTTACCTGAGAACTGGTGTGCATTCGTACATTGATGCCTCACAGAAAAAATACATGCTATTGAGATTTAAAATGTAGATTAAGAAAGACTAAGAGAAGAACACAAGAGAACTAACTGGAACATTACCTCGAATGAGTTCCGAGCAAAGCACAGAAATGTTCTCCCCTAATATCTGACGGAAGAGGCGGGTCCTGTAAGCATATATCCAGTGTCCATTAACCAATGGTAAATATAAAGAATATCAGCAGCAACATCTATAGTAGCAAAACATCATATACAGTAAATTCAAGAAAAGTACAGTTCTAAGTGTCTGAGTTAGCACAAGCCACATACATTAAATGGATAGCTGATTTTAAGGACATAATTCTCTCCTCGAGGTATATCAGATCGCTCAAATGCATAATTCCTCTGCAAAGACAGCCAAACTAGAACTTGAGTGGCAACATGAATAACCAGAAAGACAAAATAAAGGTTTGGCTCGACTATTTTGATGCATTGAATTAAATAATCCTCAAACCTTAACGGGTGTCATACTGAAACTTGAAACATTACGTTCCAGCAACTGGTTACTCATCTCAGTCTTTAATCCTGATGCCATCTCCTAACAAAATAAAATTTGGAAACTGACATGTGAGAAACGAACGAAAGAACTGAATACAAACACAGGAATTTCAGCAGATAAAGGTACATGCAGCTGAGTACGAAATTCTGTTGAAGATATTCGAGACTCTTCAGCATCCCTCTCTAGCTTCATTAATCTGTTGCTGTGAAACACAGAGACATTTGGGATTGCATAAACGCATCTCTGCATATTCTTCACAACCACACAGCAGCTGTGGTATGTATCTCCAGATTTGACCTTAATTCAAGTGACAGATGTCAGATGGCGACGAATACATTGCATAAAATATAGCAATAAAGCATTTAAGTAACAAAAAACAACATGAAATTGCCAAAGTTTATGCTCCAGAAAGATGTTAGAAAAGCAGTCCCTGCTGCTAAAGTGTATGCAATACAAGATTGTTTTAGCATTACTTTTTAAGACCAAAATGTTAGCACGTGATACAAAGACTAATGACATTGCAACATGCTTCTAAAAATATCACTCAAGTACATAGGATACTAGCAAGTTGGGTGTAAGCAGTCCAAAGCTCTGTATGGCAAAGGAAATTAGAAAATCAGTAGTAAATTAAGAGATAAGAAAGCATAATAGAGAATCAAATGTATCAAAAGTACCTTCCCAAAGAGATAAAGATTGCCAACATTGGCACCGTAAAACTCTTCGTGGGCATCTAGTATGTAGAAAGGCAGTGAACCATCAGAATCCAGCTCAAAATCTGACTTCTCTTCATTATTCATACTCTGATTAGCTCCAGAATCATTGCAACTCACTGCTCCATTTCCTGCAGTTCTCACGGCCTGCCACCCAGCAGTCGCACTTAATGTTGAATCCTTCTCTTCTTTAATCTTTGCATTGAGAGTAAACACCCTCTCGTCAAACTTCACCTCTTGCTGCACTTTCATTTCAATCCCATTTGACACAGCCACCGCATCCCTATTTCTCTTCTCCGAAGAATCTTCCACTCCTGCAACTTTTTTATCATCTTTCAATTCAACAATTCTAGCATTTGCTTTTCCATTTTCCATCATAACACCTTTTTCCTCACCCACACCATTTTTCTGGAAATTATTCACCAAAGACTCACAATTCGAATCCCTAATTCTGTTATTCTCATGCCTAACACTCAGATCAACACTATCAATACAAGGCTTCTCAACTTGAACAGGCATAAAATTCGAATTGACCGGAACAAAACTTCTCAAATTTGACATAAAATTAGAATTTGCCTTCTTCCTTCTGTCCCTATCAGCCTCATCAGGTGCAAATTCAGCAATTACATCATCTACAATACTCTCACACAACAAACTGTTCTTCCCCTTACTATCATCCCTATTTTTCTTAAACACCGAAGACGTAAACATATTCGATATCCTTTGCTTACCCATCAGAGCAGCCGCAGCCGATAGAGCGGAAGGTTTTTTCGTCATTTGCTGCTCTTTCTTCTCCGAATTAGTATTACTTTTATTATTCTTCTTTCTCTTCGGCCGCTCCAATTCGCCGTCCGACTCTTCCGAAGAGAGAGGAACACCAGCGCGAGACCAGTCCTCTTCCTCACCTTCATCGCCGTACCCTAGGCCGTCGTCGTCGACGATGAAATCTTTGGCCTCTTCGCGACGTTTAGCGACGAGTGCCTCGTACTCGCCCTCGTCCACGGTGTCGTAGATAGGATCCTCCATTTTTAATTTAAATCCGCCGCCTTCTTCGGTGGTGCGACGACCGCCGCTGCGGATAGCTTTGAGTCGCTGGAGCGCGTCTGCACGCGCTGTGGCCTGAGCTCCCCTGCTCCTCCGCCTTCCAGCAACCCTAGGCTCCTCGTCCGACATTTTTTTGGTTGCTTGCCCTAGATCACACTCCTACAGCTTTTCCGTCTTCTAGATCTGATCTCAGTCTCCGCAGTAAGCTTTGGAAACAACGGAATTAGTTTGTCCAGTATTTCCCTAGTTCAATATAAAAAGAAATGGCGGGAAATCTTCAGTTTCGCGCCAAAATGCAGGCATCTCATTTTGCCGCTCTCCTTTTTTTTTTTTTTTTTTGAGAGCACCCAGTCTAAATGATCGTTCCTTTATTTGATAAAATATTAATTTCTGTTCAAAAATAGATTTTTGTGTTTGTATAACAGCAAAAAACAAAAAAAGATCTAATAAATATTTACAAGATTCTACTAGATTAAGTTGTCTATAAAGAGAAATTAAGAAGGTAATGAGTAAATAACATAATGGTCAAATCATTATAGCTGAAAAGAATGGGGAAAAAAATGGAAAACAAAAACGTTTTCCAGGTAGAATAATTTTTCCATGCATTTGTAGATTTTTTTTTTTAGCTCAACATTTTTTTTCAGTAATTAAATGTTGAGACGACAACTTGTACTTTGGAATTTTCATGAAGACATTTTACTGAATTTAAAATTTAAGATAGGTGATCATGTAATAAATTTCATAGAAAACCTGTTAGGGTGTTTCACAATAGTAAAATGCAACAAGAAAAATGTTGGATATACATTATAATATACCGCATCATAATTTTAAACATCCAAGCTGCTAACTAATGTAGTTATTATTAAGGGATAATTACACAAACCTCCCTTGAGGTTTATGACAATTGCAGACAGTACCCCTCAGGTTTTAAAAATTACACTTACCTCCCCTATTTTCATTGTTTGGGTAACAAAATGATGACATCAGCAGCAAAATTACATGAATTTCCAAATTTACCCTCTTGGCTTTAAGTGAAAGATTTTTTTTTCAAGTAACTTTGTCAAAAATATAAGACCAAATTTGTTGTTTAAAAAAAATTTAATACCGCCTCCACTCACCAATTAAAGAAAAAAAATAACACCTCTACCATTACCATAAATCTAAGAGTACTATTCAACATCACAACCAAATTGTGGAATCAAAGTCACCAATATATTCAACATCAATCAACTTAAAAAAAAAAGAGAGAAAAAACACGTCTATTTTTTTTGCCAATTACAAGCACCGAATAGTTTGAAAAAAAAAATCTTTGCTCTTATTTTATTATTTTTATTAAATTCTCTCAAAAAAATAAAAAAAAAAGCATTGTTGTATAAAAAAAAAGCATTGTTGTAAAAAAAGTATTGTCCTCAGGGTATTATAGTCCTTTTGTATAGTGAGGGGAGCTAAGTGTAATTTTTGAAACCTGAGGGGTACTGCCTGCAATTGTCATAAACCTCAAGGGAGGTTTGTGTAATTATCCCTATTATTAATAATATAATTTGAACTTGAGATTCATCGATATTTCAATAAACGGTTGATTAATTGATTAATATTATTGAAAATAAACCATAAAAAAAAATTGATCCAATTATGTACCTCAACGATCAATTTTTTCTACCTTCTATTTCCATCCTTGATTCTCCCCCTGTGCGTTTCACTTTCGAGTCGAAGATGTAGACATCAATACAAATTCTGGATCTAGCCCTTGAAGCTCGTGTTTCAAAATTGAAAACTGCAGGAATCTCCAAATTTGTCCAACTAACCTGGCCGGCCACTGAAGAATCTCTTCAGGGTACTCCTTCCAAGCCATCCAATTTCCGCCGGCAATTCAAAATCATCGAATACTGTTAAACATTCCATAGTATGCAGAAATGTATACCGGGTTTTGCTACTTGGTGGGCAAAGGCTAAGTTGGTTTTACTTGGGTGATCCGCAATACATGCAACTACAGCAATATATACATGCATAAAATTCTTCTGTCTGTGGCATGCAAATTTCATGCTCTTAGAGCGGTCCGACGTTTCTGTATTGTCAGTAACGATCTTTAAACCTTACAAAGGCCTATTCGAGTCATTTCATTTCAACGGCTTGGCAAAATAAATAAACTAAAACGGCTGGGAATTTCAAAGTATTTAATTTCTTGACCTTATTTTTAGGGCTCGTGTTAACTAGAATCATATATCCATCTCTGGTCGGGAAATATGTTAAGCAAGTAAAAAGAATAGTGAATATTTCATATGCATATATGAATACATGTACAAGACAATCCCCCGATACAAATCATTTCTATACGGATCACAAAATTCATCAAAAAATTGCGACAGACAGGCTAATAATTTCCTTGTATTATAGTATCTCTTTGTGATGAATTCTAGTGTCAACAACTGAACTTCCAAGCTTATAGCCTCAGCAAGAGAATTACAGCAAGAATTGTCCCAATCAAACGAAGAAGGTGGACTTGTTGGCTTATATTAGAGTTGTTGCTAGGAATTTCTGATGCTCCTGCTGTTGGCGTCAATTGTGCTGGTGGCGGAGGAGAAAGCACCGGGACGTCACATGTGCCAAATGTTGCATTTGCCTGCTTATGTTTGAAATTAAGTTAGCAACTAAGCCGTCGCAATTAAATGGCCGTCGCATTAAAGATTGATGGTCAGGAGATAGAACTTCACTAGGGGGTTTAAAAGAAAAGAAAAAAAAAACCAATTTTTTTAGTCAATAATTTGATTGACTGTTGCGTAAGGCGGCAGTTTTCTTTGGGTTCTCCAATAGAGACAAACAAAAGGCAGGAATAACAGTCAATTTAATTTGCACCGGGAAGATAATACTCAAACGAACCTTGCAATATGCAATGCTGTCACAACCACAAGTCAATTGACCATTTGCTTTATCAACAGCTTCTGGGGCTCCTCCCCCATCACTTCTCTGCAGCAAAAAACAAATAATATAAGCAAAACCCCAAAACCCGTATTGATCATTAAAATCATCTAACTACAAATTACACAACTTCTGGAAATAACACGTGAACTATACATTAATTGATTAGTACCTGGTAAAAATCAACGGCAATGAAATTTGGCCACCTATTGCCAGCTGCTTCATAACAAGTTTGTGTCATACTAACTAATGGAGCAGAATTTTCTACACAGGCTTCTGTCATATTGGGATTAGAGGGAAAGAAATTCTGAAGAACCAGCGAGACTGATTTTGTGTTCACAGGATGCGATTCTGAACGCCTGCTACAGGATCCATTTTTCATCCCATCATCTCCATCTGCAGTTTAGCCATATTTTGTAAGTACAAATACTTTCTGATCATTAATCCTAATATAGGTATAAAAAGATGAACTTAAATGCCAGATTAAACAACTTTGCACACTGCTATCGAGAAAGAAACACAACATTTTAAGGATGCAAATTAGGAAACGCAAACAACTAAGAAATCACTCGTCATTTTTCTTCAGGAGAAAAAATTGATTCAAAGTTGCATTGTCAAAAGGCAGTAGCTTCTTCCATCAATCATTTTCACATTTTCTTATTTGAATCAAGATTTTGCTTGCGAGACATTTCAATAATAATTGATCAGTAAGAAAGTAAGACACTTGGTTCAAAACATATACAAATAAATAACACTCACATTGGTTCTCAACAACATATCTCCATTCATAAGCAATCCCCTCTGTCTCCTCTTTAGATGAAACGGAAGTAAAAACCACCAGACGCTGATTCTGCTGTACCATATCATCAATTGTAGGCCAATCTTGACCACCTTTAGGCATGCGAGACACTGGAAACCAATATTTGCTTAGGCCAGATGCATTGAAAACCTTTGTCAATCCCTGTGTAGACCTTACATAGTCCTCAATAAAGATGGTGACAATTTCAGTTGGATTTTCTTCCAGAAACACTTGAATTTCCTTCAGCACATTTATGGCAGGTTGCTGGAAGGGTGAAAACGTTGTCGAAAATAAGCTTTTAGAAAAATTAAAACACAAATGCAGTATTACTTGACCATATGGTAACGCAGTAGAAAGGCATAGAGGCACTTACAAATGCAGTAACATTTAAGCATTGTCCACGAAAAGAGTGACACAACCAGATGTCATTATTGAAGTCATACATGTCAAGCATAAGACCTCGAACTCCATTCTGCAAAAACGGATTATAATTCTCAGCATATGCAACTGATTGTGCACGAAAAATTTGTTTGTATCAATTTGCTAAGAAAACCTTCACGGTTTAAACTGTCAATTAAAATCCTAAAACATTAGCATAATTTTGATCAAATACTTGCATAAAAATTGTGAAACTTTTGTTATTGAAGGAAAGAGACAGATATCAAGGAGTTTCAAATGAATTTAAATAATGGTAAGGGACAAACTTTTGAAATGAGGCAAAAGAATTCTCTGGTGAAGTGGTAATTGGGGCACTAGCTATGGGTATCAGGTGCTAAAGAAATAATAACACAGAAAACATGTCCCAATTAGCCCCTAGCCTATTAGTGGATGAATAGATACTAAAAGAGCAGGACATTTTGATGGTAACTGATAGATCATAATTAGCTATATGATCAATATAGTGGTTGACACTGGAGAAGTGTAATCAGCAAACAACAGCACGATTCCATGCGGACAACATTAAGGTGGATTTGGTGAGATGGGGATGCTTATTTTAGATCCTAGCAAACATGAGTGGCGATTATTTCACGTTCCTTCAAAATGCAAGAAGCTGTTCGTCTTACTAGTATGCTAATCTAGTTGTAGTAGTATTATAAGTAAGAAAAAAAATATATAAAACAAGATTATTCATCAAGCAAACTTCTTCCTCAAAATAGGTACTAGTACAAAGCTACAACATCATGAACGTACACGACAATTCTTTTCGTGAATGTTTTGCCACATCAGCCAAACTACAAGTTTACAACTGTAAGCTAACACGAACTTTAAAAATTTCTTCCCATAGAAAACAAAAAAGAAAAAAAGAAAATTTCGTCCCCCATGGCTACATCCAACTCAATTTGAAAAGCAGTTTAGCAGAGCCAGCGAGTCATAACTCATAACTATATTTCTTAGGCAAAAGCAAAGAGTAATAAGGTAGTAGTATGATTATGATTAACTTACCTTAAGCTGATTGGTGACGGTATCTTCCTGATTGGTGGGCGCCAAAATAACAGACCCTATTTCCGACTTGGACCCGGACAAAGCATAAGAGTTGTGAGTCGTTAACCATGAATACCGATTGAACGGCAATCCTTTCACCTTGTTTTTGTCAACCCAAGAAAAATAAACGGAGGGAAAAAAGTCAAAAAAAAAAAAAATCCTCTCGAGCATTCAGCTTGATCATGAAAAGAAGAAAAGTAAAAATGCACGTACCTTTGAAGCGGGATTTATGGGTTGAACCCGTGTACATCTGGGTCGAGTGTTTCCATTAGCAGGGCAGGTCCCACAAACTAATCCGGCATCGCAGGTATTGCTTGAATTCGAACACGTTTCGCCAATCTGTAACAATCACCCAACAAAAAAAAAATCCAAATGAATTGATCTTGTATACGTGTGAATTTTCTATGTGTAGATAGAAATACCAAAAAACATGTATGGACCTTGAGAGAACAAGAGAAGGGAAGGAGACAGAGGCTGATGAAAAGAAGAAGTTTGAAGAAGAGACCCTGTCAAAACAACAATTGAGATAATAAAGATGGTGTTGAAAAGGAATATAGTACAGAGTTTACGGCAATTTTCTTCCTTTTAGAGAGGAAAAAGAAAAAGAAGAGGAGAAGAAGAAGGTTGCAGATTGAAGATTTTGCATGCCTGCATTTCTGGCTCAGTTGTTACTTTCGTGAGGGGAGGAAAGCGAAAAGGTTCCCTCGTTTCCTCGTTTCGGGGTCCCTATCTTTGTTTACGGTTTTTCACTTTTAAATTTGGCATTAGTTATAAAAGAAGAGATCCTCGGAGTATTTTTCATCGATTTTGACTAGTTTCTTTTTCTTCCCCCAAAGTATTAGAACGGACCTTACCACAAACTACTCTACGGAATTGGAAACGTATGCGTTTGCCTGGTCAAAGGGGAACGCGTCCACTAAGATATCTTAATCTTTTCTTACCAGGCTTCAAAATTTCTTCAACCGTGTTAAAAAGAGGCCTAAACAAATGTCTTACCAGGCTTAAAATTTTCTTGAACCGTGTTAAAAAAGGCCCTATACAAATGTCTGGTCACACGTAGCAAAGTGAGCTTCTCTAAAGGCAAGGCGGCCCGAGATGGCACTAAATACAATGCGCTAAAGACACTTTTTTTCACCTGTTTAGTTTTATTCAGATTAATCCTGTGTCACCTTATTTCTTTATCAAGCAAAAAATAAATAAATAAAGAATTGAGCTTTTGTTGATTGGGCTAGAGCAAGACAAATCAATAATTGACGGTATATCAAGGGTCTTTTAGTATGCAATTGTAAAGAAGTTCAAGGGGACCGCGTGTAGTCATTCATAAGTTTTATATAGCTTAAATCGAAGTGTTGTTTCTCTTTTTCTTTTGATTCAGTCCAAAGAGCAGTCAAAAACCAATATATTGCTATATTTCTACCTTACGTCATGGCTCACACCCGCTGAAGCCACCCTACGTTATTTCTTTATTTATTTATTTGGTTGGTCAATACCCACGAAGCAGCAGCAGGTTTGAGGGACATGTTGTTTTTTTCACTTTCCTAATAAAAACTAAGGAGCTTGCGGTGAAACACTGATTTTGGGCATGACGACCCAAATTCGCTTTTTTAAAGCATAGCAGGCCTATATGAACTTGATATTAACTGAATATTATTGTCTGGGCCCGATAAGTACCAAAAAACCCAAAAAGTTGCGGCCTACTAATCTTCTAACGGTTTTGTCCTTGATATTATACCAACACGGGTTGCCGATCAGATTAGGTTGGTTTTCACTTGCCTATTGTCATCGGCTTCCTTAAATCCAATTGTTTATATGTTCCCTCAGTCAGAAGCATGATTGAACCTCTTAACAACCACGTTCTTTCTTGGTCATGCAAATAATATTTGGGTTTAAAATTATTAACATTATTGAGGAGGTGTTTAGCTTGCATTCAAAAATCGAAATCATAATGAAAATAATTAATTCCATTGTTGGTATAGATTTATATTGGAATCCGGATGAGTTTCATTCTACTAAAGACTTAATCAATTTAAAACTCAAATTATATCAGGACGATGTAAAGGCAAATTCAGATTCTTTCATCTCTCCATAAAATGAATCCTACGACGATTAGCCAAACAAAAGATATATGTATTATTAATTTTAATACCCATTATTTGCTTCAAATCATACACAAAACGCACCCTCAATCTAATTAATTGACTGAACTCTAGAATTAGCAACTACATGGCCTCAATAGGTCGGACAAAAAAAACGAGCAGGGGCGAAATTTCAATTTTCAAGATAGATCCTTCGCCTTTTCTCTCTGTGGGGGGTGCTAAAATATTCAATCTTGTCCAGGACAAAACAAACTAGTCCTTTTTCTATCAAAGTAATTCCTAATAAGAAATAACCTGACCGTCTAGTATACAAAATTACAACTGGCATTTGGTTTCTTGTGCGTTCGATACCTCTGACTCTCTTTTCCGATAGCAACCCAATTAATTGTCATTACACGCAAGAGTTAAAATATGACAATAAACAAAGGAAACATAACGTGCTGTTGGACTTTCTAGACATGGATTCATCTCAAGAATGAGTGAGCTGTGAGCTAGCGATCGATGAGATCTGTTCTCTGCTATTTTCTTCTCCTCCTCCTCCCTCTTTCCATTATTTCTTCTCTCAACTCTTAAAAAAAATTTTGAAAAACAATTGAAACAAAACTATCCAGGCCAAGAATATAAATCACAAAACCATGTCAGTGCATGGTAAAACAGATTCAGAGGTGACGAGCCTTGCGCCATCATCACCAAACCGGCCGGTCTATTATGTTCAAAGCCCATCAAGGGACTCCCACGATGGGGAGAAGACTACCAATTCTTTCCATTCTACGCCGGCCCTCAGCCCGATGGCCTCCCCTGGCCGCCACTCCCGTGATTCATCCTCCACTAGGTTCTCCGGTTCACTAAAACCCGGTTCACAGAAGTCAAGCAATGGGTCAAGGAGACACCATCATCACCGTAAGGGAGGAGAGAAGCAGTGGAAAGAGTTTGATGCCATTGAAGAAGAGGGACTTCTTGATGAAGAAGGTGGACGCAGAGGAATCCCTCGGCGCTGTTATGTTCTAGCCTTTGTGGTTGGATTCTTTGTGCTGTTCACTTTCTTTTCTTTAATCTTATGGGGTGCCAGCAGAAATCAGAAACCAATTGTTACAATGAAGGTGAGAATTTAATCTAAAGAATTTGAAGCGTTTTATTTTTCTATCAATGTATTATTTTTCGTATTTTTGTTGTCTTCCATGAGTAATGATTCGAGTACCACTAATCTAAGTAGAGAATTTGGCAAATATAATTGGGTAATAGACACCGACCCCAATCAAAAAAAGAGAGAGAAAAAGAAAAAGAGAGAGAGAGAGAGAGGGTACAAGGACAATAGACATTGAAGCTGCAATGGTTCTGCTGCTGCCCAATCATATTAAGCTGCTTAACTCCTATGATCATGATATCCATCCAGTAGAATCTAGTATTTTACAAATGTATGCTTAATTCTTAGTTACTCATACCATGCAAGCATTTGAATTGTCACTTCCTCTGCAACAGTGGAAGAAAAAATTTCAATAAAATTGTCACCATCTCATTAGCGAATAACACATATAGAGGTAGAAATTGACATTCATTTAAGAATTATTCTGTTAACACTCGTAACCACACTCTGATAATACTTAAATTATGTTGAACTATTAACGGAGCCTCATACTTATAAACATTTTTACATATTGGATTTTGTAAAAAATCTGTTGCAGAGTATTTCATTTGATGAATTTATAGTTCAAGCTGGTTCAGATGCCTCTGGAGTAGGCACTGAGATGGTGACCACGAAATCTACACTAAAATTCATATTCCATAACAAGGGTACATTTTTTGGGGTGCACGTAACATCTACACCTTTGGATCTCTCTTTTTCTCAATTAGCAGTGGGCACCGGAACAGTAAGTCTTCTTTCACCTCATAAATCTAATAATTTCTTTTGCTGATTATCTTCGTTATGTGCAGTGTCGCGCGTATTAACTGATCAATTAATTGCTTAATTTTACGGATTGTGTAGGTAGAAAAGTTTTATCAATCAAGGAGAAGTCAAAGAACTGTAACAGTTATGTTAATAGGAAGTCGCATTCCATTATACGGTGGCGGTGCGGATTTGAGCAGTAAAGAAGGGAAACCGACATCACCGGTGCAGCTGAACTTGAATTTCACAGTCCGAGCCAGAGCTTATGTATTGGGCAAATTGGTGAAGCCGAAATTCACTAGAAGGATCCAATGCTTAATGGTTATGGACCCTAAGGAAATGGGCGTAGCTATTTCTTTGAAGAATTCGTGCACTTACCAATAAATCACGAGGGCAAATTTCCACAAAGAATTTGATGCGTGCATTTATGAATTCTTAATTAGGCTAATTTTGCTGGGGGGAAAATGAGGCTACACTATTGACAGAGATAAAAGGCGAACAATGGATGGAAGGAGGCTAAAGACTTAAGAGTTGGTCGGCAGCACTTTTCTGGAATGCTTCTTATTGAGGATGAGAGGTTTATGATGAGTTATGGAGTCTCTGAATTTTCGTTAATTTGTTAGTTCATTTTATCAATAATGTATCACGCACGCACTCGAAGCAATCTTGTTTTAATTTGAAGGATGAACTTGGTGCATTTTGGTAATTTGCATCTTTCTTTATTCCAACGGAGATGCATATGATCTCTTATTTCCGCTCTCATATATGGAGTATGCATGGCAAAAGAAAAAGCCTAAAGTTATGGATCCACAAAGGAAAAACAAACATGAGAAAAGGGCAACAAAAAGACGGAGAGTGAAGGACTTCGACAACCACGGAATTCCAGGCCCAGTTAGAATTATCTGCAGGTTATTGCTTAATGGTACTTTTTTTTATTAGATATTGGCATGATATGTTTCTTAGTTCAGTAATGTCTTCGAAGAAACTTGTTTGGGTTAATACTAGATTAAATTGTGCAACCATTAATGGCAGTTCTAATAGATCGTAACAGGCATAAAAGGACCATTTTGACTTTTTCAGAAGATCTGAATTTTAGATACAGAGATTATTCTCCAGAGATCATTGAAATCATAATCGCTCAAGAGTGTTTCTTTTAGGATGAAGTGGGGGACTAACCCTCAGAAACATAAGAACTATATAATGCTAGATTAGGTTGTAACACTAGCCACAGCTTTGCTACAAAGAGTCGCCTATTCAAGGGATGGCCGTTTGCTACCCTTAACCCTGTTTCAGCTTTTGTTGACGAGTGAGTATTGCGTGCACCACGCGCGCCACGTGGCGTGCCACGTGGTGCACTAGAACTAATCACATATCGCCAAATAATACAAGGTATGATCCACTATTGCCACATGGCGATAAATTATTGGTTCTAGTACACCACGTGGCAATGCACGTGGTGTATTGTATACTTTTCCTTTGTTGACCTGTCTAACGATGTAAGGAGTATCGAGTATGTTTACCTGGCAAACCAACTGGGCTAGATGGCACATTCGTAGTACAGCCACAATTTGGGCTCGACTTGGGCCACAATTTTTTCTTTTTTTCCGGTTCGCATTTTAAAACTATCCTCGGCAAATTAAAAGGTAACGGAAGAATTGGTTGCTTATACTTTACTGTATCCTTCAAGCCATAGTTATTTTTGGGTGCTTTTTCAGCCATAATTTCATGGGACGAGTATTTTTCCTAACTAAAACATCAAAAAACAAATAAATACTTTTTTCTAAGGGAAATTATAAAGTTTGTATTTTTGTTGATTAAAATCATTTTGTAGATGATTTTAATACGAAAAGAAAGATATCCACATCCCCATTTCATGGATAAATAATAAACCATATATGCACTATTTTCAGTACCATTGAAGAAGAATAAGTCTGTCATCACATAAATACTGATAGAAGAATGCTCAATGCCACTGACGGTCTTTATCTTACACTCACTAGCTTTTTATTGATGCAATTTTTTAATTTTTCTTCTAAGCATAATTTAGTAGTTGACACATAGTGCCTACTCAATTGTTACTCCAACAACACAACCACCTCTACAATTCCATGTAAATAAGCTCATAATTTCAAATATTTTTTCCTTTCAGCAGAATTGATCTACGAATGTCTTAACCCCAATTATTCAGCGTAGACTCACACACAACACACTTCTGTTGTGGATGTAACCGGCTACTATTTTTGGTGCAGCCAAGCCTTTTTAGTGCTTTTAGTCTAATGAAAAAGTGCCTGACCTAAAAAAGTTGGTTTGATGAAGTTGAGGAACCGACTTATGTTTCCCATCATCAACTGGGAAAACATGAAAACAAAAAAGTTCAACTTGCCAGTGCTACAAGTAGCAAGACGTAAGTATTTTAACCTAGGATAATTCATTATTTCGTCTTTGCTCGTGTCTGTGTCTGGGTAGTGGCCAGGATTTGTAAAGTGGCAAGTTGCAAGAGAGAGAGATAGAGATGGTGAGTAATTTTAAAGCTACTCAGATTCTGGGCAAAATATCATTACTTTAGCCCAGTAAATCCAGACACAACTGCAATTCTTGTTTTCCCAAGAAAAAGAAAATTGTAGTCGCATGAATATGATTCAATAAATAAATAAATTTTAAAAAATTATATCTGGTAATCACTGTACAATCGGGCAAGCGACCCTCCAATCAGAACCGTTAACGAAGTCATAGTTTTAGCAACTTGGCTTTTGTACATCCCCCCTCTATCAATTTTATGTACATGAGATGAATGATTCATCATCAAAATAACTAATAAAACTAACCCCTAAAGCCCAAAAGTTAAAAAATAAAAATAATCAGAGCTGCAAAAAAATCTTCAGGACTCTGAATCTACCTTTGGTCAGAATACTTGTATCACCTCACTGTGACCCAATCACCCAAGTCGAGCCAATCAAATTGGCAATCACTCACTAATTCCTGCAACCTGTTCGCCGGCGAACTGGAGCATGATCCACCAAATGAATTGAATTCTGGGCCGGAAAACCAGGACTCAAACGTCGGAGAGGATGCTGGCGAGGACAACGAGGTAATTGAGAACGTGAGTGATGATTGTTGTGAAACCCAATCTGGAAAATCAAATGCACTTCTGGGAGAGGTCGAAGGAACTTCTTTGAATGTAACAGTTCCCCGATCATCATGATCAGATACAAATGGATGATCCAAAAGCATCTCAGCCGTCCATCTCTTCTTCGGGTCCTTCACAAAACACTTCCTAATAAAATCTCTTCCCTCCTCTGATAGTTTCCCGGGAATCTCAGGCACCTCATCACCTTTCCCAATTCTCATCAATAAAGCGGCGACATCGGAGCAACTCCACGCCGGAACTCCGGTGAACATCTCTGCCACCAAGCACCCAAGTGCCCAAATGTCCGCTGGCGACGACTGATCTCCTCCGGCGACCATCTCCGGCGACATATACAAAGGTGTACCCCTCAATTCACACCCCAAATTTCTCTCCTTCTTTGCTCCATCTTTCTTCGCTAGCCCAAAATCAGCAATCTTCACCTCACCATCTTGGCTTAAGAGAATATTTTGTAGCTTAATATCGCAATGAACAAAACCATTCTTGTGAATACAGCTTAGCCCTCTTAATGTCCCCTTTGTATATCGCCGGACTTCATCCTCCGGCAACCTATGATCGCATGAATTCTTAAGCTTATCAGCTAAACTCCCCCCAGAAGCATACTCCAAGAAGACATTGTACAATTTTTCGCCATTTTCAGAACCATAACCATCCCCATAGCACCGGATAATTTCCGGGCAATCCTTAAATTCATCAAGTATTTCTTTCTCGTTGACTAATGAAGCAGAGGATGAAACTCCACAAGATTTCACAGCCATCAACCGAGGAATATTATGGACGCTGCTCTGGCTGCTTCTGGCTTTTGCTAAACTTACAGTACCAAAGCTTCCATGACCAAGAACATCACCACGAACCCACTCCATTTTTTGGAGTGTCCAATTTGAGAATCAATTTCAAGTTGAAATTCTTTAGTATAGTTGTTGAATTTGCTTTTGCAGTTTGGCTTGTGGAGAAAGAGGGAAAACAGAGAACTGAGGAGGTTGAACTAAGCTGTGTGAAAGTAGGGGACTTGTTTGTTTATATAGGCGGAATTTCCAGGTAGAGTAGTACGTAGTTGAATTGATGAATTTTTACATACGTGGTGACGTATGGACTATACTGGTTTCGTAAGAGCTTTCTTTTTGTTGATAGAATATACATAAGAAATGCACGTGATAGTCGAGGATATTTCTCTCCAGAATAAGCTGAAACAGCGTACCTCATCTTTTAACAAACGTGGTTGATATGAGGTGTGGTGTGGCCTTTTGAAAATCATTCGGATCATTCACATTTAACCATACCCCACGCGGGTTCGATAGCGATGGTTTAGCCTCACCCCAAATTACTAATCTATCATCAACTACCAAAATAATTAGTCCTGGATCACCTAATTCTCATAAATGAACCACGGATCATGTGCTATATTATATTAGTCCCGGCTTGAATGGTACTTAATTGTTGAATTATTTAATTGAAGTTTTGGATAAGTTCAGCTAATCTGAACTTTTTTCCACCATTTATTCACTTTTAATGATTAGAAAGAAAAAAAAAAGAGCTAATTAACATCTTTTTGGCAATGATCACGAGTATTTATGATTGTCTCACGAGAAAGTTTGTGTTTTTGATATTTTGTTTTGGTGTAGGTTTAATTTGTGGGGGCATAAAGGGGGAGGCAGATGTGCAGTGGACTAAGATAATATGCCTGAGGAACATAGAAGTTTCGTGGAAGTTGAGGGACTAACCCGGAAGTCAAAAGGTCACACGAGTCATAAGGAGTTCATAAGCAATGCCGTCACAGTTTACTTGTGGATTATGTTGAGGCGGAGATGCATGGCGGCTCATCAGGCCTAAACCGAAAACGTTTTTACTAGTCCGGTTCTACTTGATTTTGGCAGCCACCACTAGCCACTGACCATACGACTATTGGTCTACGACCACTGATACGACTAATTTTTTTTTTTTTTTAGAAATGAATACGACTAATTGTTTTGAGTTAAAAAAATGATTGACCGTTCCATTAATTACCTTGTCTTGGCTTACGTTCTTGGTAAAAAGTTCGCTAATTGTGTCCAGATGATTTGAATTTATTATTGACCTCTCCGAACCTAAAAGGGTCAGCACTGACGAAAGAAAGTGGGGACGAGAAAATTAAGTTAGATAATCGGTAAACACTAGAAGCTGTTGAAATTAGTTCAGAAATTTTTTTACTGAGATATACCATATATGGAGCTTTCTTTAACAGCAGGAAACACGGTTATTGCTATAACTGCTTCGTATGTACGCGGACACGAAGGAGAGTCTAAAGGGATTGAACAGTAATATTTTTAATTCAATAGTGAATTTCAATAGTAAATTATTACTTTCTTTCAATTTAAAAAGTTTCTGACTTTATTTGTTTATTTATTTATTTCTTATATAATATAAATCATTTCAATAGTTTGGGTTTTTAAAGATTTGTTTTTGAGCTTATGAAAGCATGATGAAAACCTTATGTTTATATGCATGCAAAGATGAGTTGACAATAAGAAAGTAGCCCAGAGATACTTCTATTGTAATTCAGGTATTATAAATTAGTTAAATTAGATTTCCGGGATTTTACTATTACAACTTTCATGGCAAAATTTTGTAACTCTCTGCAGTATTTATTTTTCTGAAGAGAAGAAATGAGTTGGGCTATTCTGAAGAGCAATTAGTTGTAAGGAATGGGGATGTTTTTAAAATTGGGAAGAAATTTCATGTGCTTAATTTTTATATGCCCAGGCAACAAACTTCTTCACCTCTTTGTCCTTCCTAACCGACACCTTAAATTTGTTTCATTAACTAAGAAAGAAGCTGACACCAAATGTCATTCCTCACCTACTTTCATTTGATTACACAAAAATCTTTCCAAAATATCCCCTAAATTGTTCAGTTGTCAATATCCTTTGTATTTCTTATGAGAAATAAATCAGTAAGCAACATACAAAATAAGGCATAATAGCTACTTTGATACCAACTATAACAACAGATTAATTGGACATTAAATTAGCTATATTCACTCAGTACATTTCCTTGAGAGGCACAAAAAACTGCTGGAGAAATTTTCAAAATAAGAAGTTTCGTGGGGGAAATTAAATTAAAAAAAAAAAGGAAATATTATAACGCATCTTGAAATATCTCTATTGTCCAACTTAGTGGTGTTATGGTATCAATTACGCCTTTAATTTTAGCCTCTAACAGAACCTTCGTTAGCTCAGCTGCGAATTGCGTTCACACTTGATAAACTGGAGCTGAAAGTCGTTGGTTACGCGCTCAATGACTTGTAGATCTGTGTTTGTCTAGTTCACACTATAGAATGTCTCCGAATCTAGAAATGAAATTCCTCGCCTTCAATTTCAAGTAACTTCGTGAACGTCAAAAGTCCAGTTAAAAAAAAAAAACGAAGGTATCTGAAAGTTTCCAGTTTCAGCTAATGCCGAAGTTGAGTTCAAAAACTTGTTAAATCTGATCAGGCCAAACAATTAGTTGGGCACTTAATGCAAATAAATGCTGCAACTTCAATAATTTGATGGTATCACTATTGGTTTACATCCAGTTTTCCAACTCAGTGGTAGATTACTACAATATTCTTTTCACTAATTTCATAGATCTTAGAATAGCTAGCACAGATCTGGGACCTTCTTATATACAAATTTGGTGTCACCAAGAAAAAGTGCAGAAGGGAAAACAGTGGGCACTCTAATTGGGGAAGAGCACAAAACAGGGACAGCATGATCATGGGAATGCACTAATATATAAAAACCATGATGCAATTGAGTGACACAAAAGAAAGCAAGCCCTTATTCTGCTTCTTTTGGGAAAAGAAATGAAAAGAAACCATTCTTCCGAATTGTTAACAGACTATGGAGCTAAGGTAGTCGGTTGTGCATTCATTGGAGTTGAGAATTGAGTGCTAAACCAGAAATGCTTATTGACTTATTTGGCTTTTGCATATGTTTTGGCTCATGGAGTATCACGGTATCCAAAGCATGGATCATGTGTGATCAGCAAGGTACACCACACGGAAATCCCTTGTTTAGGGAGTTGTTCTTCTGTGAAATCACATGGTTATTAAGTAGTCCATTTCACATTGATTAAGGTCGTAATTTCCAATTTTCCTTATTTTTTGATGGATCATTTTGGTATTAGAAAGCAATCATCTCAGCTAACTGCAAGAATAATAAAAAGTAGTACTTCTTTCGTCCCATTTTAATAGATTTATATTTTTTTCACACAGTTTAAGAAAAATTAGTTAATTTTATTGAAAGAATAAGTTAATCTATGATATTTCTAAAATACCCTAATATTCATTATTAAACATTTACATTAAATACAAAATATAAAACTCTACCATAAATCAAATTGATTCCATTTGATATGTGAATGTACGATTTACTATGTACTTTTCACTATAACAAAGTAATTAAATAAGAACATTTTAATAAAATTAAAAATTAATTATATTTTTCAAATAAAAATTGAATTATAATTTAAAATGGATAAAAAAAAACTTATCAAATTGAGATGGAGTGATAATTAATTAACCACCTGGTTGTAGTCAGCAAAACCATGTTTCGAAAAGAATGCCCTGGTGTCAGTGGACGGTGGAGAGCTTTACAAATATATTAGGGCACGGAAGGCAAGGAATTAAAATAATTATTTATTCATTCCCAAGAATCAGCTGGCTATATATATATATATATATATATATATATATATATATTTTTTTTTCACTTTAATAACCGCTTCTTGTGCCCGTTTGCACATGCTCAGCCGCAATCTGATTGCGTCCCACCATATCGTGTCACGGTGACAGATCTGATACAAAACATGCGTTTCATTACTTCTTGGCCAATTTGCGGATTGGAATCGAGTAAATGTGCTACCATTCTCATTACCTGTAATTCACGAAAAGATAGGATTCTTTTACCACGAATGCCTATAATATGACTTAATACGCAAAGGAGGATGACTTGGTACATTGTTTGTTGTCTTTGGATCCCGTCTCACAAAGAATTCGTTGTAAAAATCTGATCCCACCACTTACAATTGTTAAAGATTAAGTGGGCAAATATTTTGAAGGACACTTTGAGTTTGAGTTTTTGAGTTTGATTTGACTCAATAATTTTTTAGCATAAATTATAAACTTAAAATGCTTACTCTGAATTATTAGTAATCCATAATTTGAGATATTATATACTAAACAGAAATCCCTTCTTTTATTAATATAGGACAGATGGGGTATCACGTACTTAAATGGCAAATGCGATAAAGAAAAATTCCATTCGACATGCATATGTTCCATTTGTACTCTCTAGATTGATTAGAATTCCTGGGGAAGGTCAATAATTTGGCTGAAGTACGAGGGCAAGAAAAAAACTTAAGAAAAAAAGAACTCATAAAAAACCAACATAAAATCATCCAAGTTGAAGCGCTGAAATCAGTGTTATCGAGCAGAAATTAAGCGAAATCACGTCAGTTGGTCCATAAATGTTAGCCAACAGACCACATGTCGGCACGTTCTTACTACAAAACACACTCCGTGAAATATTTTACGCGCGCGAGACCCGCGTTTGATGGTCTTGGGTCAGCCCAATTTTTTACTTTTGCGCCTTTACCTCTTGGCTTTGAGTTGCATATATCACGACTGATGACGACTGGACGTTATTGTTGAATTTATGTGGTTGGCTGTTCAAATTATTAAACTTCAACAAAAATTGTTGAGAGAGACGTTTCTGAGCCGCAGAAAAAAGTTCCCAGTACCAAAAGCACCACTCACGTGCTCCTTACGATTTCTGGTCACAAAAATCATCCCACTCCATCCTCCCAAAAAAAAAATCATCCCACTCCACCCACAACTCCATTCTATTATTGCAATTTGCAAATCGAACTGTAGAGAATAGAAACTATTCTTTATCCAGAGCCGCCCAAAGATGCATCTCCCATTTCCTTTTGCCGGATGCAGTGACATTCCATTGTCTATGATGCATAGCCAACGACCAACCTTTGGCGCAGTAAGAGGGCAGCAGTTACTGTTTTAAGCGATAATGTTGAATCTTCGATGGTTGGAAAGTCAGTTACTGTGACACCATCATGAGTTTTCAGTTTCGTTTTGGTCATTCATGAATCTTTTAAATGATATAAAAAAATTCATCAGCGCAGAGATACTGATGCAATCTAAATGAATTTAATTTGATGGTCAAATAGGAGGACTTGGTACGTTCTCTTAAGCGTGTCATTTGACAAACTTTTTTTTTTTTTTTTCTTTTTCTATTGGGAAGGGTTTCAACTTGATACTTTAGCTCCATTTGTTTAGTTACGATCTTTATAAACATGTTTTTTAAAAACTTGATACACGTTTTTTAATTAATTTTTTTATACTAAAAATACATCTATCGATAAAAATATTTAAAACTGTTACAATAATATTTTTAAAAAAACAACTATCGAAACGAAGTCTCTATATAGATAAACTTTTGTATTTGGATTCTTGAAATAGTTGAAACTATATTTGACCCGATCTAAGTAATGATTACTTGAGCTAATTCCAATTTCCAAACAATTCTAATTCTACAAAGGAACAAAACATAATTGAGATAATAATTTGGAGCTTCCTCTCCTCTTTAACTTGTCAAATATTGTACTTGGAAAATTTTTCCCATCACTGATCTAATTGAGATATGATTTGAGCCTTGCAGTTGATTTGCAATTTCACCCATAATTTTACTAGTTGCTTTACTTTTCGGAGTGTGTGAGCACTGTACATTTAATAACCAAAGGCGACCGATATAAATGATAAAATGCATTTGTAATGAAAAGTGAAAAGTCATTGTTTACATAATTAGAAACTTTTTTTTTTTTTTCATTCTTCTTGTGTTGATTTTGTGATCACAACTTGGGGGCATTTGGTAAGAGGGGTTTGGAATTGGGAATGAGATTGAAACCATAATAAGAGTTTGGATTAGGAGGATATGATTTGAGATTTGGGAATGAATTTCAAAATTTTGAGTTTTGCCAAAACCCAACTATTTTGGGGGGTTTTTGTCATAACCCAAATTTGATTCCCAAATTCACACACACACATACATGCATACACGCACACACATAAATACATATGCATATACATACATATACACATGCGCGCGCACGCGCGTGCCCACACACATATATATATTTATTTATTTCTATACACACACACATATACATATACATATGCCTACATATATATGTACACATACATACATATACATATATATACACAACACGTATACATATACCTATATATATATATATTTATATGTATGTAAATGTATATGTGTGTGTATATATATATTTATTTATTTCTATAAATACACACACATATACATATATATACATACATACATAAATACATACATATATATATTTATATATTTATAAATATATTTATATTTATTTATTTACTTATTTATATATATTTATATATATGCACACAAACATATACATATACCTACGTATGTACATACACGTACATATACATACATACGTACATATATATTTATATTTATTTATTTACTTATTTATACATTTTTATTTATATATAATTACATATATTATTTATGCATTTATTTATT
The DNA here is from genome assembly GCA_024721245.1 of Mitragyna speciosa. NCBI lineage: Eukaryota > Viridiplantae > Streptophyta > Magnoliopsida > Gentianales > Rubiaceae > Mitragyna > Mitragyna speciosa. The sequence goes on along the minus strand of CM045561.1, from coordinate 3,969,462 downwards.
TACTTATATATACACACACATATACATATACATATCCATACACATATACATATACATATGCCTACGTATATCTGTACATGTACATATACATGCATACATATATATGTGTGTGTGCGCACGTGTATATATTTATTTATTTATTTATTTATTTATTCACACGCATATACATACATACATATACATACATATATATATTTATTTACTTATTTATATATATTTATGTATTTATTTATTTATTTACTTATACACACACACACATACATATACATATACATATACCTATGTATATTTGCACATGTACATATACATGCATACATATACATATATATGTGTATGTGTGTATATTTATTTATATATTTACATATTTATTTATATATGTACACATGCATATACATACATATACATATACGTATATATATTTATATATTTATTTATATATATTTATATATATGCACATGCATATATATATACATATAGTAATGATACCCATTTCAGGTACTAAATCAAACAATAATTATAGTAATGATAGCCATTATAAATATTGAACCAAACACATGTATTGGAATTATGAGTTTCATTCCAAACCTATGAGTAATGATTTCGATTTCGATTTCGATTTCAATTCCGAGTGCGAACCAAACGGGCGTTTAGATGTCAGAGTTTTGGTTTACGACAAAGGAAAAGAATAAAAATTTGCAAATACTGCTATTATAACTTATATGTGGCTTCTTGCTTCACATGGGCGGGCAGGGGACCAGAAAAGATGGTTGCATTTCAGGTCTCATGTCAAACGTGTAGCGCTGATTGAATTGGCCTACTGAGACGACTTTAATTATTTGAACTCTAAATATATATACAGGTAATCAAATGTCTTTTTAAGGGGCCAAAAAGGGTTAACTCCGAGTCTAAACAAAGTCTCATACCGCCATATTGTTGAGAATCCATGAATCATTTGACAAGAAACGAATAGAAGATCGAGCGATTAAAACTCTATGACTCTACCCCAAAGGCCGAGGGTTTAAATCCCACCAAAAGCCAACTTTCTTCTTCCATGTAATAGTCAGGTTTGATAAAAAAAAAAAAAAAATGAATCATTTGACAGGAAAGAGTTACTCCTAAACTCTACCAAGAATGGTGCCACAGAAAAATTTTGAAATCATATTTTGTTTAATTTCTTAAACAGCTTATATGACGTCAATTAAAAAACAACCAGGTTCACCTTTTAAAATTTTATAACAGAACCTACCATTCTTTAAAAATGAGAAAGTGAAAGAAAGCACAGCCTTCTATAAAAATTTCTCATCTACTCTGAGATGTCAAATTAAGAATTGGTAAAACTACTCGTCCTTTAAAAATCTATCGCCAAAAAAAAAAAGACCAACTATTGGTCAACTTAAAAAAAAATTTCAGGCCAACTGAAATATTCTCTTGTTCAAAATCTTCACGCTGCATATAAAAATCTGGCTAATTGGCTCCTAAAGCCAAATGGAACTAACAAAATTAAATTACTTTAACTTTTTTATAATCATAACAAGATAATTAAATCCAGAATCCACGATTCAAAATTGTAAAGTACAAATGCGACCTTACTTTAGTGGCAACTCCAAGTTGGCCAAAAAAGAAAAAGAAAAGAAAATAAGCACCCGATGATTACTGTCCACGAAAGGACAAAGAAGTTTTATTTAATAATTCATTATAATATTTTACCTAATCATAAGCCCAATGTTAGACTCACCGAATGCAATAAAATACAGCCGACCCCCAAAGAGTCAAAGGCTGAACGGTCCAAGGTCCAATCATGGAAGAGGCGGGCAGGCAGCAAATGCAAGGACGAGGAGGACGGAGGAGGAGCATGTATTCTACTAGTATCTACTGTACTAATTCCCCACGTGCGGTCAGTAATGGCACGCCGGTCAGTTTATTGGAATGTATAATTCGCAAGAAGGAGCTCACATGGATTGTGAATTAGTCCATCAGATGGCGGCCCGCGGTGCCAAGTAATACCGTACTTCATTGGGCCTCCCATAGGCATTATATCTTCCTTGTGTGTGTTTTTGTTTTTCAGTTTAGGTCCTGATCACTCTTGTTGTACCCAACTGTCTCTCCACAGATCTTTCGGACAATAACATGCAGGCTTCAGGTCAGATATGAGATTGCATAATTCTTCAATTAAATTGTGAATTTTGGGTTCAGAGTTGATTGGGATCTTCAATCATTGAAATGGAATTTTCTATAAATTAAAGAATAGATCTAAAAAAATCACATCTTGTGGGTACTGGCGTTTTTCAAGAATTTTTGGCAAATTTTTTTTGGTATTTAACTATATCCAATATAAAATTACATCTTACCACACAATGATAAAACTTAATTCTATATAATTTCATATTAATATAACGTAATTTAATACTATAACACTGTTGCATACCATAAAAAAATTAAACGGAAGATTCGAACTAAATTTTTATAGTTCAATTTCTATGATTTCACTCCAGATGTCCGGAGTTCAAATACTATCAACACCAATTTCCCACCCTATTGTAATAGTGCAGGCTTTATCAAAAAAATAAAAAAATAAAAGCAAACCAAACTGTTACTTTTCAACTTTAATGCATTTGTCATTCTCTTTAGGGCTAATCTCAAAACATCCCCTAACATTTGGTCAAACTTGCACTTTACCCCATAACCTTTAATTCCTCTTGATTTATCCCCAATCTCAATCCAACTCACCAACTTAATATTTAAAATATTGTGAATTGACAAAAATACCACCTCTTAAATAATTTTTTTCAAGTTATCAATACTTTGCATCCATGACTATAAAATAGAAATATATATATATATATTAAAATTTATTTTTTTCTAAACCCCTAAATAACATATTTTTTTAAAGTTTTTTTCTTTTCCTTTTTTATCCAAAATTTCTAAAACTAGTCATAAAAGTTAAGATCCTTACGCTAAGAATGTCAAGATCCTTTTGCTAAAAAATATAAAGAAAAAATCTATTTTCACTTTACTATTTATATTTTTCAGGGACAAGTTATTAAATAATTAACCTTCAAAATTCTTATAGTATTTATCAAACACAAATTGTTGGCAAGCTTTTAGTGTATAATAAGAATTTAAGGCCTATCAAATAAATTCACAGACAATAAGTTTTAAAATTTTTTGGATAATTTCTTTTTTTTTCCAACTATAAAGTTGTAAAGATAAAAGTAAAAAAGAATTTGTAACTTGAAAAATTATTTAGACGGTGGCATTTTTGTCAATTTATAATAGTTTAAATATTAAATTGATAATGTGGATTAAAATAGAAGATAAAGTGAAAAAAATTAAATGTTAGAATATAAACTGGAACTTTGATTAAACGTTAGGGGATGTTTTCAGAATTAACCCTTCTCTTCACGAGCAATGATGAGTCTGACAGCTTTATTGGGCTATTGCTATCCTGTCCACTATAAATTTAAGTTCCTAACCGGCAACCATTCAATTTCCATTTTGCCGGAGAACCAGTCAACAAGATCTAATCTTCAAATAATTAGGTAGTCAAGTCGAGCTTAAAAAAGTTTGAGGTTTATGTTTGGAGATTATCCTTGACTAACTCCAATTAATCAATGACAACATTTTCGTGCAAGTTCAAAAGTAAAAACACTTCCCCGTCCCAGAACAAAAAGAAGGACAAAAAATTGCAAGCAAAAATCAATAAGAAAAGAATAATATATTCAATATAGTGAAGAAGCAGAAAAGAAGGCAATTTGCCAAGCAATATATACCCGATTTTCTTTTCCTTTGGCAGGTCCTCGCCATCGAAGATGTTAACAAAAATTGTGGAAAGAGATTGCCGCTAGGGAGGCAGGACTACCAGTGAATAATAAGTAAGATATAGTATGCCATTTATTTATAACATGTGTCTGGTAAATGACGCATTAACTAGAACCTGAGATATACTATGGTATAGCAATTTGATAGACCTTAGTGATTCTTAAGCAAGCAGTAGTACTTCGTCCACTGACTCGTATAGTAAATATCTCTACTATTTACTGAATTAATGTAGGTAGCTGAGGTTGGCAGGAAGGGTAGGTGCCAACTGGCAAAATGGTCTCTTGGCAATTAGGATTAGTTCGATCGAAATAGTATAATGTTATATTATGACTCAACCGCAAAGAGTTCAGAGTCACTTAAAAATCATGCTGTGATGACGAGTGAGTATTGCGTGCACCATGCGCGTCACGTGGTGTGTCATGTGGTGCACTAGAACCAATCACACATCGTCAAATAATACAAAATATGACACACCATTACCACTTAGTAATAAATTATTAATTCTAGTACATCACGTGTCAATGCACATAGTGTATTGTATACTTTTACCTGCTGCTGGTTTTCCTGCACCGCAACTACTTTTGACTTGTATATGCTGCATTCCGAAACTCCAGACTTGTAATTTCCAGAATTATTAACGTTAATATGAATATGTAAATCATACCCTACACTCGTACATTATCCCCTATCGAGCCTAATATTAATACTAAACTTATAAGAAAATGAATGTATCAAAATAAGTAGTACTCCACTACTATGATTTAGCAAATTACATACGAATCTCATCGTCTCTGCCTCTCAAGACAAAACGATTCTAGTTTAACAAAGCTTAACAGTCTTAGTTACTCCATGGTTTAAGCCATCTATTGCAAGAATATTGAACGCACGGGCTATCTAGATAGCAATAATCAAAAGAGTTGCACAACATTTTCTGGACCAGCAAGCAATAAAAGCATACAAAAGAAAACACACTCAAACTAGCAAACAAACAGACTAATTAACTTATCTCCGACAACGGGTGATGGCGGAGCAACCTCTGGTATAAGGGTGAACTGGGCCGCTAGCGAAATGGCAATTATGGGTGTAATAAGACCTGCCAGATCGAGGTGGACATGGGATCCTATTTGCCGAAAGAGCACCGTAGGAAATGTAGTACTTAATAACTCTATGCCAAAACAGGGATCTCCCGGTAGTTGGAGTGCTAGATACGCCATCATCGTCGTAGAGGGACATTGCCATTGGCCATTCAAACGAGTCAGTCTGGAGGTGTAAGCTAGCTTCCTCGGCTTGAGCGTGTGAGTTGCACGTGATCAGGACGAGGAGAAAAATGAAAACCAAAAAGCAACACCATTTCGGGCTATCCATGTCCTCTGACCTGGGGTCGGAAAGCAGCTTGAGCTTTTCGGGTTTAAATTGAAAAGCACAGTAATAAAATGTTGCTCAATTTTTGTTAGTTTGGTGGGGAGTAGTAAGGACTGGAGTGGAGTGTAAGAAGAATATCGGAAGGGAGGGGTACAAGGAAAAGTATACAATACATTGCGTGCATTGACACGTGGTGTACTATAATCAATAATTTATCGTTATGTGGCAATGGTGGGTCATACCTTATATTATTTAGCGATGTGTGATTGATTCTAGTACACCACGTGACACGCCACGTGACGCGCGTGGTACACGCAATACTCACTCAGGAGTACAACGGGGTCACATGCAGGGTCTGCAGCAGCTGAAGCTGCATTTGTGTGTGGGCGACGCTGGGGTGGTTGGGTTACAGCTATGAACTCATTAATGTTGCTTTTTAGGCCACAGACTGCAATCAATTAAGGCTTCCTTGGTTCGGTCAAAAAAAAAAAAAGGCCTCCTTGGTTTGGGCGTCAGTATGAAAGGGTTTTTCCCTCCCTCGAATGCTAAATTGAGCTACAAAGACTGGACGTGCGGAAAGGCGTGCTTTCGTTTTAGTGTGCTGCTTATTCTTTTTCACTTTTTTACGCCTTCGTGGGTATAATGTCTGTTGCTTTGCAGTTTTCTTTCTCTGTCTTGATCGCGTGACTAGGACGAGAACTCTTTTTTTTTTTTTTTAAATGTGTTTAGCTCTTATTAGGTAGGACGAATGTTTGCCGTCTCGCCGCCGGAGACTACGTATGAGAACCAAAGATAAGAGTTATAAACAACTAACGAGAAATAAAGAAAAGATTTATAGACAACTAAAGGAAGCCCGAGATTTTACTCTCTCTCTCTATCTGCCCGTATCATCCTACAAGAAGTTATTGTGTCCAGTCTAGAAGTACTTCATTGGGCCTTGAAGGTAATCGTATAGTATTAGTCTGGCTAGCCATGCCTCAAATGCTTAATAAGGTCAACTACCATTCGATAACCCACTCACGATAGGGTGGTCTTTGGGTACTCTTCTGAGTCCTACCCAACTGCATTTCGTCCAAGAAAAGATCCAGCAAAGAAATAGAAGTATGGGCTGGTAACCATAGTATGGAATGGAAACAAATAAGTATCTGGGTCCATGCTAGACTGGAACACAGCCAGTCAACTCCTCGGTCAACGCCAGCGGCCCGCCCACTTCATTTTGCAACGATCCTAATGCAGAGTTTATAATTGTGGGATTAAGGTATAGGGACAAAAAAAAAAAAAAAGGAAAAATGAGTAGAAAAGAAAAATAAATGAAAAGTTAATATTTTTTATTTTCTTTAGACGATTACCATAAGCCTGTGGTTGGAACATTGACCAACGTTGACAAATAAAGGGATAATTACACATACCTACCTTGAGGTTTGCCATAATTACACTCACACTTACACTCTTGTTTTTATATTTTTCATAACAAAACAAGTCCATCTTGATAGTATAACCTAAAAACACCTACCAAACACCTTAAAATATACTTAATTACTTTTAAAAAAGATAAATAAATCTTAAAAAATAATTAATTAGTCATAAAAATATCAAAAGGATTTATATCTAACCTCAAATTTCAATCTCCACCAAATATTACTTCTTCAAAACTCAGTTATCTGACTAATGTGAAATAAAATTTACTTTATGTATTAAAATTTTACAAACAAATATATTAATAAGAAATAGATAACCAATTTAAAAGCAATTCAGGATATTCTAAGGTATTTAGTTATTGTTTTGGGGTTACATTATCAAAATATACTTGTTTTGTTATGAAAAATATAAATACAAGGGGTGTAAGTGTAATTTTAAAACCTGAGGGGAGATGGGTGTAATTATGGCAAACCTTAGGAAAGGTATGTGCAATTATCTCATAAATAAAGTATCAAAATTATTACGTTAACTTTTTTCTTGAAGAAAAGGTATTAAATTTTTTTAGGTGACTGTCTCGATGGTTGTTTTCTGAAGTATTGTTTAGAAAATATTATTGTAGTATTTTTAAAAATTCTTCTCGATAAATATATTTATGAGATAAAAATTTAATTGAAAAATATGTATGAAATTTTTAACAAACATATTTATAAAAAACAGAATTAAATAAACGGGCCTAATTAAGGGAGAGTGTTGGGTGTTCACTTATCACTTCAAATCATCTATTCAAAATTTTTTTTTTTTGTGTGACTAATGTGAAATTACCTCGTATCAATCATATTAGATAGAATAAAGGAATTAAACACGACACTTGCTTGTTCACGAAAATACATTTATGAAACAACGAACTATTTTGTACTGACTGAATCTGGACATACTAAGAACGAGAAGATGCTCAGTTGTATGCGTCATGCACTGATCATCTCAGGCACGTTATTTTTTCCATTGATAAAAAAGTCCCAATAATATTAGCTGACAGACCACCGTCCATCAACTTGACCTCACATCCTATGCTTGTCTGGAAGGCATTTTTTTCGCAGGAGATAAGTGGAAAAAGTAACCTTGGGGGCGCCGGGGCCTTGGGCCTTGGGCCGTGACAATAAAAAAATTAATAGGCAAAGTTTCTTAATGCGAATCACCTCGCGACGCGTGCCCAGTCACCCCGTGGGGTGATATCTTATGGCAATTCCTTACTGCCGCGCTGTTGAGCAGATGTCCATAAGTATACTGTACATATTTCATTTTTGTAATCCACTTCTGAATTTAGAGTTGTTATCTTCTGACAGATGTCATGTGATTGTGGTGGGCTTTCCATTGTTATTTAATTTTTTGGAAGCAAATCAGCAACGGAACAAGCGAAAGTTTTGACGCCTTCTTCACTCGGTGGAAGATCTCTTTTCGCAGGATGAAACTCAGAAATTCGAAATCGTGTTGGTTCATGCATCTTGAGTCAACTGCCGTGCTATATTGGCATATACCTATTCGAGAACAGTCCACGTCCATCCCCGAAAAAATTAAAAAGGAGGAAAAACTGAATTAACACCTCTATATGCTTGAAGGAAATCAAAGGATTAGTAGGAAAAGAAGATTCACTAGCGTGCATGCTTAATATTTATCTAGTAATGCCATCAGTCACTACCCGCATATGGTATTATCTTATTACCTCCATTTGAGGACCAAGCATTCTATCAAATTCACAGGGTGATTCGAAAACCAAAGCATATCAACAGCAATCATAGGATGATTATTTAGTACTCTTCAAAGGTTGTTGAATAAATACTATATACTAGTGCACAAATACATACATGTAGTTCTGAAATTTCGAATTTCTCTGTTTCCCAAAATAGAGAAAAGAAAACAAATGTTACACATCTTGCTGAACTCAGATTGATGCATGAGTTTAAGTCTACTAGTATGTAAGTATTTTGTAAATAACACTTGCCTGCAAACACCTAAGGTGACATAATGACACCTCGCAGTCAACCTTCATGTTACACTTGGTTTCCTTTTGGATTCCGACCCTATTGAAAAATATTGACATGTTGCTGATCTTAGCATGAAGCATTAGTTTTTGTCCAATGTACAGAAAGTATTTCATAAGCACACGCCTATATATATGATTCAGCATATGTCATGCTGATTAAGTCTAGAAATATCAGCAATAAACTATGCAATAAAGTACCAGTAAGTAGCAATAAACAAGTCATGAATGCAATTCCATATTGTTGTCATTTGCTGATATACAAAAAAAATGTCACGAGATAGAATAAGCAAAACTTTATGCAGATACATACCATTGTGAGTTGGTGATACACAAAATTATCAATATCAAAGATAATGTATTTTAATACACCACTATCTCATTCTAGCTATATGTACTGCTCCACTGCCAAATACGTATGCCTTACTAGCATGCTACTGCCCGCATGAAACTGAATCTTTAGTTCCTGGGACTGTAGCTTTGCCATTCTTCTGTCTCTTATTTTCAGCCCCCTAAGCCCACATTTCTCTCCTCCTGTTGGGCCTGAGGAGGCAGAAAAACATGGATTTTAACCTCATGAAATCAGCTTCACAGCCAACAATTATGATTCACCTTGGCAAGTTTTCTCAATCTTCCGTCACAACTAATTATCCATATAATATTTCCGAATCATCAAACCTGGAATTCTACAATGAAAGTGCGACTAGTATTGAATCAGCACCTTCATTTCACAATCCATATATTGTTGATTCAACATCCGCCATCTCATTTACGGGTAATGCTGTTCATGTATCGTCAAATATTAATGCTGCTGCACCAAAATTCAGAGTAGCAAATGAATTGTCATTCTCGAACTCGTTACAAAAAAGAAGTTCCATGGATGCAATGAGAGAGATGATTTTCCGCGTCGCTATGATGCAGCCGATTCACATTGACCCTGAATCAGTAAAGCCGCCGAAAAGAAAGAATGTGAAGATATCCAGGGATCCTCAAAGTGCGGCAGCCAGGCACAGGAGGGAACGAATTAGTGAGAAGATAAGAATTCTGCAGAGACTTGTTCCTGGTGGGACTAAAATGGATACTGCTTCTATGTTGGACGAGGCTGCTCATTACCTCAAGTTTTTAAAAAAGCAAGTGCAATCGCTGGAGCAAACAGCCAATAGTATGCCAGTGAATAATGCTGGAACTATGATGGCAACATTTTTGAATAATTCTAACTTGGGGAAAGAATGCCAGTATCAGCCTGCTCACATGGTGGGCTCTGTGCAAATGCTTAGTTGAGAGATAATAATTTGGGTTGTTTTTATCTACTGATGAAGGGAAAAAAGGTTCGAGGTTTTGTAAAGAAATAGTTTTTTTTTTGTTTTTTTTTTTTAATTGGTACATTCTTCGTCTGGACGCTTTCCTGATTTCAGCATTAATTAGTAATTAATGAAGATAATGAAATAACAACAGAAATTATTCCACATTGTTACCTAATTACATGTGGTGATAGTTGGGACTACAATTTGTCTTTTAGACCATTAAATCACCAATGTATCTAATGCTATAACTTCTGCAGGTATTTTGGTCAGAAGTATACAGCAATTACTTTGACTTTAATCATTATGGTAGTGAAATATAAGGACTGAATCTTCCATCATAAGTAATCAATAAATTAATGTGACTAATTGTGGGATTAATTGACCAAAGCCCAAAATGCATCACAAGTGATTTCACTCATCCAGTGTGATGGGGTAGGTAGCAAGTTGCCATCAAAGTTAAGGTCGAATTATTGAGATGTTCAGTTTCTAACATGCTTCTATTCAAAAGTGAGCAATTCCTGTGTAACACATTATAATTCAAAAAGAGTAGGCTCTAGTACGATAAAATTTGACCCAAAAAAAAAAAAATGTAACATATTATAAACAAGTATCAAGCCAACCAACTCACCCACAGAGAGACTGTCGGTGGCCGCGGCTTTATCACACTTTACCAACCCCTACCCTCCTTTCTTTCCCAGAAAAACCGGAAAAAGGATGGGTACAGTATGGATACTCCAACTCTGTGGATATTGGACATGGGACGTTCATAGAGATGCAGTGAAGTCGGGAAACCGCGCACTCTAGCAAGCAAGCATACGAAAAGTGAAGATATATCATATATATGATTGGGCTTCTCTTCTTCTTTTGAGTTTAGCAACGTACAGTATGAGTGATGTTACATGTTAGTTATCTACAACAATTCTCCTGTCAAATATATTGGAATAATTAAATCAAGTTCAAACAATCCTATTTAATTTTAGTATTTTTTTTACTTAATAATATAATAGTTTATTTGGTAACTCATTATATTAGATATATCCTGTTCATCAAATTTTGTTAATTGATTGAAAACAAGATAAATTGTTGGTCTAATTTGGTAGAAAGTCCAGAAAATCTAGAGAGTTTATAAAGAGCCAAAGAGACTATTCTTGATTATTGTATTTTTTGATATATTAGTAATATCGTGAGTATATTTTATTTTTTTCCTTCCCATATATTTTGTTGTTATTAGTTTATCTCAATCCTATAATTCTATGGGTTGATATTAAAGCTCTTAAATCTGAATTTAAATGATGCTACAAAATAAAATAGAGATATAGTTTGCGGGGCAGTTATGTTAAGTTATTAAGTGTATTAATTTGGATACAAATGGTATCAAGTTGGAATCTTACTGTTCTCGTTGTATAAAAAAAGGAGATAAAATTTTCAAATATTTTGCAATTTTTTGTTCTTCAAACATAAAATATTGAGTCACTAACACGGTGCAATGTGGTTTTGCAAATAATTTCTTGCAAAAATTAAATTTATCGTAAACGAATTTGACCTTGACTTGTCATAAACTAGCCTATTCGGTATCTGTGAAAAATAAAAAGAAAAGAAGCATGACTTGTTATTCCTTTTATTTGATCCATTTAATCACACGCGTGGAGCATGGTTCTGCTAAACTGCTTTATTTGTTATTTGTCCCTCCTAGTAAAAAGATTTTGAAATTTGACTTCTTATTATCAAATTATCGAATTTTATCAGTTTTTAAAAAATGCAAGCATCCGAAGGGGTTTAAAATATCAGGCCCATTCTGGGACCGGCCTTTGCATCAGTCTTCACTCTTCATCAAAATTCCCACTGTTTTTATGACTTTTTCTCAACAGTTTCTGATTTTCATAAAAACTATTTTTAAAAAGATTAAAAATCAGTTACTTCTGATTTTAGATTAAGAAATCTAAAAACATAATAAAAAAAAGCAGTTAAGAACATCACAAAATAAATTTTTTAAAAATCAGAAACTAAAATCAAGTAGAAAAAAGTTAAGTCCTTTAAACCCTTGGCCTGTCGAAAATATCATAGTGTACAACTACGGAACTACAATAAAGAATTATTCGTAGTTTTGTCTTATCATTCGTATATCAACGTTTTGTCTTCCTATTCGTAGTGTCAAGTCAGAAATTAGTGTACAATTACGGAAATACAATAAGAATGAAACACCGTAGAAGTACAATAAAGAAAAATTTATAGTTTTTGTATCAAATGTTTGAGGAATTAGCAGTTTAAATTTTTAAAGTTTGGATTAAAGTAAATCTATTACCAAATATTTTCTTTTTCTGCACATTTAGTCCTATAAATTGGTTTTGCCAAAATCTTACTGGAATTCAATCATTTAATACTAATGTGTCGGTGACCAAATTTTCTTGAAAAAGGAAAAATTTTTTATTGTCATGTTTTTCAATTAAAGATACACACACTGTATAGACGGGGTTTTTCATTTTTATTTGCTTTATTTATCGTGTGCGAACTCAAATTAATGCCTTTAATTACAAATTATGGCAATTATTTTTTTTAAATTTTGGTCACTAGAACTTGAGTATCATGTGATTGGAAAATTTTGGCAAAATTGTTTAATATGACTAAATATACTAAAAAATTAAAACATTTGGTACTTAGACTTGTTTTTGTTTAAATTTTAAGGACTAAAGCTCTAATATTCTAAACATTTGATACTAAAATTATAATAAATATCGAAACATCAAACGTATGGAAGCCAAAATTTCACATGTTATCACTTATTGGTTCATTGAATTTCTGAGCAACCAATTACAAGTGAATTCAAACAAAAAGTTTGTGCCATAATATTTTTTATAAGATTAAGCCAAAGTTTCTTCCCCTGCTAAAAGGACATGCGAAATGAGAATTTTCACTCATCCAATCAAGAGCACGTATGCTTTGCCAGTTGACTGAGTTATTATATAACTTAAAACGGACTAACATATGACTATATATGCTAGAACAAACATATTTTGCGAGATATGGTTGCTCTTTGGTGGGTAATGTTGTGGGCCAAATTGATGCAGCTTCATATCTCGGCCAGGGCTACACTGAAAGGAACCGGTGTCGTCGACCGGGTAGATCACGGAGTAAAGGCTGAGTAATGGCAATCCTCAGTGCATTATCAGCTAAAATGTCCGATTCTTATCTCTTTAACATTGGTGGGTGGCCACTAGCCAGCCATTATTGAACGAAACATACGGCTGCGGTGCCCAGAGTTTTATTGAGAATGGACAAGGCTCCTCTTCCGTTAAATTGAACACAATTTCTCTCAAATTATATTTGAAAACACAAACTGTTCTTAAAATTACTTCATGTGGACATAAAAATTAAGATTAAGTACACTAAATTATGCTATTTCATTAATGGTTAAACTCATGATTTCAACTTATTTTTCACCATGGAAATATTATTTTGCAAATTGAATGATAAAATATTTTTTGATGGATTCATTTTAAGTCTAGACACCAACATACCAAAAGATTATATCCATTTCTATAGAGTATAGATATAAATGTAATCTACCGCAAATGTTTGCTCAAGATAAAGTATATATAAAAAAAAAACCTACAAATGTTATGTCAAGTTAGTTGCCACATAACTAAAAAAAAAAAAAATAACATGCGCCAATATAGGCTAAAATCTTATGTTATTTCTTCCTTTTGTTTTAATGGATACCGAATAAATAAACTCTTGCATATGTTTATTTCTTCTTTCATGTGAGGAAAATTTAGTTACAAGAGCAATTGCATCGAATTTTGTACATAAAGTAAATCAGAATTAGATTAAACCTCAATCTTTCCATATATCTTAAAAAAAATTTCCCATTTAAATAAAAAATTTTAAAAATATTTATGCGCATAGGTGCATATAGGAACATTTTCGAACTGAAACAATGAATTCACAAGAAAGAATTACTTAAGATAAAAACCAAAAGGACAAAAACATCGTAATACTGTAAAATAATAGATTCTTATTTTTGAGACAATATAATAGGCTAATTGATCAGAATATTTATGAAAAAAAAAACTTTTCAAAATTGTAGTTAGTGCTAAAATTATACACCAATATATACTTGACATGCTTGACAAACACGTCGAGCCAATATTTTTTTTTTAATTAAAAGCTTGATGTGTTTGACAGACACGTCGAGTTTGACATGTTTGGCAGACACGTCGCCAAACACGTCGAACTAGTTGGTTAGATTGACCGATTGGTTGACCAACAAAAGCTCGACGTGTTTGAAGAACACGTCCCCAAACGCGTCAAGTGACACATGTCAATTGATATGTGTCGTCCATATTCTATTTGTTCTTTTTATTTGTAGGTGGTTAGTCCAAGTATTGAACTTGCTATAAAATGAGAATGTCATGGACGCATCACTTATTGTTATACTAAATAATTAGGAATTAGAAGTTGCATTTTTCTTCGCATATCCGGCGATCTTTTTGTCATGGATTAGAAGTTATAGTTTCTGTCTGATTATTTGTTTGGGAGGGAATTGGCATGTTTTTTTTTTTTTGGGTGGAAAAGGAAAGATTTTTGGTGGGGCAAGATGGATATTTTTCTCATTGCTTTTTAGGAAAATAACCATGTCTGGCACTGCAGAAGCTTCGTCTTTGACAATTCTCATTGTTAACCGTTCTATTGGCGTAAATGCTCTTCTTATGTTAATTTAATTAATTGTACAATCTTCTGCTGAACGAAATAAAAATATCAGCCAATTAGGATTTTTAAACAGCCCCACAAAAAACGTTGTGAAAATTAAGGTTTAGACTAATCTTCTCAAATGTCTCAACTAAAACCTTATAAATTGTGAAAAATTAATCTTCTCACTTCGTCGTCTAAAATGCCGATCTGAACTAATCGAACATATAAACCCTAAACACTAAATTTAACCTATAAAAACCAAAGTTCTTAACCCTAACCCTAAATTTGTTTTAAGGGTTTAGGATTAAGAATTTTGGTTTTTATGATTTACCCTAAACACTAAATTCAAACCCTAAAAATCAAAATTCTTAAAACCTTTAAAAAAAATGCCAATCTTAACTAATTGAACATATAAACCCTAAAACCTTAAATTATAAATCCTAAACATATTAACCCTAAACTATAAACACTAAATTTAAATCCTAAAAACCAAAATTTGTAATTCTAAACCCTTAAAAAAAATTTTTTGTGGACGAAACACGTGTCAGTTGACAAGTGTCAGTTGACAAGTGTCACTCGACGTGTTCCCCAAACACGTCGAGCTTTTGTTGGTCAAGCTGACCAGCTGGCTCGACATGTTTGGTAGACACGTCGAGCTTGACGTGTCTGCCAAACATGTCAAGCTTTTAATTAAAAAAAAAAATTTGGCTTGACGTGTTTGCCAAGTACGTCGAGTATATATTCGTGCACAATTAAGGCTGTAAACAAACCGAGCTGTTCGCGAACACAGCTCGGCTCGTGAAAGCTCGAGTTCGGCTCGTTCGTGAAGCTAAACGAGCCGAGCTCGAACACAAATTTGAGCTCGTTTAATAAACGAGCTCGGCTCGGCTCGGCTCGTTTATTAAATGAACACAAGTTCGAACCGGCAATACTCGGCTCGACTCGGCTCGTTTACAGCTCTATGCACAATTTTAGTATCAGCTACAATTTAAAAAGTTTTTTTTTCATAAATATTCTGATCAATTAGCCAACATAATACTATGTTTTATTGAATTTAAAAAGCAAATGATAAAAGCGAAGTCTTGACAAAAGCATAAAAATGTTCCGCATATGATTCGCGTCCGAGAGCACACAGCATCAAACGATGTCTTGTACGTTCCAGCAATTATTGACGTTCAATAGAATTCGGATGTCTGACACCATTAATTGTATAGTGTTTTTATTTTACTTTATGGCGATCTCCAGAACGTGCCTCGTCTCTGAACTTTTCTTTTCTTTTCTTTTTTTAAGTTTTTTTTTTTCTCAGTAACCAGTCCAACTAAACAATTTTCTTGCATTTGATAAAAATTGCTGAACGGGAGGGTATCAGACGTCTAATAAGATTTACTACCGTTAATTATGAAGAAGGAATCAAGGCATTTACACAAAGATGGGATCGTCGAAGCACGAGGCTCCTTGTATTTGTTGACTGCAAAGCAAACAAAACTTAAAAGACATTGCAAAAGTTCAGAAAAGAATAGTAAAAGTATTGGAATCCATCAATGTCCCAAATAATGCAGAAACATGCCTTTTATATAACAGTCTTTTTTCTCCCTTTTCGTTAATGGAAACATCTTTCACGTGTCAGATTTCTAAAACTTTTTATCTTTGATATCCACTGATAAAGGTTGGAACTTGTTCCTGACAAGAGTCTTTTTAGAACACGGACGAAGAGCCGGAGCCACATACATGGTGGGCAATTGCAATTGCTCCCCTTAGGTTTGACAAATTCATGAAATAGGAATAGGATCGAAAAGTTTGAATTTTTTTTTTATCCTATAATTACTCTCCCTAAAATAGGTCTGCTGATATATGTACATTACATTTGTTTGAAGTGTTCTGGATTTATATTTTACTCTTTTTTTTTTGTTTCTTTTCATGTTTTTAAAGGTTAATTCTAATTAATAGCTCTGCTCGAAAAAAGTTTTATATGGATTTGGTGCATAACACCACTTGTAGACCTTGTGGTTTAAACAAAGTATGTAACATTACTCTCTTACATTATCATGATTATTTAACTCATATAACTCTTATTAGATTACAAGGTCCGCAAATGAAACCATAAATGAGTTCATGTAAGAACTGATAACATTGGTTTTTAGGCAATTTTTATATACAAAACATGATTTAAAAAATTATCACGCTCGAGTTCGAGCTCGAGCATGATGTTACTCAAGCTTGACTCGGCTTGATATGCATCCCTAGAGACGCTAAAGTATTACTAGGAAAAGGAGAAAATGGAAGGACATGAAAATTAAATTAGGAATCTCTTAAATTCAGTTGAGTTGATTTTTTTGGTAACTGTTGGAGGTGTCTTCAATTGCAAATGTATAACTGGTCCCGGTCCAATTGTACATGTCAAGAATCCAAATATATCTTTTTTATTGAACTCTGAATGGTCCCGGCCCAATTATAAATGTTAACAACCAAAATAATTGAAGGAAGAGAGAAGTCCCAAATGTCTGGTTCTGTCCCTTAATTACATGGATCATGGATTCGAATCTCAAATTCTCCCTTTTTTGTGTAAAATTTAGACTGTATCTCCATGCCAATCTCTATTGTTTTTATCACTTTGTTTGTTTAGTTTAGTTTTTTTAGAAACATGTTTTAAAAAAAATTTAAGTACGTTCTCTAATGAATGTTTTGTCTCACATACACTTTACCAAATAGATATTTTAAAACTGTTACAGTATTATATTTTAAAAAATATAAACCATCCAAACGAAGTTATTAGAAATAGAGAATAAAATAGATATTAATGCAAGAAATGAAATTAAGGACCGAAGCCAAAATCACAGGCATCTGTTTCTAATTTTTGGTGGCTGAAGAATTTTTTTCACGAAAAGTGGTGTACATCCAAAATATTCAAGTCGTGTAACGAAGCCAAAATCATACAGGTAGACAGAGAGGCATTGTCCGATTTCTAAATTTGTGGTGGATGAAGAATTCTTTTATGAAAAGTTTTTGTGGTGGATGAAGAATTCTTGTACGGAAAGTGGTATGCATCCGATATATCCAGGTCGGTGTCATGATTGATGAAAAAGGATGTTAGATTACAACTTTCATTTATCCGGGCAGATTCAAGTCGCTGTAACAATTGAAAGAATAATTAAGTAAGTAGCTGAAACAGTATGAATCGTTTTTCGCATGCGCGAGCAGAACCGCCGCAGAGGAAATGAACCATTCCAATTGAAAATGGGCCCTATCAAGTGTTATCTGTCACGAGTTAATGGTTTAAATTTAAAAAGATAAAAATAAATATGCAAACGATATTGAATTAACAAAATTAAATTTTAATTGAAAAATATCATTTTAAGTGTCAGATAATTAGGACTGTCAATAGGGTTGGGTCGGCCCAAACTCAGCCCATTCAGCCCGAAAGAAAAGCTCACGAGCTTGATTTTAATTGGGCTGAGCTGAGCTTGGGCCTAAATATTAAGCCCGAATTAAATGTGAGCTGAGTTTGGGTCTTACTAGGCTCAAGCCCGATTAAAGCCCGGTCCATTTAAGGTATAATTTATATAATATATATAAAATAATATGTGTAAATTATAGTGAAACACTAGTGAAAAATGCACATCGTATACAAATAAAAAGAAAGATTCATAAGAAAAATAATGAGTAGTTATTCAAAAGTTTTTATTAGGTTGTGTAATGTGCCTTTTTTTGAGTTGTTAAAAAATATGTATAATTTACAATCAAACATTATTAGGAAATACACAATCTAGGTGTGCGCAAATTAAAAGAAAAATTTATGAGAAAAAATATTGAGTAGTTATTCAAAGTTTTTTACTAGGTTGCGCAATGTGTGTGCTTTTTTTTTTAAGTTTTTAAACAAAAAAAAAAGTTGTTGAAGGTTGTTGGAGGTTTTCATTAATTAGTTTTTTAGTGGAAGGCTAAATAAGAAAAAACAAAAAATAACCAACAATTTTTACGCTGTAAACTTACTATTACTTTGTATATAGTAAGATAAGATATCATAACTAAAATATTAATAATTTATATATATTTTTCTAACAATTCATAGTTATTAAATATTATATTATATATAATTAAGTATTTAGCAATGAGCTTGGGCCAAGCCCGATTTAAGCCCGAAGTTCACAAAAATTGTGAGTTGAGCTTTGAGCCTTTTATTTTTAGCCCGAGCTCAAAAGCCCGAAGCCTAAAATCTCTACTTACTTTGTGAGCCGAGTTTGGGCTTGCCAAAGCCCGGCTCACAAAGCCCAATTGACAGCCCTACAGATAATTGCACTATGCTTTAATAGAATTACACCATAAAATGATTATACCTTCTAACTAACATATTACGCATACTTTAATTTGTGAAAAATGGAATGGATGCAACTTGCGAGTCCCAGATCCCTTCCAAACTAGTACATGAACTAACAGCTCTCTCTCTATATATACGAGTCTTGCAGATGCATGGCTTTCCCCAAGCCCAAGTTGTAATACTAGAAAACTTTGTATCATCTAAATCCTGATCAATTACTTCATGGGCAAATCTCGCTCAGGAGCAATGGCTTGCAACAAGTCATTTTGCAGCAATTACATGCTGCTGAGTCCAGAAAAAGCTGGCCTAATCGATCTTATTTGCTTCCTGTTCTCCAGTAACATAGATAAAAGGAAATTTGTGGACAGTCCAAAACGGACCAAGATGCCTTTCGCACCAAGGTGGTTCATATTTCTTACGATCGTGATCCAAAAGATTTTACAACTACTCACAAAACCCGTGGCACGTTTGGGGGATTTGATTGAGCAGTGGCTTAACCTGCTATACGTGAATACCAACATTTTTGTGCTTCTCTACAATATAATCAAGGGTAGACTCTACTAATCTCCTCTTGATTTAATGTTTGTTGTGCAATAATTGGCCATATGCGTCTTTCTTTCCTCTCAAAACTAATGTTCTTTCTGTCCTGTAGCTTGCTTAATGCATTAACTAATGCTTTTTTTGACAATTCAGGAATTGTTTTTTTATAGGGGATATAGCTGGGAATGCCAAATCTTCCAATTGCTGACTATAATTCCATCCATATATTAAAGGATGTGCTTGTTCTTGTGTGTGTGTGTTTTGTGCTGACAGCAGATCTTTAATCTACGACTACAAGTGTATATATAATGCCATCCATGCATGCATGGAAATCTTCTTTTTTGTGATGTCCGTATAGTGGGAAAGTTTCATCAATTCAAGCTTCTTATACTTTTTTCCCCACAAGAGACCGCAGGCAAAAACAGTATGAAAATATGACGTCCTGACCAATTTTTCAGCTAAGTATGAACCGTACAGTGTGTTCTTCTACGCCGGGCACTCCAATCTATCTTGGGATGCATGGACGCTCCCATATTTTCCTAGCACAGTATTTCACCCCTATATCACCTTTCAGCATAATGTTACAAAAAAAATTAAGGCCATTAGTCCGGATCTTCTTTAATTTTCTTTACTAGGAAGTAAGAATATATTTTTTAAAAATTTTAATCAAATCTTTACTTTTTAAATAAAAGAAAAGTAATTTATGAATTCTTGCAGTGCAATGATATAGATGTCTTGTTAGCTTTCGTGTATTAGAAAAAAAACTATTTAAGCATTAGATCCACACCCTTCTTTTTGCAATGAGCATGATATTTGACCGGAGAAAATGAGAAGTACAAAATCAGATTTGCAGGTGGATGCTGAAAGGATGTAGCTACCCATTTCTTGAGAAATGGCGTATAACTGTTGTGTAAAAGAATTTACCTTTAATTGAAGAAAATGGTTAAACGAATAAAAATGGCTTAATTGATTAACTTAATAAAAAATTTCATCTTACCCTTACAGAGCTTAAAGAATTGCTAAATTTTGTCAAAGCCAACAAAGCGATTAACATGATTTGCAAATATTTTCCTTTTTTGTTATGAAACAAATTTTGTTGCTAAAATGGTCCTTGAAAATTTGGTTGTCAGAATTGCTTTCTAAATTTCATGTGTGTACAGAAGTTGTTGTTGCATCGCAGTCAATTTATTACAAAAAAAAATGAGACATAAATAGTTTGCATCAATATCATAAAGTAGTAAACTAATTCGCACATGATACAACATAGTCTATAATCATTTGACTTTAGATACGTGGCTCCATCATTTGGTTATGTTTTTTAGAAACATGTTTTTTAAAAACTCAATATACGTTTTTCAATTAACATTTTATTTCAGAAATATATTTATTGAGAATAATCTTTTAAACTACTATAGTAATATTTTTTGATCCATTTTGAAGATTTTAGAAAAATTAGTGCTTATGTTGATTCCCATTGAATCAAAAATTGGTCCACAATCGGTTGATTTACTGATAAAACATGATGAATAACGAGATCGTATGATAAAGTGTGATAATTAGATATTTTTGCACCTAGGGTCATTCATGGGGATAATTTACGGCGATAGTGCTAAACAAACCAGAAGTTTTTGCAAAGTTTCTGCGTAATCTATTAGGATAGTTTCTGGAAAAAGGAAAAAGAAAAAGAAAAGAAATATATGCTATATTGTTACAGTTGCATAATTAAAGTTAGTGGAAGGCATGACGTATAAACATTTGACTTTGGGTCTTGTATACACTTAGTTTGTAATTCATGTTCAGCAGAAGTTAATAACAATTTTAGAGATGATAAATTTTCATCCTCAGGTTTATATCCCCACCCACAGCAGATAAATTAGCTAGATAAATAATCTAATCATGTGTTGGTACAACGAAGCTTTAGAAAAGACCAAAAAAAAAAAAAAAAAAAAGACAAAATTTGTACAAAACACTTTGTGTATAATAGGAGTTGTCATGTAAACTTGAAATTATGTCTTGTCTGTATGTATAGATAGCACAAGCAGCTAATTTAGAGTGTCTGCCATGGGCTAAAATATAATGTGTGCATATACTATATTTGAACAAATAAAAAATCTTAAAATCTCTATTTTCTACAGCGTAATATATATCATAGTTTTTTTTTTTTTTTTGGCAGCGTATAGTCATTATAGTACCGAATTTGTGCCCTTATAGTGGTTCCTTATATTTAATTGAGACTGAATCTTGATCTATTTTAATCTTTTGCAGGTCAAGCAGTAAGCATACCAGACAAATCATCGGCCAAGTACATGTCGCTTCTTGCATTTCTAGACTTGCGGCGAGAGTTGGATGAAGACATCGAATCTGGGGATAGTAGATATAATCCTCATCTCTCAA
Source organism: Mitragyna speciosa (assembly GCA_024721245.1). Taxonomy (NCBI): domain Eukaryota; kingdom Viridiplantae; phylum Streptophyta; class Magnoliopsida; order Gentianales; family Rubiaceae; genus Mitragyna; species Mitragyna speciosa. Next base: position 3,947,585 of record CM045561.1, on the reverse strand, counting down.
TTATGGCTTCCAAAGTTGCTTATGAGAACAAAGCTTTTATTGATTCCACAGTCACGGATTACTGGGATGTAAGACAATGCTTTTCTTTTTTCTCACTGTATATATAAATGTTTATGAGCCCTATTTTGCACCATTATCTCTTCATCTTTATGATAATTATTAGTGCAACTCTTGCAGATGGATTTCTTGGAATTTTACGATTTCTGGAACGGTAATTTCCTGCCTAAGTTCTAAGTCGTATAACCTTGGTGTAAAAAAAAAAAAAAAGAAAAAGAAAATTGCAGATATGTTTACTAAATATTGTCTTTTAACGTTTGGTAGATTATCTAGAGAAATCAGCAACACAAGCGTTTTTGTTTCGCAAAGATCCAAAAAAGGATTCAGAACTGATCGTTGTGACCTTCAGAGGAACGTCACCTTTTGATTTACAAGATTGGATTACAGACGTTGATCTGTCATGGTATGAGATTGACGGGGTGGGAAAGGTGCATGCTGGATTTTTAAAAGCACTTGGACAACAGAAGAATAATGGTTGGCCCAAGGACTTGACTCAGACTGGGCATGATTATGCTTACTACACAATTAGGGAAAAGCTGAGAGATCTTTTGAATCAGAATGGCGATGCTAAATTCATAGTCACAGGTCACAGCTTGGGCGGTGCACTAGCAATTCTATTTCCAGCAATTTTGGCATACCATGGTGAAACGTCGCTGTTGGAACGACTAGAGGGGGTCTATACTTATGGGCAACCTAGGGTTGGAGACGAGCAATTTGGAGAGTTCATGAAAAAACAAATTGATAATAATCTCCTTCCTAATTACTATAGAACCGTCTACTGCAACGACATTGTGCCTAGGGTGCCATTCGATAATTCCCTTACTGAGTTTAAACACTTTGGGACGTGCGCATATTTTAACAGCCTCTACAATGGCAAAGTAAGCATCTCTCTCTCTCTCTCTCTCTCTCTCTCTCTCTCAAACTGATTAACTGTTACTAAATACTTTGCTATTCTTGCACTTTAGATTGTTGATGAAGTACCAAACAAGAATTACTTCTCGCCTTTGTGGCTTATACTGATGTTCCTAAACTCTATTTGGGAGCTGATAAGAAGCTTCATAATTGGATGTGTTTTGGGCTCTGATTACAAGGAAACCAGTCTTATGCGATTTGTTAGAGTTGTATGCTTGTTATTTGCCGGCCTACCAGCACATTGTCCATTTGATTACGTTAATTCTACAAGATTGGCATCAACGGACTTATACAGTGGCTCGTCAACGAATGGAAAGACCAAAAATAAGCGGACAACCAAGCTTGATAATCTTGTATAAATAAGCTCGATCATCAGAAGCTCGTCTTAACGTGAGGGTGCATCTGCTTCTTATCTAGTACGAATAAATTTATCCTACCTTGTTTTCTGCCTGTAATTTGTTAGTCTTTAAACTGTGCTTGAGGTTGGAGTTAAAGACGTTAAGTCAACGTCCTCCTCGTTTGTAATATGTGAGCTATGGATGGCTGAGTTTTGGGTCAGCCAAGTCAAGTCAACGTTGTCCTCGTTTGTAATGTATTCTTGTGTGCATTTAATAAAAGAGCAGGGAAATAAAGGATGAGATAAAAATGGATATTTAGCCAAATATTGAGTTGATTTGCCCCAATTGCTAAGTCACTATTCGGCCCAGTTGCATTGGGACTAAGTGTCTAAACATTGTGGACATTTAGCTCCTGGGCTCGGAACGGTGGAGAAAGCAATTCCATATATTATTTCCTTCGTTGGATAAACTAGAAACTCCAACGAAAGAAACTTCCATCTGAACCAACACGCGGATTACAGGCAATTTTCTCTTAATAATGATATTTTAAAGAAAATTCTCATTTTGGATTTTTTTTTTGTTTGCTTCTTCATTTAATGTCGCCGCACACTGTGTTAATTTTTTTTTTAAATAACGTGTGCAGGTATGTAGATGATGTGTCAAACATAAGGCATTGGGGGGTTTTGTGCAATTTAGAGGAAAATGTGAGAGTCCACCGCATGAGGCTTGCGCGGTGATTCTCACAAATTTTTTTTTTTTGTTAAGTTTTGGGGATTTTGTGCAAATTTATGGAAATTGTGAAAGTGACTGCATTGTTCTTGGCAGTGACTCTCACATTTTTCCTAAAATTCCATTCTTGCCCCTAAGGTAATTGTTTTTATTTTTTATTTTTACTTTTGGGGTGGGATGGACTTAATGGCAATTTGGAAAATTTGGTGAGAGTCACCGCACAAAGGCTGTGCAGTGACTATCACAACTATTTCCTAATTGCCATTTAGGCCCCCAAATGAAAAAAAAAAGAAAAAAAAACTGGTATAGGGACTAAATGACAATTAGTTAATTTATATAAAAAAACAAATTAGGTTTAAAAAAAACTTTATTCTCTTAATTATATAGATGCAATCTACCGCAAATGTTTGCTCAAGATAAAATATATATATAAAAAAAAACCTACAAATGTTATGTCAAGTTAGTTGCCACATAACTAAAAAAATTAACATGCTCCAATATAGGCTAAACACTTATGTTATTTCTTCCTTTTGTTTTAATAGATATTGAATAAATAAACTCTCACATATGTTTATTTCTTCTCTTTATAATGACATCTCCAATTAATTTATGAAAGGAAAATTTAGTTACAAGAGCAATTGCATCGAATTTTTTTACATAAAGTAAATCAGAATTAGATTAAACCTCAATCTTTCCATATATCCTAAAAAAAATTTCCCATTTAAATAAAAATTTTAAAAAAATTTGCACGCATAGGTGCACATAGGAACATCTTAGAACTGAAACAATAAATTCACAAGAAAGAATTACTTAAAATAAAAACCAAAGGGGCAAAACATTGCAACAACGTAAAATAATAGATTCTTATTTTTGAGACAACATAATACTATGTTTTATTGAATTTAAAAAGCAAATGATAAAAGCAAAGTCTTGACAAAAGCATAAAAATGATCCGCATATGGTTCGCGGACGAGAGCACAGAGCATCAAACGGCCCCATGATGTCTTGTTCCAGCAATTATTGACAGTTCAGTACAAGTAGAATTTGGAGGTCTGACCCCAGTAATTGGATTGTGTTTTTACTTTATAGCGATCTCCAGAACGTGCTTTGTCTCTTAACTTTTCTTTTCTTTTTCTTTTATTTTTAGAATTTTTTTCCTTTCTCAGTAACCAGTCCAAGTAAACAATTTTCTTGCAACTGATAAAAATTGCAGAAAGGGAGGGTATCAGACGTCTAATAAGATCTACTACCGTTAATTATGAAGAAGGAATCAAGGCATTAATACAAGATGGGATCATCGAAGCACGAGGCTCCTTGTGTTTGTTGACTGCAAAGCAAAGAAAACTTAAAAAACATTGCAAAAGTGCAGAAAAGAATGGAAAAAATATTAGAATCCATCATTGTCCCGATAATGCAGAAACATGCCTTTTATATAACAGCCTCTTTTCTCCCTTTTCGTTAATGGAATGGAAACATCTTTCACGTATCAGCTTTCTAGAATTTTTTTCCTTTGATATCCACTGATAAAGGTTGGAATGGAACTTGTTCCTGACAAGAGTCTTTTTAGAACACGGACGAAGAGCCGGAGCTACATACATGGTGGGTAATTGCAATTGCATCCCTTAGCTTTGAGAAATTCATGAAATATGATCGAAAAGTTTAAAATTTTTATTTTTGTCCTATAATTAGACTTCCTAAAATAGGTCCGCTGATATATGTAGATTTCGTTTAATAAAAGCTACTTGAGGTGTTCTGGATTTATATTTTACTCTCTCTCTCTCTCTTTTCTTTTTTTTTTTTTTTGCTTCTCTTCATTTTTTTAAAGGCTAATTCTAATTAATTGCTCTACTTGGAAAAAGTTTTATATGGATTTGGTACATAACACCAATTGTAGACCTTGTGGCTTAAACAAAGGATATAACATTACTCTATTACATCATCGTTATCATTTAACTCGTGTAAATCTGATTAGATTACAAGGTCCGCAAATTGGACCATGAATGAGTTCATGTAAGAACTAAAAACATTGGTTTTATGTAACTTTTATATCCAAATCATGATTCAAAAGTTTTTAATAAATTTTTCAATAATCATTTTTCCATAATCAGTTTAGCCAGGAAATGAAAAAGAAAAAGAAAAGTCCAAGCAACTGAGAGCTTATCCTTAGTCCACAAGGCGTGTAGAATATCACTAACCATATGGAAAAATGTGTTGTGTACAGAAGTTTGTACTTGTTAAACATTCTTAAAAATGTCTTCCTTCTTATGCGTGCGACTTCGCTATGTGTGTGTGTGAAATTTTGACATGAAGTAAGACAATCGTGTTCTATTGGGATATAAGCACATAAGAATATATCCTCAATACGATGCAAAATATATTTTGTGTGTGTGTGTCCATATATATATATATATATATGAGGCGTCTTTAATTGCAAATGTATAACTGGTCCCGGTCCAATTGTACATGTCAATAATCCAATATATCTTTTTTGTCGTACACTGAATGGTCGCGGCCCAATTATAAATGTTTACAGCCAATATAATTGAAGGAAGAAAGAAGTCCCAAGCGTCTAGTTCTGTCCGTTAATTACTCTCAAATTCTCCCTTTTTTGTGCAAAATTTAGACTGTATCTCCATGCCAATCTGTATTTTTTTCATCACGTTGTTGTTTGTTCAGTTAAGTTTTTTTATAAACATGTTTTCAAAAATTTTAAATACATCTTCTAATAAATTTTTTATTTCACATACACCTTACCAAATAGGTATTCTAAAACTATTATAGTAATAGTTTTTGAAAAATATAAAAATTAACCGTCGGGACGAAGTTAATAGAAATAGAAAATAAAATAGATATTAACTGAATAAATGAAATTAAGGACAGAAGCCAAAATCATAAGCATCTATCGATTTCTAATTTTTGGTGGATGAAGAATTTTTTTTTTTACGAAAAGTGGCGTACATCCAAAATATTAAGTCGTGTAACGAAGCCAAAATCATACAGATAGAAAGAGACAGAGAGGCATTGTCCGATTTCTAAATTCGTGGTAGCTGAAGAATTCTTTTACGAAAAGTATTTGTGGTGGATGAAGAATTTTTCTACTGAAAGTGGCTTTACATCCGATATATACTGGTCGTGCCATAATTGATAAAAAAGGATGTCAGATTACAACTTTCTTTTATCAGGATCAAGTAGCCGTGACAGTTTTGCATCTAAAAAAAAAGTAGTTGTAACAGTTGAAAGAATAATTACATAGCTGAAACAGTAGGAAACATTTTCCGCATGCGCTGAGCGAGCAGAACCCCGGCCCCCGGGGGGCACCAACGCTAGGTGACTGAGGAAATGAACGATTCCAAACGGAAATGAACCCTCATAAGTGTCATTTGTTACGAGTTAATTGTCTAAATTTAAAGGATAAAAAATAGATGGACGAGATTGAATTAACAAAATCAAATTCCAACTGAAATATAATGTTGTTTTGAGTATCAAATGGTTATACCATATTTCAGCAGAATTACACCATTATTTCAGTATAGTTACACCTTTTAACTAACATGTTACGCACACTTTAACTTGTGAAAAATAAAAGGGGTGCAACTTGTGAGGTCCCGATCCATTGCAAACTAGTACGTGTGTGTATATATATATTTTGATTAAACCTACACTATTATATGAATGAAAGAGAATTTGGTATTGATGGGATTCGAATCTCTGACCTTTAGAATGGAATCACATAGCTCTAATCACTTGATAATCTACTCTTTCCCTCAAACTAGCGTATGAAATAATAGCTTCCTCTCTATATATACGAGTCTTGCAGATGCATGGCTTTCCCCAAGCCCAAGTTGTAATACTAGAAAACCTTTTATCATCTGAATTCTGATCAATCACTCCATGGGCAAATCTCGCTCAGGAACAATGGCTTGCAACAAGTCATTTTGCAGCAATTACATGCTGCTGAGTCCAGAAAAAGCTGGCCTAATCGATCTTATCTGCTTCCTGTTCTCCAGTAACATAGATAAAAGGAAATTTGTCGACAGTCCAAAAGGGACTAAGATGCCTTTCGCACCAAGGTGGCTCATATGTCTTACGATCGTGATCCAAAAGCTTTTACAACTACTCACAAAACCCATGGCATGTTTGGGCAATTTGATTGAGCAGGGGCTTAGCCTGCTATACGTGAATACCAACATTTTTGTGCTTATCTACAATATAATCAAGGGTAGGCTCTACTAATCTCCTCCTGATTTAATGTTTGTTGTGCTCGGTCATATTCTTCTTTCGTTCCTCTCAAAACTACAGTTTTTTCTGTTCTGTAGCTTGCTTAATGCATAAACTAATGCTTATTTGACAATTCAGGAATTGTTTTTTTTATAGGGGATATAGCTGGGAATGCCAAATTTTCCAATTGCTGAGTATAATTCCATCCATATATTAAAGGATGTGCTTGTTCTTGTGTGTGTGTGTTTTGTGCTGACAGCAGATCTTAAATCTACGACTACAATTATATATAATGCCATCCATGCATGCATGGAAATCTTCTTTGTGGGAAAGTTTCATCAATTCAAGCTTCTTATACTTTTTTCCCCATAAGAGACCGCAGGCAAAAACAGTATGAAATATGACATCCTAACCAATTTTTCAGCAAAGTATGAACCCTACAGTGGATCCTTCTACGCCGGGCACTCCATTCTATCTTGGGATGCATGGACGCTCATATTTTGCTAGCGTAGTATTTCACCCCTATATTACCTTTCAACATAATGTTACAAAATATATTAAGGCCATTAGTCCGGATCTTCTTTGATTTTCTTTACTAGGAAGTAAGAATATATTTTTTAAAAATTTTAATCAAATCTTTACTTTTTAAATAAAAGAAGTTAAAGTAAGTTATGAATTCTTACAGTGAAATGATATAGATATCTTGTTAGCTTTCGTGTATTAGAAAAAAAAAAAACAATTTAAGCATTAGATCCAAACCCTTCTTTTTGCAAGAGCATGATATTTGAACGAAGAAAATGAGAAGTACAAGATGAGATTTGCATGTGGATGCTGAAAGGATGTAGCTACCCATTTCTTGAGAAATGGCGTATAACTGTTGTGTAAAAGAATTTACCTTTAATTGAAGAAAATGGTTAAACAAATAAAAATGGCTTAATTGATTAACTAAATTAAAAGTTTCGTCTTACCCTTACAGAGCTTAAACAATTGCTAAATTTTGTCAAAGCTAACAAAGCGATTAACATGATTTGCAACTATTTTCCTATTTTGTTATCAAACAAATTTTGTTGCTAAAATGATCCTTGAAACTTTGGTTGTTAGAATAATTCAATATAATGTCCCAATTGCTTTCTAAATTTTATGAGTGTACAGAAGTTGTTGTTGCATCGCACTCAATTTATTACTAAAAGAATGAGACATAAATAGTTTGTATCAATATCATAAAGTAGTAAACTAATTCGCACATGATACAACATGCTCTATAATCATTTGACTTTAGATACTTAGCTTCATTATTTGGTTCTATTTTTTTAGAAACATGTTTTTTAAACACTTAATATATATTTTTCAATTAACTTTTTATCTCAAAAATACATTTATCGAGAATAATCTTTTAAACTGCTACAGTAATATTTATTAAAAAACATCTAAAAAAATAACTATCCAAACGGAACTTAGATTTTTTGAAGAAAAATTTTGCTTGAACCCATGTCAGGTTCGTATTTTGATCCATTTTGAAGATTTTAGAAAAATTAGTGCTTACGTTGATTCCCATTGAATAAAAAATTGGTCCACAATCGGTTGATTTACTGTTCAATCATGCTGAATAACGAGATTGTATGATAAAAATGTGATAATTAGATATTTTGCACCTCAGGTCATTCATAGGGATAATTTAGGACTATAGTGCTAAACAAACAAAAAGTTTTGGAAAGTTTCGGTGTAAACTATTAGGACAGTTTCTTGAAAAAGGAAAAAGAAAAAGAAAAGAAATATATGCTATATTGTTACGGTTGCTTAATTAAAGTTAGTGCAAGGCATGACGGATGAACATTTGACTTGGCTCTTGTATACACTTATTTGGTAATTTATGTTCAACAGAAGTTAAAAACAATTTTGGAGATGATAAATTTTCATCTTCAGGTTTATATTCCCACCCACAACAGATAAATTAGCTAGACGAATGATCTAATCATCTCTTGGTACAACGAAGCTTTAGAAAAGACTAAATTTGTCCAAAAAACTTTATGTATAATACGAGTTGTCATATAAACTTGAAATTATGTCTTGTCTGTATGTATGACTGTAGTATGTATGTGTAGATAGTGTACTTAGGTAATTTAGAGTGTCTACCCTAAGCCAAAATATAATCTGTGCATACACTACATTTCAACAAATAAAAAATCTTAAAATCTCTATTTCTACAGCGTAATAAATATCATCAAATTTTTTTGGGGCAGCGTATAGTCATTATAGTACCGAATTTGTGCCCTTATAGTGGTTCCTTATATTTAATTGAGACTGTATCTTGAGCTATTTGAATCTTTTGCAGGTCAAGTAGTAAGCATCCCAGACAAAACATCGGCCAAGTACATGTCGCTTCTTGCATTTCTAGACTTGCGGCGAGAGTTGGATGAAAACATCGAATCTGGGGATAGTAGATATAATCCTCACCTCTCAATTATGGCTTCCAAAGTTGCTTATGAGAACAAAGCTTTTATTGATTCCACAGTCACAGATTACTGGGATGTAAGACAATGCTCTTCTTTTTTCTTACTGTATATATGAATGTTTATGAGCCCTATTTTGCACCACCATCATCATCTTATGATAATTATTAGTGCAACTTTTGCAGATGGATTTCTTGGAATTTTACGATTTCTGGAACGGTAAATTTCCTACCTAAGTTCTAAGCCGTATAACCTTGGTGTTTCGTAAATGCGCCACCCCCCCCCCCCCCCCCCCCCCCAAAAAAAAAAAAAAAAAACCCAACAAAACCCAAAAAAAAAAATTTGCAGATATGTTTGCTAAATATTGTCTTTTAATGTTTGGTAGATTATCTAGAGAAATCAGCAACACAAGCGTTTTTGTTTCGAAAAGATCCAAAAACGGATTCAGAACTGATCGTTGTGACCTTCAGAGGGACGTCACCTTTTGATTTACAAGATTGGATTACAGACGTTGATCTGTCATGGTATGAGATTGACGGGGTGGGAAAGGTGCATGCTGGATTTTTAAAAGCACTTGGACAACAGAAGAATAATGGTTGGCCCAAGGACTTGACTCAGACTGGGCATGATTATGCTTACTATACAATTAGGGAAAAGCTGAGAGATCTTTTGAGTGAGAATGGCGATGCTAAATTCATTGTCACAGGCCACAGCTTGGGTGCTGCACTAGCAATTCTATTTCCAGCAATTTTGGCATACCATGGTGAAACGTCACTGTTGGAACGACTAGAGGGGGTCTATACTTATGGGCAACCTAGGGTTGGAGACGAGCAATTTGGAGAGTTCATGAAAAAACAAATTGATAATAATCTCCTCCCCAATTACTATAGGACCGTCTACTGCAACGACATTGTGCCTAGGGTGCCATTCGATAATTCCCTTACTGAGTTTAAACACTTCGGGACGTGCGCATATTTTAACAGCCTCTACAATGGCAAAGTAAGCATCTCTCTCTCTCTCTCCCTCTCTCTCTAAAACTGATTAATTGTTAATGAATACTTTGCTATTTTTGGACTTTAGATTGTTGATGAAGTACCAAACAAGAACTACTCGCTTTTGTGGTTTATACCGATGTTCCTAAACTCTGTTTGGGAGCTGATAAGAAGCTTCATAATTGGATGTGTTTTGGGCTCTGATTACAAGGAAACCAGTCTTATGCGATTTTTTAGAGTTCTATTCTTGTTATTTGCCGGCCTACCTGCACATTGTCCATTTGATTATGTTAATTCTACAAGATTGGCATCAACGGACTTATACAGTGGCTCGTCAACTAATGGAAAGACCAAAAATGAGCGGACAACCAAGCTTGATAGTCTTGTATAATTAAGCTCGATAATCAGAAGCTCGCTTAACGTGAGGCTGCATATGCTTCTTATCTAGTACAAATAAATTTATCCTACTTTGTTTTCTGCCTGTAATTTGTAAGTCTTTAAACTATGCTTGAGGTTGGAGTTAACGACGTTAAGTCAACGCCCTCCTCGTTTGCAACCTGCGAGCTATGCTTGAGGTTTGGGTTAGCGAAGTCAAGTCAATGTCCTTCTCGTTTGTGATATATTCTTGTCTGCATTTAATAAAGGGTTAATTACAGTTTGCTCCCTGAAGGTGGGGGAAACCTACACTTTGCCCCCTTCAATGTAAAAAACATACACTTTGCACCAATATTTTTGGGTTAAAATTTTTTTTATTAACTTAATTTTGCATAAATTGTTAAACGTCTAAATTGCCCTTATAATTGCATGTGTATTGATAAATGTACCTATAGGCACTAAAACTTACTTTTCTTTTTTCCTTCCATACATGTCTATCATGCTCATATATATAATTTTAAAAAATAATTTTACATACTTTTTAACTAATCATATAAAATGCATAAAAAATTTTGTCATATTATACTTCACGAATAATATTTCAATTTGTCATAAGATTTTAAAAATTGTATAATAATAATGAAGATATATTTTTTGCACTCTATACAAAACAATAATGACTTATATCTAAATTTTTGCACATGTATGTATGTGTCTATATATATATATATATATAACCAATAAAATGATAAATTTTTATTAATTTAATATTTTTAATATATTATGCTACATCAATATCAATTTAAGCTTTTTGCTTTGTGCATGGAATATTATATTACGTTTAATATAATATGCTTACTAATATTAATTTTAACTCTTTTTTTGTATATAAGATATTACATTATGTTTAATACATTATGTTACATTAATATCAATTTTAACTCTTTTATTTGTGTACGAGATATCACATTAATTAAAATTCTATGATCTTATTGGCTTAATATATGCATGTATAAAATTTGGATATAAATCTTTATTGTTTTGTATATAACGCGAAAGATGTATCATTACTATTACACAAATTTTAAAATTTTGTGACAACTTGAAATATCATTCATGAAGTATAATACAACAAAAATTTTTGTATATTTTATATGGTTAGTTAAAAATCATGTACAAGTATTTTTAAATATTAATTTTTTAAAATTATTTGTATAAATGCATAATTATACGGGTATGATAAACATGCAATGGATAAAATAGAAAAAATAAGTAAGTTTTGAATAGCTATAGGTATATTTGTTGTGAGGGCAATTTAGACTTTTAACAATTTATGCAAAATTAAGTTAATAAAAAAAGTTTTAACCCAAAAATATTGGTACAAAGTGCATGTTTTTTACATTGAAGGGGGCAAAGTGTAGGTTTCTCCCACTTTCAGGGGGCAAACTGTAATTAACCCTTTAATAAAAGAGCAGGGAAATAAAAGATGTGACAAAAATGGATATTTAGCCATATATGCAGCTGATTTGGCCCAATTGCTAAGTCACGATTTGGCCCAGTTGCTTTGGGACTAAGTCATCAAACAATGTGGGCATTTAGTTCCTGGGCTCAGTACGGTGGAGATAGCAATTCCAGATATTATTTCCCTTGTTGGACACACTAGAAACTGTAATGACAGAAACTTCCATATGAACCAACACGCGGAAAACAAAGCATATTTGATCCAGTACAACCTGTCCTTATTTGGGCCTAAAATAGAGAAGTTAATCCAATATCTTTCATGGATGTGGGCCTTTGTAATAATTTGAACGTGACAGGAGTTTGTGTCCAACAAAGTAAGCTCGCAAACTCCTTCATGTGGTCTAACATTATGGATCCATCTTGTATGCGATCGTGTAACGCAATTGGAATCCTTTCACAACCCTGAAAATTTTTATGGTTTTTAAAGTAGCCAGAAACTGGCAAAGCAAAATACGAATGATGCTAAATGTGCTACCATCATCGAAAATATATTGGAGTTCAGCGAATTGTTTCCTTCCTGCTCTTTCGAGGTTGTGAATCCCAAAGATAATGTACAAGCATCTAGCATAGTAAAATTTGCTAGTGATCTTAAATCAGTAATATTATGGAAGGATGATTTCTCAGTGCGGATCAAATAGATCTCAAAAACTATTTGGGTGCAGTTGTCCCCTTTTTGTATATGTATACAATATTATTTCAATCAATACAATTGCTTCCTTTTGAACCAAAAAAAGAAAAAAAAAGAAAAATAAGAGTTTATGAGAAATCCCTAATAAAAATCCGCGCATCTAAAGGTGAAGTTGGAAAATTTTATTAATAACCCGTGAAGCTGTAAAATTTTCATGGTATGTGCATTTTCGAGTGTCACTAAATAATTTTTTTATCAATAACATCGAGTCAAATTTTAGAGTAGTAAAAATAATGACTTTTTGCCCCAGTACTATTGGCGTGGAAAATAAAATGTCCAAATATACGAATATGGCAATTACAATTGGGAAAATATTTAGATTGACCCGGTCAGCGAAATAGTTCCGTGGACCTCTTGGTCCAAAAATTGCCACGTCACTCGTGGCTTACCGTATGAATGTGTTGGTTGCTTTTGGACCCAGGAGTCCACGGAACTATTTTGTAAACCAGATCTATCTAAGTATGTACCTTACAATTGTGACAAAGTATAAAGGACCGAAAGGAAAAAGAAAGGAGTAGTTTAAAGATATAGGCGGACCAATTCTTCCTCCCTCTTTCTTTTAATTTTTAGAAGTAATTTTGTTATTAAAAATCGCATGGCTCCCTTTCTTTCAAATATGTTGTTCATGTGAATCTTAGTAGCTCTTTTTCTTATTTAGGTAAGATCCCAGCGCCTTTTTGTTATGAAATAAAGTTTCACATTGAGATCCAAAATATTTTAAATAAGTTCATGATAAATCGATTTATTGCTAATTAATTTTGAGACGAAAATTTAGATTTGTTAGTGCGGCATTAGAGTCAAATTTTGGGTTTTATTTCGATCCTAATTCACAAATTCACATGCGATCCGATTCCATTATTTACTCATTTTAGTTTATGCAGTCAAATTAGGTCTCTTTGGATTTTATGATCCCTTTGTCAATCGGAAAGAGTATTAAGAATTGAAGTCCCATGTTGAGATCCAAAGAATGCTAAACAAATTCATGACCCATTTCACTTATTATTAATTAGTTTTGAGATGAAAGTTCAAATTCTTTAACACTTTTTTCTTTTTTTTTTTGTGGGTTAAATCATAGTACCTCTTTAACAGCACTACTACATGATCTTGGTTACTATATTCAATTTGTGGTACATAATGCAAAGCAAACAAAATAGCATAATATTAATCTTTGGAAAGGCCATCTATTAAAGGCATACATGATGGTACTTATCTGGCAGTCTATACATTTTTACTTTTTATTTTTGTATAATATCAGGTCTATATCCAAACTTCTAGTAATTTGAAGGGGCAAAATGGCAAATTGCTGAAATCTTGATGGGGCCAAGTATTTAGAGAGAGAGAGACAGAGAGAGAGAAAAAAAACCTCTTGTACATATGGTTCAGAAATTTACGAAAGGTTAGGTGGAGATAGAGAAGGGACCCGGGTTTTGAGAAGCTGAGCTGAGCGGCGCGAGGCTGAGCGAACCGTCGTGCGATTCGAGCGCTAGAGAGCGTGGGAGCGTGCGAGCTAGGGTTTTTGAGAATTCGAATCGGTAAGAAGGTATTGAGCGTGCATATATAATCAATTCTTCGTCTTTGCTTTGGTTTAATTTTTCTAGGTTTTGATAAATTCAATTTCCAAAAAAAAAAAAAAAAAAAAAATTGAAGGTGTAAAAAATGGTGAGTCTAAATTGGTGTATGTTGATGATGATGATGATTGTGTGTGAGAAAGAGGTGCCTGTATCGTTGTTCTTGTGTGTGTGCAGGAGGAGGAGTAAGAGGAAGAGGAAGAGGAAGAGGAAGAGTCGTTAAGGAGTGTGAGCGATTTTCAGTTTGTAGAGAGAGAGCTTCAATATAAGATCGTGAGAGGGCAAAAGGAGGTAAAGGAAAAGAGAGGAATTGGTGAGCGACCTGTGCGATTTTCCTATATATTCACGTAGCAGAACACGACTTCTTAGCTCGATCTTCTTACTATGTCTGAGAGAAAGCTTGTTGTAAGTCAATTCTCATTTATTTAATGCTTGTAATATCAGATATATGTATGTAAAGGTTTCTTTCCCCGAATATTGGTTTGCAGAGAAGAAATTATTCTGATGTAAATTTGTCTTGGTGTTGTATAGGTTTTGGGTATCCCATGGGAAGTGGATACAGAAGGGTTGAGGGAATACATGACCAAATTTGGGGAATTGGAGGACTGCATTGTCATGAAGGTTAGTCAATTATCTGTTTTTCGATATTGTTTGTTTTTTTTTTTTTTTATAATAAATATTCAGGTATAGCAGGTAATGTAATTCCGGTCTTTTAAAAGTTTGGTTTTCTGGCAGAAATAAGATTGTTGTAGATGTTTCTGGAAGTTGAATTGCTGGAAAGAGTAACATTTGATGTGAAGACCTGGGGAATCAAATGCATTTAATTCTCTAAAAGTTCTATCTTTTGCAACACTATGACCTATTAGTCTTTTCTTCTATCTTTTAAATATGAGGAAAATCATTTTTTTAATACTCTCAATAATCAAAAAGGTGTATCTGTTTTTTGAGACTGTCCTACACCTTTTTTGTGGTAATGTATTCAGCATCATTTGGATTTTTCTTACTAGATTGTGTTGAGAATAAATTTTCCTGAACTTTTCTGTAACTTTAGGAAAGGTCTACTGGGCGATCTCGTGGGTTTGGATATGTGACCTTTGCGACCGTTGAGGATGCTAAGGTTTGGCTCATTTATGTTCTCCGCCTCTTTCTCCTCCCCTTCTAGAATATGTGACTATATCTCTTTTCCAGGTGCTAAGGTTCAATGTTCTGATGCTATCCCTTTGGTTTGATTTTCATATCCACTCTGCAGGCTGCATTGGCAAGCGAGCATTTCCTTGGTAATAGAATGCTGGAAGTGAAAGTAGCCACCCCAAAGGTTTCCACTTTATGTGACATGGACTTTAAGAATTCAATATCAGACTTTTAAATATTTCTTATCCATTTCAGCTTATATTGAACGTTGCTAAAACTTTTTCGAGCTGCATACTATTTAAAAAGTTGTCCTATTACTTGAATTGGTATTGTGTATCTAATGAAAAATACACATGCTGATTTATAGGAGGAGATGAGAGCACCATCCAAGAAAGTAACAAGGATTTTTGTTGCAAGAATTCCACCATCCGTATCAGAAGCAGCATTCAGAAGGTGACTTCGTGACCTGTTTGTTGAACTTTCAGAGCTCTGTTAAGTTGCTTTCTCTGGTATTATGTTATGCTGACATTGTTCTAAATTCTGAATCTTGTTCTGCATTTCTTCTTTTATTGCAGTTATTTTGAGAAATATGGTGAAATAACAGATCTCTATATGCCCAAGGTTCGTTCCCTTCACCTCACCCTTATTTATTGTCATTGACTCTGTATAAGGATTAATAATCTTAGTTATATTTTAAAATTTGCCATGTTTCCAATATCATGATGTTAGAGCACTGTGGTTATTAACATGCTTTGTGTTGTATCCTAAGGATCCAAGTACCAAATCACATCGTGGAATTGGATTTATCACTTTTGCTAATGCTGGTAAGTCCCCTAAGAACCTTCACTAATGGAGCCTGATAAATTTTTTCACAACTCTCCAAAATTTTCTTTTTCCAGTATTTTTAGGGGGGAAATGGTTCATGAGTTGTTCACTTCTTTTCTACTTTTTTCCCCTTGTGGAAGTTTTGTTTATTTGAAGAGAATGGACCTTGTTTTTGGTCATTTTTACATGTGCAAACCAAATATAATGTATGTAGGCTGTAATCTCATGTTCAAAATATTTTCATAGAAATGATTATTTAAGCATGGATGGACTAGGGTGCTGATGGAATGAATTATTGATCAAGTGGGACAGATAGAAGTCACAAAATTTTGGCATTGCAATAAGGTCAAAAATTATTCTCAATCCTAATTCTCCTTCTCTACTCCATCATAGTCTGCTATTGGCTCAATACTAAACTTAAAATTGTGCAAATGATAAGGTTGAGGAATTTGCCTTACCTTCTGATGGAGGAGGAATGTGGGTGGAAATTGTAATTGCTATTTAGTTGTAATTCTTATCTACCTCACCTTCTGTGGAAATATTTAAAGTAGATGAGGAGTACCATTCAATTCTAGGTTCAGCATCTCAATTCTGGTAAGGTCTTTTATGTCTATATTCTCCATGAACTGAGCAAGAAGCCAAACAGTATGAAGTCCTATAGTACTTGTAGAATTTAATGTAAATTCTAACAGCTGGTTATAAATATTTTGACGATCATCCAGCATTGCTGCGGCTCTACCAATTGTTATTTGAATTTGGTTTGACTCAGGTGGAGCTGTGGTTAATTTAGTTTTTCATCAAGAGGCCTACGTTGGTGGTTGCAGGAATTTCTAAGTTACTTTTATGATATGTTTTGAAATATTTTACTTTCTTTTGCAGAATCTGTGGACGATCTTATGGCTGAGACCCATGAACTGGGGGGTTCTACAATAGTTGTTGACCGGGCCACTCCAAAGGCAAGCATCCTTGGATATCCAACTAAAACCACTGGAATGTTTATCTGTGATTGAAATGTGAAGTGGGATCATTTAAGATACTTCCATGATTTTGTTTTTATATTATTTTGGAATGATCTCTCTCTCTCTCTCTGATTCACAGGAGGATGAATTCAGGCCAGTGAGCCGAGTACCTCAAGGTGGATATGGTGCATATAATGCTTATATCAGTGCAGCAACCAGATATGCTGCACTAGGTGCTCCCACCTTGTATGATAATCCGGGCTCTATGTATGGAAGTAAGTATAAAGAAAAATTAATTGCACTTTCATCCATTTGTTGACTTTGTCTGACAACTATTATAATTCGTGATAACCAGGAGGAGGCCCAGGAGGCCCTCCTCGTGGGATGGGTAAAAAGATTTTTGTGGGAAGGCTTCCTCAGGAGGCTAGTGCTGAAGATCTTCGTCAGTATTTTGGTAGATTTGGCCGTATCTTAGATGTTTATGTCCCAAAGGTAAGAAAAAATATACTCGCTATCTATGGTTGATGGAGAATAGCTTCTTACCATACGTGTTCATGCTATTGGCATCAGGATCCCAAAAGGACAGGTCACAGGGGGTTTGGTTTTGTAACCTTTGCTGAAGACGGTGTTGCAGATCGTGTGTCTCGAAGGTCCCATGAGATATGCGGACAACAGGTATTCGATGAATTTGTAATTCTAGATCCTGCCTTAATGTTCTCTTTGTTGAAGAGTCGTACAGGACTTTTATGCTTTACCTCAACATATTTCGTTTTATAGAATTATCAGAAGTCCTGTTTGGAATATTGTAGGCAATGAAATCCCAGCTGCATTTTCGACATTTTAACTTGTCAGTTTTGAAGAATTATCGTATATTTAAGATAATGAATGATAATTGGAATAAAAATTGTATTCTTCAAACAGATCCTAGTATTATCAAAATCTCATTACAAGACTTATTGGATTTATATGTCTAAGAGAAAAAACCTTGTCCCATAATATCCATATGTGCGTAATAAATTTTTTTTTTTAAAAGAAAGCTTGGCTAAATTACGATAACCTTTCATGTCGTATGTAGTAATCATAGACACTTGTCATTTAATTTTTCAATTTCAATGGTATTGTCTCTTGTACTAGTCATGCGGATGGTGTGCGCTGTAAATTTGTTTTGCTTCTTGTAACTTAATGCACATCTATGTGCTTTGCAGGTTGCAATAGATTCAGCTACTCCCATTGATGATGCTGGTCCAAGTAATAACTACATGATGGATAATCCTGAACCATATGGGGGTTATGGTGGTCCTATGCGTTCATATGGCAGGATGTACGGTGGACTGGACTTTGATGATGTGAGTAACAATTACATATCCACAGCATGATATCATTCAGAAAGATGAACATATTGCGTACTAGTACATCTGTGCTAACAACATTTTTTGTTTATGTGCTAACAACCCATTTGTGATTCATTTGTGTCATAGTTTTTGCGAACTTTGGGAAGCACTATTATGCATTTGATTCCACTGTGTGATACCTATTTGTTTGGAGTTTAATACACTTACCTTAGCTAAGTCTTCTGCTGCAAAAGGGTCTAGCCGGTCATATTCTCCATGTCCAAAATGGAAAAGGATTTTACCGATGAATGTCTGTCCAAGTAGGTATTGTAGTTATGCATGTATGGACAATTTTCATAAGTATGCAAATATAATCTCATAATAAATATGGATATTAGATAAGTTATGTGATGAATAACTGATGTGGCTGAGCTGAAGTACTCCTTATCTTTTCACTGTGCTGATAGGACAAATGAGATAGCAAGTTATATGGATTGCTTCTTTCTAATTTTGTTGAGCTCCTCTAGTTACTTATTCTGTGATTGTTTTGCAGTGGGGATACGGAATGGGTGCTGGAAGACCTTCCAGAGCAGATTTTAGGTATAGGCCTTATTAGTTGTACAAGGCATAAATGCTCCTAAGATTTGGAAAACATTAATGTTCTCCTTTATGGATAACAATGGCTTAACTTGGACAGCTTTCGTTTGAAGTCTTGACATTTCATGTCAATTTGTCATCGGAGGATTTGTTAATTGGTTATCTTATCGTAGTATTGTGATATATTCATAGAGATATGTTGGATGCCATTTGCGGTGCTTTATCTCTAATAATATGACCGATTAATGTAAGCTGTGACTGTTATTTGTTTTGTCTTCACTCCAATTTGACGAAGTTTCAAGATGCCAGTGTCTAAAAAGACATAGAAGACCAGTCTTGCTCTTGTACTAGTTCGTTAAGGTTACTACTGGATGACAAGGCTGAACTAAATGGCTTATGATTCCAAACATCGAATGGATGTTTGTTTGTGTGGTCGGATCTAAGCAATTACCATCTATGCCCTTAAGTGACAGCAGGTGTGTACTAAAGGACCAGAGACAGACATCTGCATTTTATTTCAAATGGAATGTCCACGGTGGTACACCACGCAAAGTAAAGGGAAGCAAAAACAAAATTGTTGTCAAGCTTCAAGCTAAAGACTCTAGTAAATGCAGAATTAGGGGGGTAGGCACACCTCGATTAGCACAGAAATCTAATAGATGTTGGGATTGATACCCTACTTATATCCAGTGACCAACTATTCTTGCCCTTGAACTCTTTTTGGGCTTTGTTGGATTTACATCAAATAAAATCAGTCGCCAGATTAGGAAAACTGCGCAATTAGCTGTCTGGTCTATTATAATACGTCTCTCGTAATGCAACCCCTGCGAGGAGACGCTTTAAGATTGTCCACCTTATAATGATGATGGCTTAAATATGAAATGGTTTGCGCAAGTCTTAGAGGCCAATTAAACAAAGAAAAGTGGTTTCTCGAAAGAAGTCAAAATTAGTGATACTGAGATCAACGATTGAAAAATAGGCCTTCTGAAAAGTTGATTGCAAGGGAAAATGATCTCTGGACAAGCTAATTAAAAAGATAGGTCTAAGAAATTTCTAAAAAACCTGCTTTAAAAATTGTTTTTAAAAATATTTTTTAACTGCTTCAAAAAGTGATTGCTTATAAAGCTAGGGAAGAGAATGGTGAATGGTGGCCTCGTAGCTTTGAACTTATAAAAGAACAAAGCTACAATTAACTGATCTTGATCTGGATCAACTGAAACCCAATCCAACAAGAAGTAGTCAAATTGCTCTGAGGATGCACTTAACAATTTCTCTAACACAATCAAGATGACTCTCAGGGCACTGCTACATCAAAATCTTTGAGTTAAATGTGGCAAGCTTCACCAATACAAAAATGCTAGTAGCCAGCAGTAGTTTCAAGTAGTATGTTATACATAAATAACTTCATTATTATGTGAAGAACTAGACGTTCTGTTCTGATCCTTTACATCTAAAGGGATGGCCAGGCTACTATTATAGCTTTGTCAATCATTGAGAGAGAGGAGAAGAGACTAAAACAATTCTAATCAATATTGACAAATTCATCACAGAGCCTACAAGGATTTGCAATCTCCTGGAAAAAGATGTAGAGAATTGGCAATCAAGGGCAGCAAAAGAAGCATTCACTTAGAGAACTTGTTTTCATATACTTGCGAAAGAACACTTTATGGGAAATTCTACACGATCGATGAGCTTGAATCTTTGTAATTGAGCTTCTCATTTCTTGTGCTTTCGTTTGTGCAGCTCTCAACTTGGTCAATATTTTATCCATGGATGCGGATCTTTTCTTTTCTAGTTTCATCTGAAAATGACAACAAAAAACTTTTAGAGCAGTCAAAGAAGAAACTGTGATTTACCTCAAATGAGCACAAGAGATGTCTCCACAACTGCCAACTGTGTAACAACTACCATAGTGTAATATCCGAACCTCAAGTTTCTGAATTGCTGCCTCAGCTTTTGCCTTCTGCAAGTTCTCCCAGACAGTGATCTTGGCTTCTTCTCGCTGCGACCTGAAACAGTAGGAGTCTAAATGTCAATTGCATGCCATGCAAGCTAAACATTTTTCTGCCTCTCTCTTTTTTTCTCTTTCCTACTTCTTTATATTGCAAAATGCATACACAGTGTATTTAACTGTTGAAAATGGTTGAAAAGGATCTTAATCAGAAATTTAAAATGAATTAACATTCAGTTCCACAGTACACGTATTAAGGCAGAGCTCCATGAATAAATGTGTTAATCTGCAGAGTAATGACAACTATTTCTGGTTCCCTGATTACAATATGTTTAATGCAGAAGACAGTAAATATTTCAATCATTAAAGATATTCAGTGTCAGGAGAGAGAGAGAGAGAGAGAGAGAGAGAGAGAGAGAGAGAGAGAGAGAGAGAGAGAGAGAGTACTTTGACGAGGTCTTTGCAACCACTGAAACATCCCATTGCGAATCTAACTCTTTAAAATCCGATGATTTTTTTCTCATCTTCCTTGCTCCGAGTTTCTTGGACTGCTGGGTGACAGTAGCACCTTTATCTACCTGGACATCTCTTACTTCAACTTTAGATGAAAAGTAGTTGTGCTGCTTGGCTGCAGCTGGAATTGGCAGAGGGAAGGCAGAAAATGATGAGCTTCCTTTAGGAGATGAATGGGTGCTTTCCTCAGGGCTCATCTGGGTTGCCATATCCCTACGTGAGACAACACGTGATACACTCCTGTCTGCCTCTTTACATTCATCAAGTTTATCATCTGCACATCCAGAACAAAATAAATATATGAAACCAAAAATATTACTCAGAAATATGAGTTTTTCCCTGATAAGTTCTAAACATGATTGTTCACTTAAATATGGGAAGCATTGTTCATAGATTCCAGAAAAAACCTGAATTAGACTATCTCAACAAATTCCATTGCAGTTCAAAGAAATTCGCCAAATGGAAACCAATCCTTGGATCCACAGATAAAAGAGAGTGCTCCAAGCAAATTTTGTTGTCTGTCCACTCAATTTAATGATTGTCTCAAGTTGAGCACAACTAAGTTTAATTGAGTATATAAATGCACCAATATGAAGAAGCTAGAAGAAGAAGAATCAGTATAGATAATCACTAGCCAAGTATTAGGAATTTTGATCATGCAATTGAATTTTTGATAGTATAAAAAAGAAACAGATAATATGATTCTTTCACACAGATGATGATACAGTTGAAGATCCCAACCATTCATTATCTACTTGCTAGATTGCCTGCATGCATCTACCACATTGACAACCATCGATTACACTCCTAGAATCCTAAGCACAGAAAAGTGATTGGACAACTGCTTTGCTGCCTTGCTGCCCCCAACCCAAGTGGTTTTCATGGGAAGAAAAAGCTTCTATCTGCTGATTGCATCATTATTTTTTGAAAATTTCATGGATGAGAGACTGCATTATACCAATGAAGTAGCCAACTCTAAATTGGAGCACGTTCATATTAGGCTAGGTATATTTCACTGCACAATCAGGTTTATGTGCAGACGTTACTCAGACAACAGTGACATACTGCATGTATGATACATGAACCAAACCATCACCAGAGCTTATTACCTAAGGGCAATTCTCCAAAGAGAGAGAGAGAGATCACCCATTTAAACAGCTTTCTGTGCCAAACCCAGATTGACCAGAAAAATCATACGTAACAAAGACCCTACTGCATTTAGCAGACTGCTCACACTTCTCCGAGACCATATGGCCTTCTCTTTAGAGCCATCAATCATCACCGAGGAAGAAGCACTACAAAGCTAGAAATCTAACCAAAAAGAAAATAACAGCACACCAAATCCAGAATATCAACACTTAGAGATGCCTTAAAATACATTTTAAGGAAGTGGAATTTTTGGTTTGGCAACATCAACCATTAATGTTCTACACTCAGATTCAGCACTTTTTAATAAATTAACAATTATATTATCCATATCTTGTCTCCCCCTCTGAAATGAGTTCAGGTAATATTTAAAAAGAGGGCAATGGAAAATATCAAAGAAACAAGTTTTCCAGACTCTGAATTCTTGCTTCCGTGGTCTTAAAATTATGTGAGCCTCAAAGAACATCCAACATCCAGCATCCAGCTTAAAAAATATTGCCATTAAATGGGGGTTTAACTCCAGTTACACAGCACAGATTAAATTCAAACCAGGAACAGAAATATGGTTTTTGGTGCGCTAATCAAATCTAACAACAAAGCGCTTAGTGTTAACTGAAGGTTTATGTCAACCACCACTTTTGTTTTGCACCTGGATTCTGGTAACTTTCAGAAAAGCTAATAAAGGATGGGGCTAATGTCTTTCCCTCTTACCAGCAATATGACATCAGATACATTTGAAGTTGCAGAACTGCCAATAGCACTCAGTTGACATCTAATAAACTGGAACTACATTAGGTAAATGCACGAGAACTGTCGACAACTAGGAACAGAACACAAAAAATAAACAAATACACTTTACCTTGAGAGCTTGGAATAGAACACTCATTTAGAAAATCTGACAATCCAGGTGCAGCAGTAGCATGAGTAATTGGACTCTCAGCATAAACCAAGCTAGATTTCACCCCATTTCCCGCAGCATAATGAATGGATAAACCATCAGGGATCAATACACCAGTTGTAAATGGCGAATCTGCAATAAAATTTTTTCCACTTCCACCTTCAAGAACCGGCATGGTAGGCGAATAATTTGGTAAATAAATAAGACCTGGAGTCCCAAGTGGTCCGCTCTTTGATTTAGGCCGCCTGTGAGGCTGTACAGTTGAAGTGTTGCAGACGCCATATCCTGAAACTGGGCTAGTAATCCACCTCTCAGCATCGTCCCATTTTGAAGGCAAAGCCCTTCCACTGTTGAATGGCATTAATGCAGCAGCACTAATATGCCTCCTGCTACTGTTTGTTGGTAAGGGAACTCGTTCAGAGCTCCAACCTCTAGGAATCCCGTTGCCATAACTGTCTCCATACTCTGGCGTTCCTGGACTTGTATATGCCCCCGAATTGCCAATTGAACCAGAACTCCTCATGACTCTCAATTGCACCAAGACGCTAGCTGCTGCATTATTTCCTCAGTAGTCTGAATTTCCAAATGGCCACATTCCCATCTGAATCAGATTTACCAACAAAAACCCAAAGTGAAAAACAACTAGATCCATTCACTTATACGTTGCTCAAATAAAAGCAAGCACAAATTTTTGTTTCCAAATGGTTAACAAGAGGGAAGTTCATTTTCATCCCTCACCAGTCACCACACAAATAGAGGTCTGTATATGATATCTGAATATAAATATTAAAAGAAACTCACTTTTTCAAAGTGGGGCTGTGGGCAACTTCTGGAATCAGGATTCACTATCAAGATTCTGGACCACTGTACACTCGTGAAGTGCAGGGAAGTACTGCCAAGTACTGTTTCCAAAACATAACAAGCCTGAAATTTTCGCTGTCAGAAATTTGACTAATTTTAACAGAGATACTGTTTGAATCCCCCAAGAAGCTACAGCAAACTCCCACTTCCACAACAAATGCTACCAAGTAACAATCTTTATCAAAAAGCTATAATTTTTGTTATTTTCCTCACTCAATTTGGAACCTAGATTTTCCAGGGCTAACTTGAAGCCCTCAACACACACACACACAACAAAGAAAGAAAAACAAAAGGAAACAAAAAAGGGAAAGCTGCAAAGGGAAGCCATAATAAAATATATACAGATAAAAGTGTTGGGGCTTTTAGCAAAATGCAAAGTTACCTTAGATTGTTGGTCAGAGACTTGCCCACGTAGTGGTAGTGCAAAATGCTGCTTCTAGTCCTTAATTAAAAATTTTTGTTGTTTCTGCCTTGAACTTGTCTATGATTCCTTGAAGAAAGAGAAAAGATGTTTGTTTTGCTCAAGAACTGAATAATGTCATCCAGGGAGTACTACAATTATAATACCAGGACTAGTACTATAATTTTGGGTAGATAAACAAGATTAGTTTAATGACAAGAAAGTTCATCTTCTGCTGGGGTGTGTACAAGAGTCCCAGTAAATGTAACGGACAACTAAGAGGGGTTTAATTAATGTTTTAGCCCACAAATTTTGAGCAGAAGAATGAGGTTTGACAAATGTACCTTCTGACAAGTGAGAATGCAGAGTTCGCCTTCCCAATTTAAGACTAGTGCAATACAATACTAGTAATGATACTAGCGTGCACTTTACTGTATATATTTCTTGATTGAAGGGAGACAAATACTAGATGGATAGTATTAATGAATGAGTGCTTAGTCCAAGTTCTTTTGTCTTCCATAAGAACCAAAGGTCGAGTTGGCGCATGTTGTCCGAGAGCTATGACTAATGAGAAAAAATATAAAGCACATCATGTACGTTGACACTGATATATTAAAATTAATAATTTATTATAATGTGATCATATTAAATTATATTTTATATTATTAGACGATGTATGATTTATTAATGCACGCAATACTCACTTTGGCTAACGAGGCAGCCAGTCCATGTGCTGCCAAAGGGGTAGGGATAGCTACGTGGGAAACAAGGACCGAAGCTGCAGACGAAAATTGAAAGTACGAATCCATAATTTTGATCAGTTTTTGGCACCAACCACCAATCACACATATTATTGTTTTTCTTGTTGTGGGTTGTTCACTTCTTTCAAAGAACCATAAATAACCAATGCAATCGGGAGTTAATTTCTAATTATCCTTGCC
This sequence comes from Mitragyna speciosa, assembly GCA_024721245.1. Taxonomy (NCBI): domain Eukaryota; kingdom Viridiplantae; phylum Streptophyta; class Magnoliopsida; order Gentianales; family Rubiaceae; genus Mitragyna; species Mitragyna speciosa. Next base: position 3,922,184 of record CM045561.1, on the reverse strand, counting down.
TAAATCTTGTCACAGAACCAATTTGTAACGAAGCATAGATGACTCAATCTTGAATATTCACTCGTGTAATCAACAAAGTCGACATCCAACGACATCAAACTCGTCGCTTGGCGAAGTAATTTTTAATACAACTACTGCTGATGGTGACTAATCTAGAAATCGTCCTGTAAAAATATGGGAAAACTATTTTAGTCTCTAGTTGTTTATATTTTTTTTAGGAGTAAATTTGTTTATTTGGTTTTGCACTTCAATATGTCTGATTGTCTATATAAAATAAAATAAAATGACATTGGGAAGCCAACGACTACGTGAACCAATTATTAAAAAAAATTTAATTGAACCTTTGCCTTGTTTAAGGATAAACTACACCTTGCAAAGCACTTGTTTATTGGATTAGTAAATCATCTCTCTTCTTACTTTCGGCCCTTTTAATTTAAATTAATTAGCGATTAGCATTCCCACATGCGCCATAATCAACGCTTGAAATGCGCTCATTATTTTGCTTGCTAAGGGAACAATGAAATAAAATATTTTTTAGTTTTGAAGAAAGAAAAATAAAAGTTTTCTTTTGTTGAAGTAAGAAAGGTAAAATGCAGTTTATTATTTAATGTAAGAAATTAGATACCTCATATAATTGAATAGATTAGTCCGTTGCAATTAAGGTAATTGAACTCATTATATTATATGTTATACATAAGATAGTATTTTTAATCTGTTTAGCATTTCGTTGATGCAACGAAGCAGTAGTTGGTTGTTTCAAATTTTGCTTCCCTTCCATTTATTTCTTTGTGTCTTTCGTAACGGTGGTTAAGCAAATTTAAAAGTACAAGAACATACACGGTTACAAATTTAGACTAATTATTCAAGTATTTGCTCATGTAGGTTTTACTTTGGATGTGTTGATATCTGACCTAAATCAAAACTATAAGATTCTAAACGACATTCTTCATTGTCGAACTCAAAAAAATTATAAGTGTGAGGACATAAATTTGACCGTCTCAAATATATGAGATGGGATGGTAACTTAGATACATAAACATATGAGTGGAAGAAGAGGAATAAGTTAACAAATTATTACTGATCAAATGATAATAACAAGGTGCCAAAAAAAATAATAATAATACTGACAAAAACTCTCAATTATTTCATTATTCTCAATTAAATACAATAACAAGTTCCTTTATATGTAATCTATAAAATTTAGACACCAGAAAATTCAATTGAACTAGTAAACATAAATTAGGTAGGAAACTATGACATAAATAAATCAACTCTTATAACTTCTAAAGCTAAATGAAAAATTTGTAGCTTTCCAAGAGTTTAATTTAATTTTGCCAAAACTATGGATGCTCATCTCACTTGGGTTAACCTAAACCTTGGTCAGCAAATCTTTGAAAAAGATATGATATTTTCACAATTGTTCCTAAACGGGATAAGGACATTAATAATAGTGCAATTATGACGTTTACTTTCAGGTTCTTCCTTTTCTATTTTCCCTTTTTTCCGTACTAAACTATTGGTTATAAAATATTTAGGGGAAAAATAATCACCCAAAAATGGATGAACATGTAATTGAGGATTTTTTTTTTATTTTAATTATTACCTTTTTTGTTAAGCTAATCCAGGGAACAACATGGGCGGACCACATGACATAAATTTTACTCTCAATAACTTTTTTCTACATGATTTTCACTTTTGATATTTAAAAAATCTATTTTATAATAATTTTTAATTTTTTAAATTAAAATAAATAATAAATATTTTTTAACTTTTCTAAAAGTAATTTTTATAAAAATGAGAAGTTATTTAAGCCCAAAATATCTTCGTCAATCGTTGTGCGTTCATGGCTTTAGATTAGTTTTCACTCGTCGCTTCAGCACCGCCGTCTCCATCACTTAACATACAACTAAGACGCCAGAATGCTATTCAGATTTTTTATTATTGAAGCCAGAAAATAAGAATTTAAGAAAGAAGATTCAGTCTTAGGCCAATTTCATTAGTTCTTGAATAATAATACTAGTGTAGTAGTAGAGTGAATTCCATTTTTTAAACTGAAAAAGATGAGTTCGATTATTTACAACTCATTAAATCCAATTCTATCAAGAACCCAACATTTTCCATTTTTGGTAGCAAGAGATTCTTCATTTGAATTCTTTCAATTCCTGCACCGGCACAGGTGCAATTACTTCAGAAACCATGAAGAAAATGGACATTTTAAGAAGATAAAGAGAGTAAAGCCAAATTTGGTGAAGCCCAGAAGAGGAGGGACGCAAAAGGTTATGATGAGGATAATTCATCAAAGCCCCCCAGAAGAAGAATTTGAGAATTCTAGCTGGTGGTGGGATTGGAGGGCTGCTTTTGCACTGGGTGCAAAGAGGGAGGGCTTTGAGGTGGTGGTGTTTGAGAAGCATTTGAGTGCTATTAGATGGGAGGAACAGTGGAGAGGTCCAATACAAATTGCAGAGCACTGCTTTGGCTGCTTTAGAGGATATAGAAATGGATGTTGCTGCGGAGATAATGAACGCTGGCTGCATCACTGGAGATAGGATTAATGGATTCGTTGATGGCATTTCTGGTAATTGGTGGGCTTCTTGCAATTTAATCCTTTAGCTGCATTATGTGGCGTTTCTTGTCTGCATAATTAACTGAATTCGTATTTGGTAATAGCATAAGCATAATGAATCAAGTTGCTAATAACCACCGTAAATTTATAGTGCTCTGATTGTTTAAGAAATCATTCATACGTGCTGTTACCATCATACGATAGTCATGGCATCTAGCTTTTTTTGTTTTGCAAATTGTACACTTATGACTCGAATGCTGATTATGATAATAATGTTTGTCATGAATTACTTTGATGCAATTATTTATATGGGGAAAGTATATACCTTGTAACAGCCTAGATTTTGGTGGTTTTACAAACTTCTCGACATTAAACATGCAGCTCGTCTTGTGGCTCACTGGTCATGGTCATACTTTTGCTTTTGGTTTCAGTTTGAATAGTCAGAGATTCTGAGAAGCATCAATTATATTTTTCTCAGTGTATCTTTTGTTTGAAGGGGATAACAGGATACAGTAGCCCGATGCAGAACAAATTTTTTTTTTTTTTTGTGCTTATTTATGCTGTTAAATTCACTTGCAAATTTCGATAAGATTATGTAGATTTGGAACTCTTTTTTTTTTTTTTTTTGTGTGTAGTTGATGTGCTTCATCAGACTCAGTCCAACATCTCATATTCTTACAATAGGACTATGTGTTTTGTACCTCAAAACATACCGTCAAAACAACTGTATAGGTGCAAAACTGATTTATGATGCTTTTAAAGAACAATTTCAATTATTTGTCATTCACTTGAAATGATACATAGCTGGTTATTAGGTACATCAAGTTTGAATATGTTCACTCCTGGAGTGGAACGGGGGCTTCCAGTGACAATAGTGATTTACTGTATGACTTTGCAACAAATACTTGCTCGTACTGTGGGAGAGGATGTCATTATGAACGAAAGTAACGTGGTTAACTTTGAGGATGATGCTAGTAAGGTAAATTGCACTCCGAACAGTTATCTGTAACTTATTTTCCCAAATAGTTTAGAAAGAGTCAAATTATGTTGTTCGTAGTTTTTAAAACCAATATTTTCAGCACTTCTATTTCTCCCTTTAACAATAAACATGAAGTTATTAGTTACTGCTGACAGTTAGGTTGTTATTCCTTTCTGGCTTTCTTACAATTCAGGTCACTGTGATTATTGACAGTGGACAGGGATACAAAGATGATCTTCTAGTTGGGGCTGATGGGATATGGTCAAAGGTAAATATTCAGTTTTGCAAATTTCCAAGCAATATAAGCTTTCTTGACAATTACCAAAATAATTCTTGCAATGTATAATGTATTTGTCCTCCTCAAGGATTTTTGGGAAACAAAAGATACATTGCTGAAAATGGCAGTATTTTGTCTTAGGAATTGGAAACAAATGTGTGACTGGAACTATGCTTTGGGATGTACCTTTGACTCTGGGACTGGTTGGTTGCCTTTCTTTCAACACTTTCTTTCAGCAGGTCTGCAGAAATTTGTTTGGGCACACAGAATCAGAATCTATGTATTCAGACTACACTTGCTACACAGGCATTGCAGATTTTGTTCCTGTTGATTTTGATACAGTTGGGTATGTGACATTAGTTCAGTAATATCACTAACTCATTTGTAATTCATAATTACTTTGATTGAGTTGCTTGCTGTCAATTATTCTTCAGGTATTAAGTTTCTCATGGTCACAAGCAACGTTTTGTTTCGTCAGATGTTGGTAGAGGGAAGATGCAGTGGTATGTATTTCACAAGGAACCATCTGGAGGTCTAGACGGTCCAATTGGTATGTACTGCTAGATCTGGACCTTTGCCAATTGATGATGTTTATGCCTTATAGTAGGACCAATACACAGTTTGAGTCTCTATCGACATTATTGGCTTAATTTGTTTATTGTTCTTCAATCTAACACAAACAATGCAATATTAATAAGTTCTTTAAAAAAAAAGGAAAAGTACCCCGAAGAGACAATATATAGTGGACGTTGTAATTAGGTTATGTATGAAGTCACTACATTAAGTCATTCACATCCTGGGAGTAACAATTTTTAGTGGGCAAAGCAGTCCATATTAGATTTGTTGATACCAGAAACTTTTCAGTGGCAAGTTCACGGTTAGGAAGGAATATTGATGATGCAGCTTGGCCATATGTTTTTGGTTGTTGTTTTCACAGGTAAGAATGCTTAAAATCTTTGAAGGATGGTGTGATAATGTGATAGAGCAATGGCTTGCAACAGACCAAGATGCCATTCTTTGCAGTGATATTTATGACAGAACACCATCATTTAGCTGGGGGAGAGGTCTTGTGAATTTACTTGGGGACTCAATCCATGCAATGCAACCTAATTTGGGACAAGGAGGTGCTTGGCAATTGAGGTTTGTATCTTTTTCTTTTGCCTGTCAATTTACTGTCTCATTTACTCTGAATATCTAACGCTGTAAATGCATTTCCCATTCTTATCCTAATGACAAATCTTATGGTTTGTATTTTCTTTTTTGTTATCTCACACATTTTTGCTGCTATATTTTATCTTTCTTGTAAAAAATTTCCCTTGTTAACAAAACCACATCCAAGCAATAAAGTTATTCTTGATATAATCTCAGCATAACCATCTGACTCTTTTTGTTTTAGCAGTTAAAGACCAGAACTTGACCTCCTCTTTTCTGGTTGCAGGACAGCTACCAACTGGGGGTTGGAGCTTGATAATTCTTGGGGACAAAGCATGCAATCAGGGAGCCCAGTTGATGTTGTCTTGGCTTTAAAGAGGTAAGAAAAGATTTTTTACTGGCAAAAAACATTTTGCCAATGAATTTTAATATTCAAGGAACCTATAAATATAACACCAAAAGTTAAGAGCCTTTTATGCAATTAAAACCATAAGAATCCAACAATGCCTGGACAAAGGCACTCTATGTAGGGGAGGAAAAATTTTGGACTATTGAGTATCATACTGTAGATGATAGGTCTCTGCCCAAAATTATTTTAGATTTACAATGATTTTCTGCAGCTCCACAAGGTTGTTTAAGTCAAAATTTTCATGGATCAATTATAAGTGGACTAGATTCCTTCATCTTTGGGCTGCTTACTCTGTCTGATTTACATCTTTCCGGTTATGAGAGAGCTAGAAAACTCGGAGTTGCTACCATTCATGGACTAGCAAGGATGGCTGCAATCATGGCATCAACTTATAAGCCATAGTTGAATGTTGGATTAGGTCCTCTATTGGTAAGAATATCCTATACACACACAAACATGAGATTGAAATAATCAATGGCGTAAACTGAATGAAATTTTCTCTTCATCTCATGAAGGTTATAACCTTATTCAGGAAGAGTTGGTGGGAGAATATTTATCAACATCAGAATGTTTTTAATGCTGAGTTGGGTACTAGGAGGCAATGAGTAAGATAAGAGAATCTTATTTCAATTTCATTTGACATAAAGATCATTTGGGAGCATTTTTTCCTTGTTTCATTATGTTTGAAGTTACAAATTTTGAAACCAGAAATTATGTTGGTCTTCTTCAATGTATCAGTTCTAGTGAGAATTGTTGCGCAGTACGAGTGCTAGGAAGAACATTGACATCCTTGAACTTTCCGTTCGAATAATGCTGGCTTCTCTCATGTAAAAGGAGCTTGGTCAACAGCAAGTTCCCTAATATTGTGCCTCTTGAAAGTCTAAAGTTCCTGGAGAGTTTAAACATCTATTTTCGTATTACCCAAGCCTTTGTAAGCACTAGAAGAACTGCATTTGGATTTTCAAGAGTTGCCCAACTAATTGCTCCAGAATTTGCAGTACTAACATCGAATTTAATGTGCTTTATTGATTTACTACACTTGAATTGACAAACATGTTCATTTTCCAGCTCGAAGCTTGAAGGTAGACCATTGCAATGCAGACTTACTGATAAAGTATGTGAGTTTTTGAAGAATTTAGGTCATTTCATCATAATTTTAATGTAGTTACAGCTGCTTTTCATCTTTCATCAAGATATATTTACCCTTTTATGGCTAATTTATAACTTGTCAATTAATGAAGGCAAGTGATCAGACACGGAAATGCGCATAAAATGGAAAGAAAGTTGAAGTGAAAAAATAATTATTAATAGAATTTCGTTTCTATGGTTTGACGTCATTCTTTGAAACTTGCGTAACATCTTGCTAGGAAAAATTTTCTTTTTCTTTCCTTCGCCTAAATAAGTAAAAATTACAAAGGGAAAAAAAAAAAAAGAACACTAAACAAATAATAGTACGATATCAAACTAAACCTATCTTTGTTTTGTTTCATTTCAACGAAATTTTCTTAGGAAAAGAATTTCGAAGACATTACATCTAGAAAGACAGATATTTCTGGAAAAAAAAAAAACACATAGAAACTACGTAAAATTATCCAAAAAAAGCACACAAAAAATCAGAAAATAAAAACTTCAGCAAACAGCCGTTAAATTTTTCTTCGCTATATCCAAAGTTTCTGAACTTTGAGAAAGTGACATCCACTCATAATTGTCTCAAGCAATTACTAATTTTGCTTAACTTATTTGGCAAAATGACTCTTTTTGTTTTTTTTTTTTTTGCCTCAAGCAATAACCAATTTGGCCTACGTTATTATGCAAAAGATAACTAGGGAGAAAACGAAAAACAGTAATAATATTAGCCAACATAAAGAATACAGTACCAGTAGAAGCCTAGTGGTGCAATTGGATGTCCAGACAAGGTTCATTAAAGGTCAACGTGTTGTCACTATCCAAACTTTTGATAAATTAAACCTTTAGTACGTTGAACCAAATTTCCAATCACTCATCAAAATCAGAATTCAGCCCTCGATGGTAAGTGTTGTCTGTTTCTTTGCCATCGCAATAAAAGACATCCCATTCATTCCACAGCAACCATAATAGGTCATTCTTATGAGGACTAGACCAAGTTACCAACAGTCCACCACAGCCGCCACCATAATGGATGCACCTTCAGATTTTGTCATAAAATCAGTTGGGCAGTATTCCAGTACCTTAAACCAGTTGACGTTCAGGATTTTGTTGAAATCTGGTGCAAAATTCATAGTATCCCCCTTCCAGCCAGCCATGCAATCATGGAATTCAGGATTTTATTATGTTTAGATATCAGGTTTAAGCCTACTTCGGTCCCTCTAAAAGGGAAAGGTATATAATACACCACGTGCATTGCCACGTGGTGTACTAGAACCAATAATTTATCGCCATGTGGCAATGGTGGGTCATACCTTGTATTATTTGGCAATGTATGATTGGTTCTAGTGCACCACGTGGCATGCCACGTGGCGCGCGTGGTGCACACAATACTCACTCCTCTAAAAGTTACCATGGCTTTTGGAGTGGATTTGTGGGGTATAGTTTACGTCTAGTTACCATTCCTCCTTTCAGTTGGAGTTGAGTGGGTTAAGTTCCCCTTTTCCCTTCCCCCAATTGTCAAAAAAGAACAAATCTCACATCGGGAAATCTGGTTGTTAGGTCTCTAGGTTTAAGCTCCTTCGGTTACTCTAAAAGTTACCATGGCTTTTGGAGTGGATTTGTGGGGTATAGTTTACGTCTAGTTACCATTCCTCCTTTCAGTTGGAGTTGAGTGGGTTAAGTTCCCTTTTCCCTTCCCCCAATTGTCAAAAAAAAAAAATACACATAGAACACACTACAAACAGGAAATCCCAAAAGAAGTAGTGGATAGTCTTTTTATTTTTCAATTTTTTAAAGAGAAGTAATACCAAAAGAACAAACACAATCATTATTATATTACAACTCGCAATTTTTGATTGTTTTAAAGACTTTTTTAATCAAGGGCTCGTTGCCAAAAATTATGTGGACAGTAGACGAACAAAAATTTGCTTGGGCTTCACTGGTCGATCTGCCCGTAGACCCGCAGACACAACAACTAAGAGTCCAAGACCAAAGCCTAAAGGAAAGAGCGACCCAGCTCAGTCAGAAGGGGTCCAGCCAACGGCTATGAGCCACGTCATCCCGGTTCCCTTACACCTGTAGTCTTCTTGGGCAAAAAATCACTCGTCATTTGCACGCGCGAGAGAGGCCTTCAGGCGGGAGTGGCGGTGATGGCACGTGAAATAAGAGTCACCGGCGGTGGAACAACACGTGACAGTTCAATAACGGTCATTCGGATTAATTGACCGTTGAAGAAATTTATTAATTATCCTAGAAGACCAAGCAAAAATAATTATTGCATATCGGACTAGTCCACACTAGCATAAAAGAAAAAGAAAATAATATACTTTTTACTTCTAATTATCGGGATCTAAAGTTAATCGTCATTTTTTGTTCCTCTGACTGCGTAATTATTGTGTGTTTACCAAACAAATGGATCCTAAGGCTGAGGTGTGGTCTTTTTCAAAATTATATTTTCACAGTAGACCAACCCTTTCATTCGAGTGCGAATATTTGGAAGATTTATAAGAATTTGTGCTGTCAAAAAGTAATTGACTGAAGTTCTTGAAGTAGGAAAGACAGGTCCCCCTAATCCGAAATTAACTACGTAGCTGTCTGTGACAATTAATTATTAAGATTAAGAATTTGATTAGTGCAATGATTAGGAAGAACGCTCTTATCAGAGCCTTCCCTTCCTTTATTGACATGGTAAAAACCTTTTTATGGTAGGAAAAGGACCAAAAAAAACATAGCATGCGCTCTAGCCTTGGAGCTAAAATGATGGTGTCAAGTACAATTTAGAACAAAAAAAAAAAAAAGTTGACGATTATAATGACCATGTTAGCCTAACTAACAGCGAACATACTCGCAAAAATCTAGATAAAAAATTTTTCTATGCGAGCAGGTTTAGATTATCCAAAACGATCAACCACAAATAGGTGCCATAACTCATCAATGGCCAAAAATGGTTCGTGATTTCAAACGTTAAATTGTTCATCTCAATGGCTGAATATCTAGCTTAGTTAGTCTCTAAAATATCCGATGTCTAATCTTCAATGTCCATGTCTTTCCGCTTGGATGCTCCCAAAGTGGCCCCAAATTACTAAAATCTGTGATCATGGTTGATCCCTTTTTGATTAGTTCGGTGTTTGAGACTTTGATAGAGATGATAGCTTTATTTTCGGTGCTTTTAGAATGTAGCCGTTCCTTGGATATTGTTGCAACAAAAGCATCAGGCATGTCTTCAACTACAAGTGGAACTAACTATATCTATCTTTAATTGAAAAAAGAAAATAAAAGTAGCCATAGCTAGTACCTACTTTTGCAGAAAAACCAAATTCTAATGTTCAGCTAAAATTGGAGGAAACGCTCACAAGATGTTTTTATTCGTTTTCTATTTTTGGTCTGCTACATCCAACCAATTTTATACTTTGTTGCCACAAGAAGAGAAATTTTCCTCTTGAGTTCTTCATTTTGAGTTCTTTTGCGTTTTTTTTTTTCAATTTCTAGCATCAATTTTACCTTTTATTCGGTTTGGTCTAACATCAACCTTATTCAATACTCACCGTTTGGTAAACTTGGAAAGTTGGCTCGGAAGAAGAAGTCCCCAAACTTCGTACAGAATGACATAAATTGCACAACACTCATCAATTGTCTATAAATTTTATTTGGGTTCTAACTAGAACAAGATTTTAATTTTGTAGTGTAGTAAAGAAAATGAAAGGAGCCCAACCAAATATGATCAAAATTTGAAAGGAGGAGAACTTTTTAAATGATACAATTGGAACAGTACCATAGTACTTGTAGAATATTTCTTTTTTCGTACTTGAACTCGAATAACAAAAGCATCACCTCGTTGTTCTGTCTCTCAAAAGCTAAACGGGGGGAAGGTTTCGTTGTCAGGTTTTGCACTTTTGCTTTCCTTCCTTTCCTTTCCTCTCCCATCGGGATACCACGTCCCCTTCCCCAACCCTTAAATCTTTTCCCTTTTTCAATTCCAAGGAAATTATACACGCATCTCCATCAAATTCCCTCTGTCTGTCCATCTCTCTGGCATCAAACTCAGATTTACAGTTTCTCAAAAGAATAGAGACATTAGTCAGACACATTTCCTTTCACTTGTTATTCATACCCGTGTAATCAAAATCACGCCATTATTCATTACCCGCTCAACTCAACCTGCAAAGGGGAAAGTAACAATTATTAACAAGAAAACAAATACAAAAATTGAAAAAACAAATTAAAAAAAGCCCAAAAAAAAAAATAATAATTACACGCACATTTGAGTTGTTAAGTATACTAACAATCTGGCAGAATAAATCTAAACCCCACCTATCGCCCACTAGCGCCCCTACGTATTCAATGCTACGACTCGGAACAAACAACGTCGTTGCAGTCGCTTATCTAGGAAGCAAATTGCTGCTGTCCCACCCCAGCTAGACCACCACCACCACGGAAAAGTATACAATACACCACGTGCATTGCCACGTGGTGTACTAGAACCAATAATTTATCGCCATGTGGCAATAGTGGGTCATACCTTGTATTATTTGGCGATGTGTGATTGGTTCTAGTGCACCACGTGACACGCCACGTGGCACGCGTGGTGCACGCAATACTCACTCCACCACCACCACCAAGTGCAATTGATTTGAACTGATCAGGTGCAGAGTGATTCATTTCATTTCAATTTTCAGTAACTTGGGCACTCGCCTTCTCTCTCCCAGGTTCGACCGTGGGTCCGATTAACGTCTCTTTTTACTCACAAGGAATCACACGTGCGTTTCCCCCTTCGAAACCTGCGTAAGTTCACCTCAAAAAACATATTCCCCATTGATCTACTACAAGCCAAAACAATATTTGAAGTTTTTGCAATTCCAATAGCTTAGCTGTCAACAACATCATTTTTGTCAAAGCTAATATTGCAAATGCAAGAAAAAGTAGAACACGCAGGAGGAATGTTTCAAAACCAATCTTTTTTTATCATGTAATAGATATGCCAAGATTTAGCTCAATAAAAGCATTTGCATTAGATCTCTTTATTCTTTAAAATGTACAACATAATCAAATTATAGTACTTGGTAGTATTTGTTTTCTGTTTTGAACTCTTCGCTAGTAGTGGTAACAACTTTGATACATGCACTCCATATTTTCCATATTTAAATGTATACAACAACTCGTGTGATATCATTTCCTTCTTCTTTTTTGCTTCTACCGAAATTCATATTTTTTATCTCTCTCTGTATCCGAAGGAAAGAGGCAAAAAGCAAACTCGAGGTATCGAAAATCTAAAAAACCAAAAAGAAAAAAGAATCTCGATGTTTGCTGGTTTGCCCCGATTATAGTAGCGAAGGGCTATTATCATCATCATGACGACAGGGAAACCGACTCAGCCAGTTTCCCAATTTTCTCCACCAACTCTGGAGATAACTTCTTAGCCGGTTTCCTCTCCTTCTCCGACCGGAAATCGAAACCCAAGGCTTCCGAAACCTCCTCGGAGCTCCACCCGGCTTTCCTAAGCGTATCAGAGAACCGATCCGCTTTAACCAGGAGAGCGTCCATAACCGCCTGATTATCCAGTAAAACCATGTCGCCTCGCTCAAAGAACCCAGATGCTGACACGTGTACAATCTCAGAGACGTCCGATTCGTCCCACCCGCCTTCTCTTAGAACCGACCCTATTTGCTCCACGTACTCCTCGACCCATTTGGGGATTTCGGACCTGGGCATATCAATATACCTCTCTGGCGATGACGATGACGAGGAAGACGAGTTTGAGTTCCGGCGACGACGATCCACGGCCGCGTCGCTCCAGAACTCCACCCATCTCGGCGTTCTACCTCTGCCGGCGGCGAGAGTATCGAGGCTTCTCCTCGAAAAATTTGTCGACGACGATCCAGCTGTCTTCTCGCTCACTGATCGTTGTCTGGATAGAACCTGAGGGTCTGAGCTCTGAAACAGCGACGATTCCCTGTCGAAGAAATCGGAGAGATCAAAACCGCAGCAGAAAATCCGATTTTCATCGACGTAGAAAATGGGGTTACCCGCCAAACAAGGATTACAAGGAATGTAACAATGGTTAAAAATGGGGATCAAAAGTGGGGCCCGTTTGAGGGCATTTCTGGCGATCTTGAGCGCCTTTTCCGGGTCGGATGGCCTGGGCCCCCATGATTTGGACCACAAAGAATTTCGGGCTATGTGAAAGGAGATAGCAGCAATAGGGAGGTTAATGGAGGCCTGGAGCTGAAGACGGGACGGCCCGGAAGACCGCCAGTCCGGGAACCCAGGCCCCAGCGGCAACCCAGCTGAAAGAATAGCTTTAAGGTCAGGCGGGAAGCCAAACCCGAACTGGGCTTCGGCCCGTGCAAACTCCGATTCGCTTAAACCGGGTTGGACTTGAATACCCGAGTTCTTCAGATGGGTTAGCACTTTATCAGCTAAGGAAGTGAAGGAAATGAGACTATTGCGCGGAGGAAGAGGTGTGGAGGGAGTTGAAGCGGAGGCGGCAGCGGCTCTAGCGGAGAGCCGCCGGAGACCAGCCACGTGGGCCGGGTTTAGACCGGTCATCCTCCGGTCTACGTCCACCATTGTCACTAATAATAAAGATAGGCTTTTTAATGGTCCTTGAAGAAAAACAAAATGAAGATTTTATGTCGGGTCTGCGAAAGTTAGCCGGAGAATGGTAGCAGAAAAATGGGTGTTTCGGAAGAGTTGAGAGGAAGAAAGAGTGATAATGACAGTGGAGTGGCAATGGAGGAGTATTTTTTTTTTTCAGAGTAAGAGAAAGAAATGTGGGCTATATATATATATATATATATATAAGGAGGGGGTAGAGGGATGGGGGCCCACATTTGGATTTTGGTAATTGACATTTTGGTTGAAAGCGAAAAAAAGAAAAAGAAAAAAATTGTTTGTATTTTTTAATCTTTGATTGCGGCTGGGATTTTGTGGGTGTGAGTGAGATAGTGAGTAAGGAGTGTTGACAGATCAATGTTGTTAATGAAGGATTTATTTACATAAAGAAATTTGATGGTTAAATTAAAATGGTCTAAATTCTATTCTTTTGTTTTGTGAGGATATATGGACACCTAAACTAGCAATGTAAAATATATTTGTTTTGGGAAGAAATAAGAGTGAAATAAAAATAATGGTGGGGCCTACATTACCTTTGCGTACAATGTCCACCTATTGCAAACTACTTGCACATTAAACTGCATGCAAGTATAATTAATTATTCGACTGTGTGTATTTTAGTGGGGAAGGGGTGAGAACGGTAAGTACTTAAATGCTTTCAGTATCTTACTGTTATTCCAGATCAGTATTCATACGGTAGACTTTTAATCTTCAAAATACGGTCTATTTATGTGTAGCAAATATATAAAGTTTAAGATATATGTTTCTTTTATTGTCATTATTACGTGACAAATATGAAGTACTATATGAATTAGGATTTGGGAGTAAACTGTTTAAAAAGATATTCTGCTTTTTCTGCGAAGTGTTTCTTTTTTCACATACATATATAGGAAAATATGGTTTACACTTACCATAATCTCAATCTTTAAAACCATATTCATGTTTTCTTCAATGAAAAAAAAAAAAAACTTTTTCAAGCACCTATACCGTAATTGGCTTGTGGTCTTGAATTGTGCTTTAAGATAAATTTAAAAAAGGAGAATACGTATTTACTTTCTCAATTTCATTTTTTTCATAATGAGATGCATAACCAAAAATACGATTAAATTGCAGTCTGAAGTATACATTTGTAAAGGGGAAAAAACGAGACGTGGCGAGTAATCCGGCAAAACACCAAATAAAATAGTCTCTCTTAATCGTAGGCTTTGTCGCTAAGGATCGAGAACAAAAGTCAAACCAATCTCATAGTAATATATAATGTACAAAATTAAAAATCAAAATAAAAAAACTACTAACTAGTACTGAAAATAGCAAAAGCATGAAGTATCTCGATTAATCCGAGGTACTTACACACCTGTACATGCTAGTTACCTTCAAAATAGTTTGAATCCATAAGAATTTTTCATATTAATAATTACCAAATAAAGATTAAAAAAATCCTGATTTAATTTTTTAAGTAATCCCGGAATTAATGAAATTCATTTGCAAGTGGCTGACAAGAAATTACTTGCGGTTCTTTAAAACTTTCTAATTCAGCTCAAAGAATACGAGGACTTTACTTCTTCCTTGCTGTACCTCCCCCCCACCAAAAAAAAAAAAAAAATCCAATGAGACACTATATCAGACTATGCGTTAATATCGGTGACAAAAATCAATGATATATAACCATCTCATTATTCACAAATCGGTTCTTCCTTCCTCTTAGCCAAATATTTTTATTCTCATAAATTACATGTAGTGCGGTTAATATTATTTGTACTTTGTTGACTATATTGTACAAGAAGATTTCACTTTCATTGAACAGATAAGTTGTTTGCCATTCATAAGTCACTTGCCTTGACATTTAAGACAGACACGACACAAACTTTTTATCTTAAATGGATTCATGAATATACTTTCAACCCCACTCATTAATGTTCCCAATGTCATTGTGCTAAAATTTTTGGAACGGAAACAAATGTCAAAAATCATTCCAATACTATAAAGCCTAAATGAATGTTTTGAATTTGATAACCACAAATGACCAACCAAAAATATTAGTTAAGAAATCCTTAGTGAACTTCAAGAATTCATGGCTTTTTCTGGTGATCGAGTGGGGATAAACTGCAACTACAGTTGGTTATGCGTTTAAAGACATTGAAAAGCAGGCAACTGCCGGCAGTTATATAAATTATTTCTGTTACGTTTTCAGTTTATAAAATGGAATTTCGTGAAACCAAACGGAATCTCTCTACTTTCTTTGCAATTCACATATGTTCGCATCTTACGTTTTGTGCCCTCAGTATCATCATCATCCTACAAGTAACCGGTAGTTTGCCAAATGACAAGGTACTATTTCTCAAAAGTTCATATTTGTTAGTATAAACCTAAAATGGTACCTCAATTTCGAGAAAATACAAGGAATTTCAGAATCAGAATAAAGTAATAATGCACCTCAATTTCTTAGTCTCTATTGCATTCAAGTGAATGCATTAGTTTTTTCCCTGTTAAATTAAGCTTGTGATTAGGACTAACGGTCATGTATTTAAACCTATCACGTTATAAAACGCTGACAACTTCGTATGTATACCATTTTTATTTGATTATTTACTGATTGCTCTCTGTCAATGTTTCAAGAAGAAGGTTTATTTTATTTGGAAGTTAATTGATGGTTGACTTCGATGATCTTGGGCTAACATGTGCACATCACCTTAGAAATCGGCACTCTATAATATAATTGGCTGGTTGATTGGTTTGTTTGAAAACAATCATCTTTGGCCGGTAAAGATATCATCTGTCAGCCATTTGACGGCCAAATTTTCTTCATCTTACGTTTCACCACCGTTTATTACATATCTATTGCCGAAACAAATGTACATGTCTATATTACTGACAAGTTATTGTCCAATGAAAAATAAAAGTAAAAAAGGTAAATCAACGTGAGACAAACCTTAAAAAAAGAAATCTTAGATAGCAAATTGTCATCACTTTGATTTCGCAAGTACTTAACCTTGTTGAAAGCAAGATAGACACACATATCTTGGAAAGTTTGGTGAATAGAAGAGGGGTAGAACTAAAGAATCACCTGCAAGATTTTGTAGCTTCACATACAATCTTTCACAGCAGTGAAAATTTCAATGTTTAGCTAACTTTGAGACGTAGATAGGATCCTTTGCTCTGCATTGAGGGGATCCTCTTTGTGATTCTAAAAACTCTACGTGTTTTCTTGATGCTATTAATATAACTAAACCTCTGCCTAAAAGTAAAAAAAGAAAAAGAAAATTTCTAGTATATTATATACTAAAAAAATTGTACTGTTCACCCCAAGTTTTGAAATATATAAGAAAAAATAGTTTTTGAAATATTCTGAAGGCAAGATCAAATCCCTTGTCTGCCGCGGACAACATGAGTCAGTGACCAACTATGATCTATGATCGATATTCCTCAGTGGATCGATATATTTCTCAATATCTGAAAAAGGATCGGGAAAGCAAATGCAACCCTTCACCACATACTTCCTCCACCTTATGACAAAGACCTATGCAATGGTCGGTTAATTAATTATAAAAAAAGGAAATGGTCAATCCAAAGAGAAAATATTGGTTACGTGAGATTAGATTTGTAGGAGTAATAGGAGAGCAGCAGGGACCAAGCGGCTATGGCTTCTCACTTTCACCAAGACCTACAACTACAATAGTCCAGGAGATGTCATTAAGGGTATCAGAGATTTGAGAACCGATTGCCTTAGGGGGGCATGCTACGTAGAAAAGGATTGAACAAACCAGGTTTCCTGTCCATGGAATAAGTGGGCAAAATTTGGGGTAGGGGGTCCATGCATGTTGGACATAAACAAAGAAAACTCACCTACTCTTTCATTTTGAAATTCGACTAGAGAGAAAATGTAGTGGGCAGCATTGCTTTCATGTCTTCAACTCCATCTTACATGCATGCTCCCTTGGTCTCTGTTTAGTCAAGTCATGGCTTCTTAGCTGGTGGCCTATTCTTTCTGAAATGCGTAGCATGGTGAAACAAAGATGGTGATTACTCTAATGATACGCAGGTTTCACATTAAATTAGGTTAGATGAAATGAAAAGCAACCGTTTACATCCGCACGCTCGCCACTTGCGAAGAATTGATGATTGAACAATAAGGTTTTTGACTACGACCCTAAAGAAAGTATGCACTAAAAGTCTTAACTTCTCTAATGCTGTTTCTCATTGTACCCAAGTTTCATGACAAATAAATTTGTGGGATTCCAAGAGAATCAAATCACCATTATATTTGTCAAATCAACAATTTTATTGGTAAAGTTACTTTAATTAGTGAGGGCCATATTGCATCCTCTTGCTAGCCGCCACAGATAGAGTCATATCTGCATCCTTCCAATGCAATTTTTAACACTACCGTAATAAGTAAAAGACAGTAAAACTTAACTGCGCCTATAGAACAGGTGATTCACTAACAAGCTTTTAATCTCACTGAAATCATAAGAAAATCTTTGCTCGGACAAGCCAAGCACAGTACAAGAAGAGTACAGCAAAATAGAATAGGTATCAAGCAAAATCACATGACCCCCAATCATTTATTTCAACTTTTTGAGGACCGGATTAACTTTTCTGAAGCAACTTTTTGCGGGTTTGTATTCTGTAAGTTTGCAACCAAGCCAGCTTCTCCGGAAATCTTCATCTGGTTAATTATTTTGGAGTACATACGTAAATGATTTTATTACAACTTAATTAGCATGGACCCATGACCTCTTGTGTGTGTCTATACTGTCTATACGTGATTAGATGGAGCAATGAGCAATATACATCGCTGATGTTATAAGTAATCAAATCTCAATTGTTCAGTGCCTATGTTGCAGCAAGGAAAGAAAGCGCACGGTTACTACGAAAAAATCATTATGTAGGGTAGATATTAGCGTATTCAAGGTCCTATAATAGTCACGAATAAGTAGCACTAGGGATTTGGGCAAAAAGCTTTTACTAGTTTACTAATTGAAGAGAGATTCACCATCCCATGTGCTCCCATCAACCTTCTTATAATTAAAAATTGATTTAAAATCAGCCTATAATGGGTGGTTACAGCCTAAACAAAGTTGGTTTCCCAAAAAATAGATCGCATCATTAAGTCATTGTGTTTACATAAACAATATAGAGTACACGATAAAGGTGCATAATACTTAAATTAATTAATCCAAAGAGTTCTTTTGAAAGCGATTGATTGATAAAATTAGATGTCACATACGATTCCAAGTTAGTAGGTGGGGTACGCAAAGAATGGTATATTACTTAATAAGCAAATTATGCAGCTAATTATATTGTCAATCAAGCTTCTTAAAAGTGGTTTTTGAATTTTTTAATGAATACTCGTGAAAGGGGAGGTCCGAGACATGGCCATATCCTTGACAAGGTTTAAGGGTTTTAGAAGGAACTCATTCTGATCAGATGGGATGTGGACTCCACTTGCATTATGGTTTCTACTTGGATTAGGATTAGGATAGGCATTGTAGGCAATGTCGATGGACTAAAACTTCTGCCACTCGAAAGCAAAAGGACTAAAGTATAATGGGAGCTCCCTCGTGTGGTGATTAAACTTTTGATCTCATCTAATCTAGATAACTATAAAAAGAAGTTTTTGAGTAGGTTGAACTAAAATAAAGCATGAAAATGGAAGGTTAAAGGAAAAAAAGAGCATCTCTTTCATTTTCATGGGAGTCATTTGATGCGCGAGTGTGACTGGGATGGAATAAAGTAAGGTTCCATTGGCAAGTTGTGCTTTAGATGGAGTCCGCTGAAAATCCGTGAGCGGCACGGGATGCTTAAGATGCAAAGTTAAAGTCCAAAAAGCCCAAGAAAGGCAAGGCAAGGCAAGGAAAGGAAGACGAAGTTCTCAACGGGAAATATTTAGATGGACCCGGTCTACGGAATAGTTTCGTGAACCTCTTGATCCAGAAGCAGTCCACATCATTCATACGGTGGGCCAAGTGATGTGACTACTTCTGGACTAAGGGGTCCACGGAACTATTCCGTGAACCGGGTCCATCTAAGTATTTTCCGTTCTCAACCAACTTTCTTTCAAGTCATTCACAATTTCACATTAGAAGCATTTTTAATTCGACATCAGCGAATCGGTTTAAATGTCTTCACACTTCCAACCCACCATCTTCATCCTCTTCCTCAACGTTTGAATCATAGGTCTCCCCTTTCCCATCATCATCATAAGAGAACGATGAGAAAATTGCCAAGAAATGTAACCTGACGAAATCTGAGGAAGGAGGACCCAGTTTTTTGAAATGGCGGAGGCCCAACCCAATGCGACAAGTGCATATTCATTTGATTGGATTGGGTTTTCTATCGTGGGGCCGCCATGACTTACAGGCCCAACCCAAAGTGGTTTGTAGAATTAGTGGAAGAAATCCATGTCTGACTACAGAAATTCCGTACACGATTTTCGTACTTTAACAAAGCTGCCACTTGCTAGATACGAAGGAGTAGTTTTCTAAACATAACG
Organism: Mitragyna speciosa; assembly: GCA_024721245.1. Classification (NCBI taxonomy): domain Eukaryota; kingdom Viridiplantae; phylum Streptophyta; class Magnoliopsida; order Gentianales; family Rubiaceae; genus Mitragyna; species Mitragyna speciosa. Next base: position 3,902,574 of record CM045561.1, on the reverse strand, counting down.
AAACAGACAGGAATTCTTGTAAACAACGTAGAGTTGGTCACCGTAAAACCTTCGAAGGCTTACGTGGTTTGGGAGTCTAAGGATTCAAACTTTTTATCTCATAAAAAATCTAAATAGTGGGAGTTTAAGGGTTCAAATTTTACCTTTCATAAAAAATCTAAATAGGTGCATAATGCACTTGTTTGGTTCGATGGTAGTTCAGTCCTTATCGATTCTCTTAAGGCTCAGTTGGGTACCTCCCCTATAATGTAGGTTAGAAATAGGACAATATACTGTTGACTATTGATAAAAAAAAAGGACACAAATTCTTGTATTAATCACCTTTATTGTTTCACCAGTAAATTTTGTAATTTAAATAAGGAGTACAAAAATTAAGCATTGCATAATAAGATAAGAAAGTTATATTGTGACTTTTATTTTGACTACGAACCATGAACTAATTCTATATATAAAACTTATCAGAAAAACAATAACGAAGCTTTAATATCTTTGTAACAGCTTAAAACAATGTTGCAATACAAGTTAAAACCAAAAAGCTTATTGTTTTTATTGTTTTTTGCGATATTAGGCGAAGGTCAAGCGGGTGGTTACGACATTTTGGGCTGAAAGAAACATCCCCACTTTTGATCCTTACCAGGCATAAACAAGAATAAGAATACCTATCGCCGGCAATCATGCATCAGATAACTTAAAAATACATTTCCAATATTTTTCTGATCGCAGCGACATCGACAGTTACCATATTTTTAATGGCTAACTGCGTATAAACAACTTGTTTGCGTTACAGATTTCCCAAAAGATAACCTTCCGTCAAGCCATCCACTTTTTTCACGGCATTTCTTTCCTTTTTTTTTTTTTGGTGGAGAATCACGGCATTCCTTTCCTTGTATGAAACAATTGGCCCCGGAAACGGAATTCCCAGGAATATTCCTAGGTTCGATGTGCTAATATTCCTCGGTGATCTTACGTTGCGGACTTGAAAAAAAAATGTCCGCAAATTTACCATCTTCTTTTAGTCTGCTCATAATTTTCCTTAATTTATTGAATTGATGTCTTAACCAATCCGAATTCAAAATGGATTGTGCTTTCTTTAAATTACAACTTTTGACAGTAGCTTTTAGTTATTTATTTGCAAAAAAAGTTCTCTTAAGCCTATCTTGTTTAGAAAACAGTAAATGCTAGTAAATTTCGATCTCTGTTCAAAAGATAAATTCGGACCTACCATTTTTCCCTCATTAGATCCCAAATCAGCAGCCATTACATGATGGGCTATTGAGCTCCAAGTTGGCGAATCCACCTTTCCCAATCCAACTAACGTGTTTTTGTTTTTTTGTTCTCTCCGTTAAAGCAAATCCAACTAATTTTTGTTCTTTTTTACTTCCTAAATCCTGGAGAAAATAGTAGAGTAAGTACCACAACAAAAATTGTCAAAAAAAAAGTACCACAACAAAATCTTTAGGTAAAGCAAGGAAAAATAAAAGAACAAAGTTGACTTTTGAAAAAAAAAAAAGGAAAAATAAAAGAACAGGTCATCATGAGTCGGGTCAACCAACATTTAAAGTGGTAGTATAAACTAACCCATCAACCAAAACTAATCACCCTTCTTTTTAATTAACAAAAACCACCAAGCCATTGAGCTCTGCGCAAAACCTCCCTCGCCATCTCCCCGCCTTTGGGGTTGGGCGAGAGGATAGATATATTCATCCTTCATCATGTCCCACCACTCCTCCATTCCTCCACCATCACCGCCGCCGCTGACACCGCCGGAATTCATATCCGAGCCGCAGCAACTGCAGCCACTGCTTGCACCCACGTCGTCTTTGTTCAAACAAAAATCTTGGTCTCCAGACATCTACCGCGATCAGGCATGGCAACGTCGGAAGGGAAACCACAGCCTTCGCCGCAATCGACGGAGCAAGAGTGTTACTGACGAAGACCTTGAGGAACTCAAGGCTTGTATTGAATTGGGTTTTGGTTTTGACTCCCCGGAAATGGATCAACGATTGTCTGATACTTTTCCGGCTTATGGACTATATTATACTGTAAACAAACAATATAACGACATTGTTTCAAAGCCTGCAGCTTTAGCATCGCCTTTCTCCTCCAACGTCTCTGACTGGGATACGCCTTCACCGCTTGGCAGCGCTCATACCATCTTTGGTCCTGGTAATCATCTCCTGGCCTCTTCCTTTTTTTTTTTTTTTTTTCCTAAAAGAAATACTTCTGTTACCTTTTTTTCCTCTTTAATTTTATTATTCTTGGTTATTTGTTGCTGATAATTAGTTGGATATTGTTTTTCTCCTCCTTAAGTTTACTATTCTGGATTGTTGGTTGCTGATAATTAGTTGTAGATTGTCGTTTATTAATGATTAAGATTGTTTTGGGAATTCCGGATTAGAACTGTATGCTAATCAAACTGAGCTACCTTTCCGTATCATAAAATTCTGATTTCAATTTTGACAGAGGATCCTACACAACAGTAACTATTTCCGAATAAGAGCTGTTGATTCATTTAAGGAGTTTTTGTGACATTTTAAGTTTGATAGTTTTGCTGGGCATGCAATTTTAGATGAGAAATTGATCTTGATTTTTGATTGGGTATGTGTGAAATAGGTGAAAATCCACAGACGGTGAAGACAAGATTGAAACAATGGGCACAAGTGGTTGCTTGTGCTGTGCGTCAATCTTCAAGCTGACGATAATGATAGAATTGATGATCTTGAAGAAAATGGACGCCTTAGCAGATAAGGGAATACTGTTGTTCAATTTCAATCAAAAATCAAAAAGAAAAAAAACATTGATAGTTAGTGAAAAAAGTAACCAAATTCTAACGAATTTGGTTCCGGTCGATGTTTCATACTGTTTGATACAAGTCGTCCGACACCACCACCGACTTTAATTAATTGCTAGCATGCTTGGTTATTCGGTTGTGTATATTATTTTCCCAGTACCACCTCACCTACATGAAGTATCGACTTTGTTTACTGTTTGGATGCTTGCTTTCCATGATTTGTTTTATCGAATCTGTATAACGTTAATGCTTTACTTTGGCTTTTATCCTTTTCCCACTTGGGTAAGGTACCAGATTGCATCTCTCTTCTTTCCTTTTCCCACTTGGGTTAAGGTGCTAGATTGCATCTCTAGACTATGATAAATGATGTTGATAAAGACGAAAGCTTGTTGCTTTATTTGTTCCTTTAGATAAAATGTCGTTTGTTCTGTTAATGGATCGGTATCTATTTCTTATCTTTTGAAGGAGCTCCCACCGTCCTGGTGCGATGGACTTAATTCCTCCATATACTGCATGCAACTGGTTATTTCCTTGTACACCTTTGATGCACGAATTTTTTATAGTTCTCAAGATGAAACATAGGTGCCACGCTGATGGTGAAATTCAATAATTTCTGCTTTCTAGTTTTCTAATGAAATTGCCGTTCTTTTAAAAGTTAATACCAATCACCTAGCTACCAATAATTTAGTTAATATTTGCTATAAAGTCGTGCGCTTCATCTTTCTTGTACGTAATTGAAATCAATGAAGTTGTACTGGCACCGTTATCAACTCTCCCGGGAATTTTACGAGCATACTCAGTTTTCCATCAGGATGAACTATAGGTACATGAACTGATTATCCAAAATCATCAGAAAATTGTCTACTGATTATCAAATTAACAAATAGAAGTCTAAAATGGTAGTCTTTTTAATCAACTTTTTTATTTTTTATTTTTAAAAAGATAAACAGTGAATTATATTTATCCCTGACTTGAATTCAGAAAGTATCTTACCAGCTAAACTGCGCGTCTTATTACCAACTTGATTCCTGCTAAATCAAGATTCATGATAAAGCTGAATAAGTCATCTACTGGCTGTAAACGTGTTTTCCGTTGAAATGGGGTTGAGAAGATGCGAAATCCAATGGCATTAATTAGAACTTGGCTGCACGACTTGTGCCTAGTCATGGTCTGAATTATTACTACCACTACATCTATTAGTCGTTATATTGCTTTGGAGTACAGACGATTGAGAATTGACACACACTGTGACTGTCGCCTGCCCTGCAATTGGAGTATGCACTTATATACGTTGATGACAAGACAACCACTCGTGCTTGAAAATCCACCTAACGGTATAATTTGCCTGCTATTCACGGACCACTGTCCCAGCCAATGTCATTCTTCATGGGACAGATTGGGAAATTCTATTATAGACCCGGTCCATGTGAACTTAATGATCTAAATATAAGCTATCAAAATTTAGTGCACTGAGTTTTGATAGATCAGATCTGTATCCTTGAGTTTATATGCATCGGGTCCATTTGAGAAAAATTCGAACAGATTGGACTATTGTTCCGTCTTGTCTTGAAATCTCATTCCTCACAAATGATCCTCGTATTACCCTTAATTTTAGTGCTAGAGATTGCTATTTTTGGTATTTGCAATATTCTTAAAAAAAAAAAGTAAAATAATGCAAAAAAAAAATGTTAGTCTGATATTTTACATAACATAACACATTAACTAACTATACTTGCACAGAAACTCATAAGCTAAAGAGTCTATTTTGACGTGAGAACTTCAAACACTTGGAACATGTAATCCTATATTTTCACCATTGAAGTCAAGTTTATAGATGTTTAGAAAGATACCTATAAAATTTGATTTAGCGATTTCGTTTATGTCTCTGTTTCTCACTGTATGGTTACCAAAAAAAAAAAAAAGGACTACGACATGTAGTATAAAGGCCACCGGCCCACCGACAACACGTAAATGGGCCATAACTGAGTTTCTATGAATTAGGGCCTAGTACGGATGTTGCTGGTGCAGGCCACTTTATGTTCCCAAAAAGAATGCTAGATTACATATCAAAGTAATTCAGAGCAGGCTTGTATTCCCAGAAACCGTGCAATAGGAAATTTTAGCCCGTTGTGAATGGGATCCAGGATTAAGTTGACATCCTTGATATAAAAAGGTCAACAAAAGCCTTTGTTATGACTTGTGAATATTGAATTATCTGCCGACGCCAAATTTGTCTGATCAATTTGCGGGCTTATTTATGATCTTCGACTTGACCAGGTGATCTTCTTTAAAAAAAAGAAAAGAAAAAAGAATGTATTGACAAAGAACAACGCCAGGAAGTTTTGAGTTTGCGCGTTTAACGATTTGACCCTGGAGTAGTTTGACATTACTGCAGGTTCTAGGCGAAAATTTACAAATGTGCTTCTTTTTTTGACCGCATATTCTAATGACGTAATAATATTTCATATTAAGAACACACAGAGTCGGATCTTTTAACGTCGATTCGACCAAACAGAGAGGAAGCATTAAGGTTATTTCATTTGGTTGGATGTAAACCTTTTTGTGAACCAGCAAATATTTTTCATGGAGAATTTGAATTTTCTAACAAAATCCTTGGTGTCTACATATAATTTCAAAAATATTTTGCAGTCTTTACTAAAATAAAGAATGTCGATTATATAAACATAGTCAAATTTTCAATGTAAGGTTGTTATATGATGTTACATTGGAAGACAATGTTGTGGATAGTATCATAAGTATAAAAAAAAAAAATAGTTGTAAATTTTTGTAAGAGAATTGGTAGGTTTTTAAAACTAACGTTACATGAAGCCTCATTGGAGGACGATGGTGTGGAGAGCTATGTTTTTAAATTCGAACCGGATCTGCATGTAGAATCAGTCGAATTAAAAACTGGTCAGATATTCAGTCTAAATTTATTTAAAAAATTGAATTTTAAAAATCGATCAAATTCAATAAAAAATCGTATTTGACCGGGTTAAATGGGGTTTGACCGGTGAAGGCTAGAACTGAACAAAACCGGTGGGCAAAAAAAAGGTTGCAAGAAGTCTGGCCATGTGGGACCCTTATGTCTCTTGTCAGTGTCCTAGCTAAAAAACATGTAGGGCCACCATTAATGGCAAGACCAACAACCGTCCTTTTTTTTTTTCAAGAATATTCAATCCCTTCTTCTTCTTCTTCTTTTTTTGTCAAAACACTCCCTTCTAAATAGTAATTTTCTCTGTCAAGTAAAAACATAAATGTTATAATTTAATTGGGCTATAATTGCTTAGAGAGGATTTTAAAACAAAAATTATGTTTGCTATAATTATGGTGCAAACAAAAATATAGGGAAATAATAAATGTAGTAGAAAGGATTTTAAAACAAAAATAATATTTTTAATTACTAATAGTGCGAACAAAAATATAAGGAAATAATAAATGTGCAAACAAAAATATGTATATATATGTATATATGTATATATGTACACACGCATATATATATATATATATATATATGACGTATTTATGACGTCATCCAATTCAATCCCAAATCAATCCCGGTCGAACCCATTGACTCCTAAACTCGGTCGAGTCGATATCCGGTCCAAGTCTGAAAACATAGGTGGAGAGTAACAGTTACCTTAGGTATCGAAAAAGATGTTGATTTTTAATTAAAAATATTAAGTTTCTACAATTTACCACTTTTCCTTTTGGTAACTTTTGACCTTTTGAAAGCATCTCAATTTCCTCGTTCCTTCTCCAGTTCAACCCAAAATTCCATAAACATTGTTAGTTTCAGCCATGATTCAAAACTTCGAATACGCGTTAATTATTAACTTATTATACATCAAAGTCAAGTCAAAGTTAGAAAATTATAAATGATGATTTGTAAGTGCGTGCTATGTAATCACCTTGACAAAAGCATGTTGAATAGTTCAGGAGAAATGCAGAATAGGAGGGTCAAAACAACCCAAACGGAAGAAACCAAAAACTTGTAAGTCGTAACAGCGTCCACCCCCATAAATTTTGTGGGTGATCCGAAAATTCAGGGATGAATATGGATATGTTCTTTTTTCGAACACGTTTTCTCGGTCTTTTACCTGTTCATGTCGTTTGATATACTTAAAGTTCCACTGAATTGGGTGGTACTGATAATTATTTTTTCTGTAGTAATAATAATTATTACTCACTAGTGATCTGCTCTTTTCAGCCGCCCAGCTCTGTACATAATTTCCACTAAGAAAATGGAAAAAAAAGCATATACTTTTTAGACTTGATGCTCTAAGCAACTACTGGTTCAATGACTAACCTAATTAAACGTCTTGACGCAGTCGTAATGGAAGCGAAGACATTTATTGGCAACTTCTATTTAATTACTTTCCCAGAAAATCACATAACTGGATGAGGTTATTTCTCTCTAGGGGAAAAATTGGTAAAAATTTCTAAAAATAAAGAAAAGTTAAATGGCTCAAATATGATCGATCCCTGACTTAGCTAGGCATAATTATTGTTAACGTTTTTTCAATTTGTCGATCAAGTAATATCATAGTCAGCTTGTATATATTTCGAATTATCCATTGCTTTGGATCATACAATTTATAACATTTTCCCAAAAAAAAAAAAAAGTAACCATTTTTAAACTAGAACTACAGTCGGTAAAATACCAGGTCTAAAGCTTTTCACTGTAGTACTAGGTAGCTACACGACATAGTGCGTGGGCTGTGTTCGCTACATTGTACATTTTTGCATGGAAGATTATTGGTACGTTCACGACATGTAAAGATGTTTACGTATTTTTATTTTTAAATCATAAGCTCCACAAATAAAGTTACGGACCAACCAAGTATATTTAAGAATTTTCTGTCGTAAGGAAACTGCTGCTTATGCATTTATAGGAGTTGAAAACGACTTTCATTTTTGGGAATTCTGCTGCATGGACCACTATAGCATGTTAATGGAATGATTGAGACTCCATTAACTTTCACTGGAAGTTTCTTTGTAGGTGTGCATCTTGTTGCTTATTAACACTAAGTAATTCATTATCTCTTAGAAAACTTGGAAAAGTACATTAATGAAACCATTTTAACGACGCCTTAGCTGGGCACTAATTACCAAGTGTAAAATTCTGTCCCAAGGAGTTTTCAATGAGAAAGATCTCTTTTGATTAGTGACAAACACAAAATATGAATTCTGAGAGCCTAACTATTCTGTTTAGTGGATTTGTCAAAGTTGAGTGTACCGTAATCTTAGTAGGAGTGAAAAATGTGTTAAATGCAAATAAATTATTCTCACGTGATATGTAGGGTATAATCTTCTAAACAGAAAAAATGCAATTGACTCCATTTGATGTCAAACCCTACTGGATTCATATGTGTTTCTACACATCTTGAGCATCACCGCGTCTAAGAATAGCTGGTCATTGAAAGCACAAGAGGTTATATAATTCTTTCATACTTCATCTCATAAGAGAAATCGATATGGCATGCCAATTCACATGCTTGGGTAATTTCCCTTAGATTCTGCGTACTGAAAAAGTTACTACTTAAAGAGATTAGGATTGAAAGAAAAGGACTTCCATTATAGCAATTAGATTGCTTTCACATCTAGTTGGATTTAAATCACTGCCTTGAATTTCCGTGAGAATTAGATTTATTGCAATAAAATCAAGCCGGATGGTTCGGTAGGCGTCGATTGGATTTAGTTTTCAAGAGCCATATGTTTCAACAATCAAGTACTGAGTAAAACTTAAACCTAACACAGGCTTCCCCTTCCTCACCCTAGGCCCCCAACCCCAAAAAAAAAAAAAAAAAAAAAAAAAAAAGAAACCCCAAAGAAACCAAACACAACAAACACCAAAACCCACCCCCTACACAAAAAATAAAAATAGAAAATACTTAAATCCAAAAGCCCTTCTTAATTCTTATGAACCGTAAAGGGTCATGGAAAAATACACTCGTTTTATGCTGCTCTATTTTCGAATCCTAGCCCCTATATGCACAATATAAAATCTATTTTTCACGGTAGTTTTTTTGTATGAAGCCTCGAGGCAAGAGTTAGCAAAACTAATACGGGCAACATAAAATCTACTTATTCCAATTGTGATGGTGTTACTTGCATTCCTCTCTTTTCCTTATTCCTCAATTGTCAAAAAAAGAAACACAAGGCCGGTGTCCTACATCGGTTCTTGCTTGGGTTGTTAGCTTGTTAATAATCCTATAGTTATCCCATAAAAGTTACCATGGTTTTTGTGAGAAATTGTGGTGGTGTTTCTTGCATTCCCCCCTTTCCCTTATTCCCCAATAAATGTAAAAAAAAAAAAATATATATATATATATATATATATATATATACTTATTCCGTTACATTTTTTTGTACGACGCCTCAAGACATGAGTTAGCAAAAATTAATATGGACAATATAAAATCTATCTTTTACGATAAATTCTTTTATGGAGCTTGGAGGCAAGAGTTTGCGAAGTTAGCAGATATTGCTTTAAATTAAACATGCTTACACTTGCTACACTCCTCTTGTCTCTCAAAAAAAGAATATGAAGAAGCTGATACATTACTATTAAAAATATTACGCCATTGATTTTTATATTACTACCAAATTCAAATGGATAGCATACACAAGTTGAGACCTGTACGCCTCGATTTATTAGACTACGAGCAATAGATAAAGATCAAAGGTCGTATCTTCTTTCTTTCCATTTCATAAAAGATAAGCCGCATTAAATTTATGTAGAAGTCCGTTGTCCTCCATATTTGCCATCTTGAATTTGGATGGCGAATGGTACTTTGACTTGTCTACCATGTAACATGCATGTGCATTTTACTTTGTAGAAGAAGCCTAGAAGGCAGCCTGATCACCCTTTTGAATTTTCTTAAAATTTTATTAGAAGTTTCAAACTCAATAATTCAAACCGTGTTACTTTATATCAAATGTGTATGCGTCTGGATTAATAGAATAATGAGACGTATATCTGGAGGTGCTTTTGTTAGAAACAATAATTGACGCAATCAAGAAAAATGTTTTCATACAAAATTACTGCGGGAAAACTTGGATGTAATAAAGAAACGTCAAGGCGATTGAATGGGTCATCTTTCAGATGTTTGAAATTGTCTTGCTCCAATAAAAATAATTCTTTAAATAGAATATTTGCAAAAGCACGGCTAGAGTAGGGACAATTTTTGGATAGTTTTGGGCAGTTTAAATTCATGTAGGAACCTAGGTGACCGAGTTCCACGTTAGCTCGGCTATGTAATGTATCTTCATTGTTGATCTCCACCTTAGTTATAATATTTCACTAAAGCTCTGCTGCTTGACACTTCGGTTAATTACATTGGGAGACTAAATTTACTTTCAACTGCTATTACATCCTCATTAATGCTTTAACACCAATTGCTAATTTTGGAATATGGTTTGTCTTATCTCTAATATACTCATTTTCTCTTCCATTATGAGCGAGAACACACACACCCTAGAGCTCTAAGAAAAACACTCCTTCCATCTCTCTTCTTTATGATAGTCTGTTTACTGATTTAATCATTGGAGTGTTTATGGGAATTATATTCCCTTGCATGTGAGATTTCTTACTTGACAGGTTAGCCCTCTGGATGCTCACGTGGAACTTGTAAATTGAAGAATCTACAATTCACAGTGTCAGTTTTTTTAGTGGCATACTAGTGCTATTTGCTGGGGAATACTACATTGCATTCACACTATGATAGTTATTTAATTTATCTCAAATATGATAAATGTAAATGTAAAGCGACAATCCCTAGTAAATGACATTAAAGTGAAACTGGTAAAATTAGCACTGATAATCTGAATTGAGTTCTCGAGGTGTATCGATGTGAAAAAAGGATTTTGTGCTTTAGTTAAAAACTACATACAGAAAAGAAGTTGAATGCTGGGAGATTCAAAGTTCTCCACAGATTTTAAGAACTTTGGGCGCGATTCACTCTCGGGTGGCATATTTATTTGGACAAACTGGAATTGCTAGATTGTAGATACTACTATTCAACCGCGTGCTTCTGCGCAAGACAAATTGTTAACTGTTGCCGCTGTTTATGGCAACTGTAGTATACGTGGAGAAAATGCTGAATACGTAAAGCTATGATTGTCTATACAACCTTCCAAATGGTAAACAACAGGGGGGAAAAAAATGAAAGAAAAGAAAAAGGCAAACATATGAGAGCATCATATTTTGAATTAATTGAGTTAACTGCCTTCCACCGCAACTAGGAATCAACCGCAGCAGCAGAAAAGCTTCATAGCTAGCTAACTAGTCTGACGCATGACACGAAGCTTAGTCAGGAAAAGATTGAAGAAGCCATTACGCAACAAAGAAAGCTGGAAATTATTGATGCTTATTTTCGTTAGGTGATAGCCCTGCAGAAGGATTAATCCATATCCATTGCCAGACAACGTCTTCCTGTATCCTATTTACAAGATGCAAGGGACCTTTCTTATTTTCCAATTTTCTTTCCTAACAACTCAGAGTTAAAAAGCTGGCCGGAGGCATTATCGTATCCCAGAGAGAGAGAGAGAGAGAGAGAGGAGAGTACCAATATCAAACAAAACGTAGAGAAAAAAATAAAGGAAATAATAAAGCCACCATTTAGATTCTATTCCACGTTTTAATAATGTAAAATCCTTCCATCCATTTACCAAAAAAAGAAAAAAAGAAAATGAAAAAAAAAACAAAAGCAGACACTTATCATAATCAATAAATTTAACAAATATAAATATTACCCTTCCCCGAAGAAACAAACAAAAAATCACTCCACCCGCGCCCTCCCCCTCCCGCCACCAAAGTCTTCTCAGGACTCTTAATTACTGTCTTTTTCTCTCAATATTATTAATGATGCCAGGGTTTATTTTTATTTATTTATTTTTATAATAGCCGGGTTTATTTGAAAGAGGAGTACAGTGGGCCGTGGTTTCTAAATGTTTCTAGAACAAAGTATCAGAAGGCTAATACTAGTACAAGGCAATTTACTTCTACATTAGCACTTTCATTTGGTCTTTGGTACCCCATTGATCTATCTTTTGTTATTTTTATATTAAGTCTCGTACACGTCTCTAGAAAAAAAATCTCAAACCTCCCATATTGTCTTCTCTCTGCCTTCCTCTCGATCCCTCCCCTCGGAGAAGTTATGGTCTTGTCGCACTTCTGGCAGATTGGCAAAACAGCAGCTGAAGAAGAAAAACAGCACCAGCAGTACCACCGCCAAACTAATGGATTCTAGTTTCATTTTCATACCTTCGAACGACGATCTCCTTCACTCTCGCGTCTTCCTCTCTGGATTTTACTGCTGGGGTTGGGAATTCCTCACTGCCCTTCTTCTCTTTAGTTGTTCTTCCATCTAAGTTTCACCTTGCCTTTTTTTTTTTTTATTTCCTTTCTTCTTTTTTTAACACATAACGACTGACTTGATCAACATTAATTTTCTTATAGTTAATCAGTTGTAGTTTTTCTAAGTATTACATAATTTCAATAGCTCTTTCTGCTGGGCTTGTGGGGCTTTTGTGAGGGGTGAAAAAGAAGAAGAAGAAGAAGAAGGAGATGTCTCAAAGGACTGTTCCGGCGCCGTTTTTAACAAAGACGTATCAGTTGGTGGATGATCCGAGCTCGGATGATGTAATATCATGGAATGAAAGTGGGACAACGTTTGTAGTCTGGAAAACCGCGGAGTTTGCCAAGGATTTGCTGCCTAATTACTTCAAGCACAACAACTTCTCCAGCTTCGTTCGCCAGCTCAACACCTATGTAAGTTAATTTATCTATTGATTGCAATTACAATCCATTTAATCTTTAACTATTATATTACTTAATCTAAACTTTATGGTAGCAATGTATGCTTGAATTTTTCCCCATAATTGGAGTATTTTACTTGCCTTTTAAAGTTGTTTGCTATTAACAAAACAATTTAAGTAACCAAATACAGAAGATAACGGGTTTAAAAATACGAAATAGTTTTATATTTGACATACAATTAGACACTATAAAAAGTTAGATAGAGAATTTGAATTTCATATTTACTTAATAATAATTAGAATATAATTACGTAATACATCCAGTTAAATTGTTACTTTCTCTTAGTTGTTTGAAACAATAAATTGATGGACTGAAGACAAGGTCTACAATTTGTATGCGCTTTTAAAAAGAACAAAGTGGTTACGCTTTTGTAAAATTATTAGCGTATGTTATTCTAGGGGGGCGAGTGTATTTCAATTGTCTACACCGTCAATTTTTTGTAATTAAGCGTCCAGAACTTCAATAATGCAGTCATGATCATTGATCAAGGAAGCTAGTAGATCATTTGGATACAGAAAGTTCCTCCATTCCAAAACTCTTTTCACATTATTAAATGAATATATTTTGTACCTTGTAAAACACATAAGCCAAAAGTTCCTCTCCCCCTTCCCCACCCCCCCCCCCCCCCCAAAAAAAAAAAAAGTGTATATATAAAGGAAACATTAAACCAACATAGGGGTGAAAGTGAAACAAAACTTTTTTGAGAGGAAAAAAATCGTTTTCTCAACTACCCTTGGGAAAATGATTGAAATTGACAGAACTGTTTTACCACGACACTTTGTCTTGAGCAACTTGTATTAGGTGGTAATTAAGACTTAAAAAAGGGTTCTCTGTTCCTTTAATGAACTTAACCATAAAGACACTAGAAATAAGAACTCGGAAATGGAATTACAATCAAATCAAATTGTCCCACATCCAGCTGTGATCGACCTGTTTCAGCTGGCGGGTCCCATTATTGGCCAAAAATACCAATCTATTGCTTACAATGTCGGGGTTGAAAATTCAAGAAGCTGGCCCCACCTGCCGCTGCATCCGAAATGTCTATTTCCGTCTGACGAAAGATCCTGAACCGTGTCCGTGTGATGGACCACACATTTTGGCATCGTGTATTATGATCTGCTTCTCCCTCGCGTTTTTATTAGTCCGTCCTAGTTGTAGAGCAACCGGAAACATTCCTTGAGATCTTTTCACTTTCCAATTTGACGGCGCAGAAAAAAATTAGTTTCCTGCAACTAACAAATCCGTTCGCTGAGTACAATTTGGAGATTTTACCGTATTTTACTGGGAAAATGTAAAAATGTTTGGTGCCGGTCAATATAGTAGGCTTTTGTAGTAATATAATGTCTTTGCTGTTTGGTCTAAAAAGTCGTAAAATTCTGTTGGAACAGACCAAGTACCATCATATTTTTTGAGTTGCACTGCCTACATTTAATTAGTAAATTGTGCTCTTCTTTTTCCCATAATTTTCTTAACAGAGATGTACGGTAGAAGTAGGACGACTAGCACTTGAAATATATTACACTAGGAGTATCTCTTGTAGGGCTATGGTTCTCTGTTACAATTAAAATTTATTCCAACAGGAGTATTTGTTATAAAGTTATGAGTTATCTGTTACACATTATGTTGTTACACCACTTGAGTGAGTGACACTTATTCTTATCTTTGGAGATATAATTAGTGAGAGTACACATGTCTCTTACTCAAGTAGTGTAACATAACTGTAACATCACAAAGTGCAATGGAGAATCCCAAATCCTCTTATAGAGCATTGTCACACACTCAAGTAGTGTAATATGAGTGTAACGTCACAAAGTGTAACAGAAAATCATAAGCCGTCTTATAGGTATCTGTTACACTTTTTCGTGTGAGACTCATGTTACACCATATGAGTGAATGACAAATATATTCTCATAAATTATATCTCCAAAAATAGAAACACGTATCATTTACTTGGGTAATGAAACACCACTAACCCATATCTAGAATGCTCCAAAAAGAGAAAAAGAAAGGTTTCTCCAACTCTAATGGCCATCACATTCTGACTCTGTCACAAGTTTATATCCCTCCACAGAGTAGGATTTGATTTGGAAACTGTCTTGATGTTGATATTTGTCCTTGGTGTTTGTTTTATCAACAAACGATGTTATTTGTTGCAATTTAAGATTTATGCAACCAGTTGAAATAAACACAAAAATCATTGAAGGTGATTTTCCATTTGTGCTCATCAGCTTTCATCGATATTTTATTTTGTTTGATGAAGATGATAAACTGTGGAAATGAGAAACGAGAATAAAGTAAAGAACCGGAGAATTCAGTGTCAAAGAACGGAGGAAGCTACAAAGTGAACTTGAATATGCAATTGTTAGGTACCACAACAATTCTCATAAAGTCAAATTGATCAACTAAGATATTAGCTGATACGTGGTCTGCCTATTTGGACTTGTTTTAACTCAAATTACGAGTAAGTCAGGCCAAACGGTTTGTTTTTGGCCGGAAGTACGTCAAATTTGACCAAAATTGAACAAAGTTTTGTTCTTTCAATCAACATCAATATCACCGAACAATTAGTTTAGGGTCCGATAAATGATGCTTTTTTTTTTAATTAAGTATTACTTGTCAATTTGGACTTGTGCAGTAGAATGATTCTCCACAAGACTCAAGTGAAATACCACTTAATTGTTGTCATCTTAAGTTGGTTGGATAGTTTTTTGTCATGGAACAGAATTCTTTTTCTTTTTTATTTCCATGGGAGTAAATTCTTATTAGTTTGTCACCATCTTTCTTTTTGTATTCTTTTTTTTTTTTTTTTTTTAAACCAATCCTAGTGGTTTTTTCACCATCCTTCTTGTGTGATACTAAAATTGCTACCTTCAGGCTAGGGATGTCAGTGATGCAGAAAATATCTGGCTGCTAATCTACTTACTTTTTAATTTTGATATTCACACGTACTTTTTAATTTCTTATGCACTTTTCAAATGAAAGTTTTGTGGTGATAAATAATAAGGATGTGTGAATGTCATATTTCTTCTTATAATTTTGCTAATCCACAATACTAATTAACTTATCTTCATTAGTATCATTTGTTGCAAGGAATTGACGTACGTTTGGTTATAAAGTTTTAGAAATCATCATACTAATTACTTCTTTTCTTTTGATATTTTTACTAAATGAGTTCGATGGGTTACCATATTTGTAATCCACAAGCTAAATTGCTAAATCATCACACTAGTCACTTCTTATGTTCTGACATGTTAACTAAAAGAACTTGATGAGTTACTGTATCTGTAATCCACAGGCTGGAATCTTTGTTCAAGTTCTGAATGCATAATTGCTCCATAAATTAGCTCACTGAACTGATATCAGTAGTGAATATTGATAGCAAGAAACTCTGAAATCTCGAATTATACAATCTTATAGTAGACGTGTAATCTGATCTAAATATTTTAGAACCAAGAAATGTGGAAAAAAAAATGAAAAAGGCTGTTTATTAACACTTTTCTAGTTGGTGATTAATTCTAATTGGTCATGTGCCATTCCTTGTTCTCCAGGGTTTCCGAAAGATTGTTCCTGACAAATGGGAATTTGCCAATGAGAATTTCAAGCGAGGACAGAAGGAGCTTCTCTCTGAAATTCGTCGTCGGAAAACAGTGACTTCAGCTCAGACCCCAAACCAAGCTGGACCCGGCCAGCCCTCAACCACCACCAGTCCCACCTCACCAGCAAACTCTGGCGAGGACCTGGGCTCAAGCTCAACCTCATCTCCAGACTCCAAGAACCTAGGGTCGGTGGACACCCCATCTGCAGAGCAATTTGCTGACTTGTCTGATGAGAACGAAAAGCTGAAAAAAGATAATCACATGCTGAGTTCGGAGCTGGCACAGACCAAGAAACAATGCGATGATCTCATTGCATTCTTGACGAAATATGTAAAAGTTGCACCTGATCAAATCAACAGCATCATGAGCCAAGGTAAGATCGTCGGTGAAATGGCTATTAATGAGATTATGCCTGATGACATTGATGATCATGACGACAATGAAGACAATGATGATGACGAAAATGGAAGTGGAGAGAGTTTGAAGTTGTTTGGCGTGACATTATTGAAAGAGAAGAAGAAAAAGCGGTGCTGTGAAGAGTTCAATATTGGTTTTGACGAGGTTCATCGTAGGAAAGAAATTAAGACAGCTGACTTTCGTGCACCTTGGATGAAAATAGCTTCAAACTCTGGTGAAACTAGCAAGGTCTTTAACTGAATTTCTGCGTTTTAATGAATTAAGGTCAAAATTATTAATTCTAGTAGAATAATACCTAGCACAGGAGTAGTATTTCGAAATTGGACCAGTAGTGTTGTTGTGTATAGACGGGCCCTTGCAACTGTAAGGTTGGGTTGCAAGGTCAGAAAAATGGATTTGATTATAGGTTCTTTTTATTAAGCTAGCTGTAAATTAAGGAGTCGGGATCGAAGGCAGGATGGATCTCTAGCTCTGATTAAAATCGTGAACTGTAAAAATGATTGCTGTCAGCTACAAGTGAATGCCATGGTACTTATAACATAGAATCTATTATTATACTCTTATTAAGGTGTTCTTTTGTATTTTTGGTCCAGAGGACAGATTGTTCTCGATGATAAAATTTGTTGGAGGCCGCAATATGTTCCAACAGATGAGGAATGACCGAAGTGAACGCAAATTATGTTTGTTTTGGGTTAATTGCACTTTGCCCCCCAAAAGTGGGGATAACTAACATTTTGCCCCCCCTAAATAAAAAAAAATACATTTTTCACTGAAAATTTAGGCTTTGAATTATTTTTATTACTTTCATTTTGTATAAATTATTAAAAGACAAAATTGTCTTTATAAATACATGTCTGTTGATAAGCAAAAACATAGGCACTAAAACAAACACATAGACATACATGGGATAAAAAATAAAAAATAAGTTTTTTGTTTTTTGAAAACCAAAAAGGAAAATCGCATTGAACATAAAACTTACACGGTAGTAAAAGTCACAGCCAAAGTATGTGCTTGTTGGATTTTGGATCTAGACACATTAACAATAATACAAATAGAAAAGTAAGAGGACAACTTAACAATATTAGTAACTAGTGTTTCTAATAAAAAATGAACATTGTTTTTATTACAAAGATATTAGATTAGAAGTAAGTAGTCTGTTTCCAGTAGAATACTAGAGAAACCTGTATGTAGTGCCAACTGGAGAGCGTGAAAACAAGCAAGCATTTCGCAGTGTAAAGTAGGTGTTGCCTGGATTTGAGTTGCTTCACTAAGCAATTTATACCCTTTTTCGTTCTTGCATACAATACCAAAAGTTGACTTCCCACTCTTAGTATTGAATGATCCATCAAAAGTAATGATTATTTTGGATGAAGAGGATAACAAAATAGTGTGATCTTCTAAGGATACTTGTTTAGAAAATAAGTTTTAGTGCCCGTGTGTTTGTTTGTCAATAGACATGTATTTATAAGGGCAATTTTGTCTTTCAATAATTTATACAAAATGAAGGTAATAAAAAAAATTCAAAGCTATTTTTGGTAGAAAGTGTATGTTTTTTTCATTTAGGGGGCAAAGTATTGGTTATCTTCACTTTCAGGAAGGCAAAGTGTAATAAACCCTTTTTTTTGGATTAGCATACGCTACTATTATAATGGAGGAAGAAAAATGATATTAGTGGAACACTTGACCCTCTATTTACTTCATATATTTTGTTAAAAATACGACAGTGAGACGAGTTCTACCATGTTGCATATTTCATCGCAATCAAATGGGCTTTGATTGTTCTAGCCTTGATGAGTTTGGAAAACTTCTGTTTTCTGCATAACCCAACTCAGATCCTTCAAGGCTAGGTTCAATCAAAAGTGGTCTTTTAGGACCACATTGAAATCGCTTAAAAAACATGACGTGATTGGGCCGAGCCTTTCTGTCTTTCCGATCGTCAATCTTGTATCTTTTTCCAAATGTATAGTGTGATGGGTCATGGCCCCAGAACGTGGTAAGCCCAATACTCTAACCACCCACTAAGCTTGGTCCCAAATACTCTTTCTGTTGGGTTCCCTCACAGAAGGATATCAGCACTATTTTATTTTTTATTTGTTTATTTTTTTACTGTTACCAGCCAGATGAAATATTTTTATTAGGTACTTTAGAATTGGGGCTGAGTTTGAGCGGTTAGAATTTTACGACTCTACTTTAAAATTTGAGGGTTCGATTCCAACCAAACATTAATCCCTTTCCCCAGTTGTAATATTTAGGTTTGATAAAAAAATAGTATTTTAGAAATTTTTTTTTGTTTTTGTTATTTTAACAATTATAGTGATTGAAAAATAAAAAATAAACCTAATTAGAGAATAATACAAAATTTTTTTAACTTCTTGGCTATCTAAATAACCCATACAATGTATTTTCCAACCATGGACTATGGAGGATACTGAACATTTTAACGAGTTGAGTTCGGCTTTAATGTTGTAACCCCAGTAAGATTTTAACCAAGGAAGTCTGATTTCACACCACATATGTGACGGTAAAAATTTTGGTAAAAATTGGCAACTCAATTTTTGCTGTTTAAATTCAAGCATTTGGCTATGATAATTGAAGGCTATTGAATAGGAAATTCTAGCTCCTGTACGAATTTAGACGGTTTGCCTGCCTAGTTAGTTCCACCTCCGGTTATGGCTGTTAATATTGGTACTAATTTTCTACACTCAACTCTCACAGTTCCTTTTCTTCTTCTTCGTCCTTATCCTGCAACCCCTTCTTCTCCTTTAGTTCTCAGAACCCGTGTATCTTGTCTATCATCATCATCACCATCAATGATGGATGCTCAGAAAAAGTTCAGGGAATTCCCCCATGTATCAGCCCCAATCAGGGACCTAATGTTGGAGCTAGTATCTTCTGTAGAAACCCGTTTGGGTTCTTCCCTTCTCCCTTGTTCTCTCCCACCTGATGTGCAGTACTATCAGCACCCCAGTGGCACAGCTGAAGGCACCCTCCTCGTCAGATCCGCCATTTCCTCTTCCCCTGTACTCTCTCATAGTATTTGTCCTGTTTCCTAGTCTTCTATAAATGGCTCAAGATTTTTTTTCTTGTTTTTCTTTACTGGTTAGAATAACTGAAGTCCTGGGGATATTTAATCAGGGAAAGAAGGGGGCAAAAAAAAAAAAAAATCTTGAACAATTATCTAGCAGTTTGATGACTTTTTCTGCAATTGCTCAATATGTTGATTAAGATAATTTTTTGGTTGAAGCTGACAATTCAGGTTGGAGGAGTTTTTATTTTATTTTAGTCACATGTGCTGTCTTATTCTGTATCCGCATCCAAATAATTAGTTAAAAATGGCTTCTACTTCTATAACAAAGCAAGCTAAGAGCAGTTTCGCCCGTGCTCTATGTGTTGTTTTGTTAAAGAATGAGTATAACGGCTGAAGACCGGTTATTTGGATCTTGTGGAGGGTTCTTGGTTTGAGGTGGCATGGATAATGTTTAAGAAAGCTTGAACATTTAGGGTCTGTGCCAAAATTTTTTAGCTGGTTATGAGTTAAGTTTTAGAATCTTGGTTTGGAAAGCTCGTACTTATATAAGCACGAGTTTTTAGGCATCTTACTCATTGGTGCTTGATATATTATACTTGGGGCTCACAATGAGCAAAGAATATGATGGTTCCCAGTTCTCGTGCTTATATAAGTCAGATGCTTTCTTGATCATCATGCTAAATCTTATCTCATTTAGTGAATTCATAAATTTACTCCAGAAAATAGTTCTAGAATTTGTTCAGGAAAATGCTTCAATGCTGACGAAGAAAGTGTCAAATTCTAAAACAGTACTTTTTTGGTTAAGCTGAGAAGTTGTCAAAAAAATTTGAAGTTAGGTGCATCACTGCAATTTTCAATGATGCATAGATTGTGACTGGATCGACAAATACTGCTGTGTAGCATGGATTGAACATGGATTATTAAAGAATGTTAAGTTTTTCCATGATCAACTCATTTATGGTTGGATGGATTTTCTTGAAAGGTCACAGCTTTAAGCTCTCAGTTTTTCAGATTGTAAGTGAACTAACATACTGCATTTGATGGTGTTCCATGTTGCAAAGAACTTGTTTAACTTTCTTGTGGCGTGCCACTTGTTTGGAAATTGACCTTGTCAGTCTCTAATTTCAAAGACTTACCAAAAAAGTGATGATTTATTTTCTGTTGCAAGCTCTCCACAGAAGTTGCTTTATTAGATCATTTTTTCAAACAAGAACAAATGCTGTCAAATTGTGTTTTATTGATGAAATTAACAAATAATATCTTTTTTGGGATATCTTCCTGATAAATGAGTGAAACAGAAATATAAATCCCAGTACAACCCGGTATGTAACTTTGATGTCCATGATCTGTACAAGGTGTTGTATATGTTATCCAGAAGGTTTCCACTGGATAAATCTTTGATAAGCTCTTATAATTTGTGGCTTCCCTGATATTAATTGCTCTTGAGAAATTTCTGCATCAACTAGGTTGATTTTATATTGGGAAGCTGGATTAGTTGCAAGCTGCCATCTGGAGGAGCCATGAACATAACTAGCCTTTCAACCTATTTGAAATCCTCAACTGATGCACCAAACTTCTTCATTGATGTAATCCAGAGTACTCCAACATCTCTGGTTCTCATTCTTGATATGCCTCCAAGAAAGGATCTTGTCCTCCATCCTGAGTACCTCAAGACATTTTACGAAGACACTGAATTGGACAAGCACAGGCAACTTCTGGAGAAGCTGCCTGAGGTAACAGCTTACGCCTCCCCTTCATTATATATCCGAGCTCTCATCTCTCCAACAGCTATTCTAGTTCGCATAGAAACTGAAGGTGGTTCCAGGATAGATGAGATAATTCGAGATAATCTGAGTCCTATTGCTAATGAAATCTTCAAGGTATGGTTAGATTTGTGTGCATCTGTAGCTGGAGAAGTGGGAGAGGCCGAGATGGCTTACTTAGCAAAAAGGGACCTGATTACTAGGACCAAGTCTATTGAGATTGATCTCGGCACCAGCCTTCCAAGATTGTTTGGGCAGGAGGTAGCTGACCGAGTCTTAGGAGTTTTAAGGGGAATTTTTAATGTTTGAACCTGCGGATCCATGATTCCTTGTACAAGATGAAGATTTGAAGTCTCTATTGTAGTATTTGTATAAAAATGCAGATATTTGACCACTGGTAAACTTATTCTAAAATAAACACATGTAACCAGTGTATAACTGTACGATATTAGAGAGAATAAAATTGTTTTACTCATGTATTTATTTATTCTTCTATATATATTATGTTTCGAACCTCCATGAAGCTGGAATGCAACTTGACTGTTCCAGAAATAACAGGGTTCAAGCAGGTCTCTGTACCAATCTCGATGGATTTGGTGGGCTTATGCACTTGAACTTTTAGGCTTCAAAACAGATATTACTGTTGCAATTGCTTATTAACACTGATCTCAACAATAGCGGCTGAGATGCAGTCTGCTTGATGCACTTAAACAAACTCGACATCAACTGTCCCCCAGAATTTGGATGATTATGGCTTTTATCCAAAAACAATCTCGAAGCATTACCAAGAATAAGTTTTTCTTTTCAGATTTCTCAAATCTTAGCTCCTATTAACAAGGCAAACCCGATGCTATAGTGTTAGGCCAGACATTTGAAGGCGTAAACCTGAAGTAGCAAACTAACCCACGCCTTTGGATTTCAACACACAGAAAGCGTTGTTCATCGTTCCTGGTATATCACGCCTCCCGGAGTATAGAAACAGCGAAGTACTGCTCCTTATTGGCGGGAACTGGGAAGTTAGAAGAATAAGCAGCTAATCTGCTGATGCCACCAACATTTGCTCCATGAAGAAATTGAGTTCAATTGCTTTTCCAAGGCTATTACTCTCTTTTAACTCCCGTCTTCCTCATCCATTGCCAACAATCTATGATCTCTCTTCTCAATCAAAATCAGAATCAGCTTGTCCCTTTGCTTCCGCGCGCAATCATTCCACTGCTACTAATTCGCATCGCATCCATCTCCTATCTTTATTATCCTACTGTAAAAACACGCAAGACTTAAAAGCTCTAAAATCCCTCCTTATTGTTCACGGTCTAAGCACACAAGAATTGTTTATTAAAGAGTTTATTCAGGGATGCTTTGATTTGGGTTCTTACGAATTAGGTCTCTCAGCTTTCAAGCTAGTTGGGAAGAAACAGAGGCTTTTATTACAGAATTTGATGCTTAAGTGGCTGTGCAATAATGGGCTGTTTGAGGACGTTTTATTGTTCTATGAAAAATGTCGACTTTCAGGGTGCCCATCTGATAATTTTACGTTTCCCTTAGTCATCAAGGCTTGCGCTGCTGTTAATGACTTTTTGTTGGGTAGGATTGTGCATTGTGTTGCTTTGAGAAATGAGTATGATGAGAATGTTGTTGTACAGACGGCCTTTTTGGGATTTTATGCCAGGATGGGTCGAATTGAGATTGCGCGGTTAATGCTTGATAGAATGCCTGAACCGGATTTGATTGCTCGGAATGCGTTGATTTCTGGTTGTTGTATGAGTGGATATGATGGAAAAGTTTTGCAGTTTTTTAAGGAGGCTTGTGCTGTGGGTTTGAAGCCGAATGCGAGCACTATGGCTAGTGTCATTCCAGTATGCAGTCGTTTGGGGTTTCTTGATGTTGGTATGTCTCTTCATGGATTTGCATTCAAATATGGTTTACATATGGATGAGTCTCTGTTACCGTGTTTAATTTCTATGTATGCTAGTTGTGGCGAGTTATTGTTAGCGAGGAATATTTTTGATTGCTTAAAAGACAAGATTAATATTTCCATTTGGAATGCCATGATATCAGCATATACCAAGAACCAGAAATCAGATTCTGCCTTTGAATTGTTTCATGAGATGCTGCATGCTGGTTTGAAACAAAACATGGTTACTTTTGTATCCATTCTTCCCTCTTGTGAAAACTTCGGTAGCTTTAGACGTAGTGAGTCCCTTCATGCTTGCGTAATAAAAGCTGGATTAGCAAATCAACATTCTGTAGCAACAGCCCTGTTGTCAATGTATGCCAAGGTTGGAGATATAAAATCAACCGAGTATCTTTTTGACTGCATGATTCAGAGGAATTTGCTGTCCTGGAACTCGATGGTTTCAGCTTATGTGAGCAATGGCCTTCTGTATGCAAGTTTGGCTGCATTCCGGGAAATGCAGTTAGCAGGAGCAACTCCAGATTCAATCTCTGTTATTAGTATTCTTTCCACATGCTCTGATCCGGAGGCCTTTCTGATGGGGAAGTCTATTCACTCATTCAGTGTAAAGAAGGAAATTGATGTGAATCTCAATGTATCCAATGCTCTATTGGCGTTTTACTCAGATTTTGGTAAATTGTCCTCTGCTTTTAATATATTTAATAGAATGGAAGTAAGAAATGTGGTATCATGGAATACTATGATATCGGGCTGCATACATAATGGACAAGCGGAAACTGCTTTTGTTCTTTTTCATCAGATGCAACAAGAAGATGTTGGTTTTGATTCGGTTACACTGAAATCTCTTCTCCCATCTTGCAATGAAAGTGATTATTTGATGCTAGGATTGACAATTCATGGGTATACCATCAAAACTGGAATAGACGCTGATGTTTCTATAGCTAATGCTCTTGTTAGCATGTATATGAGCACTGAAGATTTAGAATCCGGTTTATTTCTCTTTGAGGACATGCCTAGTAGAGACGTGGTTTCTTGGAATGCTCTTCTAACTGGTTACCGCTATCACAATCTAGAATGTGACATCACTGTCATAATTAGACAAATGATAAAAGAAAAGCAGAAACCAAATTATGTCACTTTATTGAGTCTCCTACCATCATGCAACAATCATTTTCAAGGTAAGGCTGTTCATGCCTATGCTATCAGGACAGGGAATATACAAGAAACTTCTCTGCTCACATCTCTTATACTTATGTATTCTGGATTTGGAAATGCTAAATCATGCATGTTCCTCTTTCAAATGGGACAAGATAGGAATCTCTCTCTTTGGAATGCTGTTATATCTGCACATCTAAAATTAAATGATGCTATAACAGCATTCTCTTTCTTTATCCAATTGCTTAGAAGGGAAATCAAACCAGATTACATAACAATTCTGAGTGCTATATCAGCTTGTGTTCAGATAAATAATTTGATTATCAGTGATTCTATATATTCGTATGTAATTCGTAGAGGATTTGACAGCTATATTACCATCAATAATGCCCTGATTGATTTGTATGCAAGATGCGGGAACATCCCAGTAGCGAGGATGCTATTTGACTTGTTGCCTCAGAAGGATTCCGTCTCTTGGAGTGTGATGATTAATGGGTATGGGTTGCATGGTGACGGGGAAGCTGCTTTGGCTCTCCTCTCACAGATGAGGCTTTTGGGTATGAAACCTGATGATATCACTTACTTGAATATATTATCAGCATGCAGCCATGCTGGTTTAGTTGAGCAAGGCAGAACTGTATTCCACTCTATGATACATGATGGAGTACTACCGCGCATGGAACACTATGCTTGTTTTGTGGACCTCCTTAGTAGAACAGGTTATTTGAGAGAGGCGTATGATATCATAAAATTGTTACCCCACAAACTTTCTGTAAATCTGCTTGACTCGTTTTTAGGTGCTTGTCTTCTTCATGGCAATGTTGAACTTGGAGAAAAACTTGGTGTGCTGCTTGTTGGGACGCAATCAAGAGATTCGGGACCACATGTGATCCTTCACAATATGTATGCTGCAGCTGGAAGATGGACAGATGCAAATAGGGTGAGGTTTGACATGGAAGAAAAACAATTGAAAAAAGTACCTGGCGTTAGCCTTGTCAAAGGAAATGGATAACCATGACTAGGAATTTGAATGATACAACAGAGAAAGGAGGTGAGAAGATTTAGAATGGAAGTCCATTTTTTGAGAGTCAAATGCATGCTGCATTAATCGTGGGCTGTTGTAAAAGATTGGCTGTTGTAAAGAAAATGAAGGCCCATGTTCAAACCAGCTATTTCAGTTCATAATAGATGAATCTGCTTGCGGTATGTTGAGCTCTGTAAATGTTGTCAAGTCTGTTGAATTCAAGTTTAAGAAATTCTGAAACTAACAATTATGCTTCGGAACTAGGGTCACAGATTCTTAAAAATTCAGGGACGAGAGGAATGCTTGTCAGCACACATGTAAATGCTTAGATCAGATAGAAATATATAAGGTATGCCTAAATCACACAGAGATATAAGCTGCTCCTTCTGCAGCATCCCCCACCCAAAGGCCCCCATTTTTCTCTATGCATAATTGTTACAGTGTACATATTTTCATATGGAGTAAAATTTCTTACAAATTGGTTTCCTAGGCTATCTGGCCTTTTGAATTTAGTGAAATATTTAAACTTTTCCTACTTCATTATGATCTATGTGGACTTGTCACCTCGTGACTTTTTTTGCCTTTTAATCCCTATGTGGCAAATTTTGCAGTTGTATTGTACTTTGACACATTCCAGATTTTCCAGAACAGTTGTACGGTACGTTCCTGATTCTACAAAAAGTTGGTAGCTCTTACCATATGCACCAAACTAACAATGATTATAGGGCAGTTCTTATCATAAGTATTTTTCTTGAGTACTGTATTATTAGCAATGATTACAACGTAGACCTTATTATTAGTATTTTTGTGTAGTACTGATTAACAGGAGAAGTCCTGAAATGTATAGATTCTCTGATGTTTCAGAAAATTAGTTTAAAAATAAAGAACACAACCACATGGTCTTAGTCCTCCACCACGTCATTGGCAGAGGCGCTGATGCAACAGAGCTGCAGCTCAGCCCCAGCTTCAACAGCAGCAACGTGTAGGTCTAACGGTTGAATTTGGTGGTTCTGCATCATCATCACAACTCCCCACAAGCACTGGGACTGGGACTGGGACCATGATAATGGAGAATAGAGCAAGAGTCGAATGCAAGAGGAGAAGGAGGAGGAGGAGGAGGAGAAGGGTGAGGCAGAGGTCAGTGGGCACGAAAGATAAGAAACTGGCATTGAGCTTAGGTAGGCCCACGCCATTGCCCTCCCCTCCCCTCCCCTCCCCCATAAGATCCCAATAAAGGAAAAAATTTTGTTCATGTTAACGGCTCTGTTTTGTACTGAAAGGTTTTTCGTGCTGTATATACACCACGTTGAGAAATACCAACGCTCTCTGTACCGGGTATGGCTAGGCAGCTTTATCTCGGCAGAGGAGGCAGCCAGAGCTTATGATAGGAAATCCATTGAGTTTAGAGAAAATCAAGTCAACACTACTTTTCTAATATTTTTAAAAATCAGCCAACAAGCTTCCAACAAGGATCGAGTCAAAGACAAAATCTCTTCGGTATCTCCATTACCACTAATAATACTAATGGTGTGGAAATTACAATCATACTACTGTTACTGGCCTGATTATTGAAGGAAAAGAGCCCAGATTTACAAAGCACAATTGAAAATGAAAGTTTAAGCCCAATAAAGAAAAAAGCCCATCAAAAACAAAAGTAAGAAATCAGAAAAACAGAAGTAAGAAAAACAAACATGTAATACAAGCACTAGATCAAAAAAAAAAAAAAAAAGTTTTATAATGCGAAGCAATATAAAAGAATACGCAATTTGATTATGAGGTGTTAAACGTATAGAAAAGGAACAAGTTCCTTCCCAAAAATGACCACTATCGTTATGAAGACTTAATGTTCTCAAGCTTTTACAAACAAACAAAAAGGAGGACAGTTATGTTTTGCAGCCGGAAAAGGAACACCCATCATTATTTGAGACAGACCATACCCATCTTCTGGCAATCCAAACCCACTCTTTTCTAATTGCACACTGTAGTTTGTGGACTTAAGAATTACAATACTGGAAATTGCTTTCACCAAGCAGCACTACGTCTCAATAAAGGACCAATTCCAGAAAGTGATCCCCAAGCTAACATAAATGTCCGAAAGGCCTAGAATCGAAAAGGAGACATCCAAAAATTAAACACCAACTTGACACACAAGACATTTTCTTATACTCCATGAATTCGCAAAGCACCAGAACATTATTCATCTAGGAGCTTGAGTCCCACTTGTGGTTTGTTTAGCCACGTAGATTTGTTTCATTTTCGAAGAGGGAAATCCCTTATCAGAACCAAAATGCTGGTTCCTCCCGTGGAAATCCATTCTCCTGTGGGACCATTCATTCCCAGCATTATTTCTCTGAGATATCCCACTACCTCCTCTTTGGTAATTGTAACTTGCAGAGTGATTCTGTTGCACTGATAAATTCTTCTGCTGGGAGGACCGAGACTTGAAAGCACCAGTGGTGTGGCCTTCACTGTTGCTGCTACCACCAGTTCGCAGATTGTCTGTATTGCCAGCATCTGCAGTGGTGCTGGTGGAGGAGCCCTGACCGACAGCACTTGCTGTAGATGCCCCAGCAGTGGTGGATTTTGATAAGTCTACTAAACCTAGTTCATCAGGAAACTGTGCAGCATTTACATCTGCTGCAACGGTATAACCTGCGCCACCAGAAGATGGAGTTGAAGTTCGAGACTCAGAGAACCTACTGGCATTCAGCGATTGATCAATTGGATGTGTGTGGCCAAATTGAGAATGTGGCACCCCATCAGCTTGTTGCAGTGGCCTCGAGAGAGGAACTGAGTGAAGAGGGGATGCAGGAACATGAGACCAGCGAGCTTGGACAGGAATATCAGATGCTGACTGGAGAATGTTCAGCAGGACAAAATGTAAAATACCATTTGGAATACGATAGTTTAGACAAGAAAAAATATTAAATAAAATCTACCGTAATGGTTCCATCCATTGACAAACTCACTTTGATTAGCAAAGGTCACATTTTATGTACAAACACACAAACTGGTAATACAAGTGTGTGCATACTATGTGTTTGAAAGCAATTATATCAAACGATTCTTTTCAGGCCGCTTTTCTCCTTTTCTGGGGAGAGAGAGAGAGAGCTCAATATAACCAACAAGTGTAAATTCTTTACCTGGAATGGCGATACATCAAACATGGTCAAAGGTGAGGCCATTGGCATAAGCGGAGAACCAGAGGGAAGATGCTGCATAGCTCCAGCCATGTTGGGAGGATTTCGCTGTCCAGCAGCAATATTAGCATTATTCATGTCACTCTCAGCCATACCAACAGCAGACGATGAAGAATTGTGCTTCCAATCAGGATGCTTTCCCGAAGGGATATAAGTAGGACCCATAAAACTCAATCCTACCTGTCCAAATTGTCCAACTGGAGCAAAATGGTTATAAACCACCATGTGCGGAGGCCCTTGAACTCCAGGAATACCTCCAGGCGGGCTAATGAAAGGACCGGTATATCCAGCTGTGGGTCCATAGAATGAATCCACAGTGGAATGGCACTGATGCCATGTACCAAGAGGCCCAGAGCTAGATGTAGCACTACTCTTTTGAGGCTGTGATTGGGTACCAGCAGATTCTTCATGCGGACCAAAAGCAAAGATAGGACCACCTAACATAGGATTAATCTCATAGAAGGGAAAATGGGAAGGAGGGCCTCCTGGAAAATGCGAAAGCATCTGGTTTGAAGAATTCTGTGGACTTGGTAAAGGTGGCCACAAGGAGATTGGAGGCGTTTCAACAGAGAGATCTGCAGGAAGAGATACACTCAGAGATTCTTCTCCCCTAGATTGAGCCACTAATTGCTGATCAGAAGCCCTACCTGAAAGGGAAGAAGAAGAAGTTAATACAATACCAACAATGTGAACCTACCAACCAAAAATTCGTTAAAGAATGCCACCTAGATCAGGAAAAAGAATATAATAGAAAACCTGGAGCAATGCTATCAATATCTGTGCTGCCAAAGCTTTTGGAATCTGAAATAGCAACAGAACCTAGTCCATTCCCAACAACCTCATCATTACTGATAGCAGCAACAGCAATCGCAGAGGCAGCAGCTTCTGCTTCAGCCTCTGAATCTTGTAGATGAACACAAGAGTCATCAGTCTGTTTTTCGAACTGTTTATCTTTTTCGAAAAACAAAGTGCAGTCATCCGCAGCTATGGACAGACTGTGGGAAATTTGGATATCCTGTCTACTGGAGCCTGGAGCCCGGCTACTAGGAGGAAGAATAGGTGGGGAAGTAACAGCACCTAGTCAGAGGAAATATGAAACAATTAGGATAAAACTTCCATATACAGTTTTGGTTTTTGTTTTTTGTTTTGTGTTTTTTTTTTTTTTGGGGGGGGGGGGGGGGGGCGGCACACAGAAGTGCATGAAATTACCAAACTGGATCTTCTCTCCGGCAAGCAGGGAGTTGACTGGACTAGCAGCAGAAGAAAAGGACCTTTCCTTCGTCAACATGGAAGATGATGACAAGAAGGGCTCACTAACTGAGCTGACATGGCCCCCAACAGAAGAAATTGGGGTGTCAAACCGGGGAGGCTTCATAGCCTCCTCAAGTTGGGTCTGAGTCAAGGCCATAACCTACAAGACGGATATTAGTCAGGATTTTGGAGGTAAGAAAGAAACTAATCTAAAAACAAACTATTACCAGAATGGTTATAGATGTTGAATATGAAGAGACAGATTCATAACCATACAAAAGTTTCAATCAAAGCTAAATCAGGTATGTAAGTTGAGAGTCAACAAAATAAGCACTTTAGATGACCAACATATATAAGAAATCATAAAAGTTTTGAGTGTATACACATGAGAGAGAGAGAGAGAGAGAGAGAGAGAGAGAGAGAGAGAGAGAGAGAGAGAGAGAGAGGTGCAACTGAACCAACATGCACATCATAAGAGTATGGCTCAGCTGCATAAAAAATGGCAATCCCTTTCTAAATATCTGAGGGTAGAGTAGATCAAAGGCATGAAAGGTCTGAAGCCAATCGTATGAAGCAACAGACAAAAATGTCAAATTCATTATTGAACCATGAATCCTGTGTCTATGAAGCCAAACAATCATATCATTCCAAAAGCAAGTGCTTCACACCTGTTGATTAATTCGTACAGTGTCCCAAGAACTCAAAGAAGATTGCACATTGTCGATAACCTTATTCTTGCTCTCAAACATGATAGCAGCTCCCAGGTCTTTTCCAGCACCAGATACATTAGAAACAGAGCTTGTTTGATTATGCCTGCAAGTGAAACCCATTACATACTACTATGAAATTCCAGAAGAAAAGGATTTTGTTAGAAAAGATTTTGGATCATAAAATGCATACTTGATACTTTGAGATCTTCTATCAGCCTGTGTTTCAGATTTTACCGCAGGTGTGCCAATCGGAGCCAGAGGTTGAGACACCAAGGGAGTAGATGCTTCTTTGTGAGCCAAAATCCGCCCCTCAGAGGATGCAAAGTCCGAGTTAATGTTTGGGGATGATTCACCAGCCAGTGATCTAGAAACTTTCCTAGAGTTGGCTGCCCCCACAGTGGCCACAATTGTCTGCCTAGTAGCACGAGATCTACGTGGTGGCTGCCATTAGACAGAAAAGTTAGTGTATCATGATCTGCGATAAAACACCCTAAAACAAAAACTGAAACCAGAAGTCATCAAACTGGGGAAAAAATTGCATGTACAATGCTACCTTTACTTCCCGAGATTTTGCTTTGATTTCTTTTTCTCTCCGTTCCCGTCGGTCATTCAGCATTTGCCTTTTTGACCTCACTTCAATGAAGTCATCTTCGTCACTAGGCGCTTCTATGCCAGGTTGTTTGAAAACACGCACAACCCCACTCTGCAGGGGAGCATCAACATCCTCCTCAGAAATGATTCTTTTCAAATTAGCCTCTCCAGACTGGGGAAGATTCTGATCCCTCATTGACACATCTCTTTCACCTTCCTTTGCCAGCAGGTTTCCAGATTCAACATTACTTGAAATAGAATTTACTGACATCGAACTCCCTGCATTAGCTGTTTGCTTCAAAGGCTTACTAGACACGGTCCCTCTCTTTGACCCACTTCTTGCAAAATGTGCATTAGATCTTCCATTGTAATTTGGTTTATCATCCAGAATTAAGCTATTAGAAGATGAACCACTCAGTTGCCTCCTTTCAACATTCTCTCGAACTCGAAATTCAGTTCGGTGGACAGTCCTTCTTGATCTCCTCTGGAAACCATTTGTATCTGAACTAGAAATGTCAGAAGCTGGAAAAGATGATCTCATGCTGAAATTCTTAACTGCATATGCGAATCTTCTCCCCCTGCTACCTGACATAGCACCTTGAGCTTTCGCACCACCAACATTTTTCTCATTGGGAACAAATTCACTTGAAGGTTGCAATAGCTGTAATTGACCTTCTGACATTGTTCCTTCCGATGATGGAATGTGATTCTTTGTAACAGCATCATTGTGCCCCCTGTTGTCAGCTTGGCCAACTGATTCTGGTTTTAATTTGTCATCACGAACATTCAGAACCTTTGCATTAGTAGTCTGTGTTTGAGCACTACTATCAGCAGTTTGTCTCATCAAAGCTGAACTCAATCCCACTGAAGGATTCCCACGAGGTTCATTTGTTGGTCCAGAAACAAAGCCAGACTTCTTATTCACAGCGAGAAATTTCACATCATCTTCCATCACATTCTGAGCGGAATTATCTGGAGCTGATTGAACAGCCAGAAAGCCCCCTTCATTCTGATTCAGAATATGAGTCTGCACAAAAGACATTGATTGAGGAGCAATTGGCAGAGCTTCCTGGGAGATAGGAGATGTATATCTGAGTTGACCAAACTGAAAGATGGGTGGTTGTGATGGATGCATATGGGCAAGAGATGCTCCAACAGGAGGATGAAGGGGAAGAGGCATCTGTATCGAGCCAATCTGTATGGCAGGAACTGGAGAGGGTATCAGAGAAGGACCCGAAAATAGCCCAAACTGAAGTTTAACAGGTGTATCAACTTGACTTGGAGCAGAAGATGCAGTTGACACCATAGTTAGAGCAGCAGAAGATGGCATGTCAACTGAAGCTGATACAGCTTGCTGTGCAGAAAGAGCAGTTGTATCTGGCGCTATTGAGGTGTATTGGTCCTTAACTAGTTTAAGAACAGAATCTTGCATAGTCTTCTCGGTTTCCTGGACCATAGTCACCACAGAGGAAAAACCATTTACCTCTTCATGGCTTTGTTCATCACCTTTTACACCGTTAACCAGTCCCTCTTCTCCCACAACATGGATAGAAGAGTCAGGTATGCCAAAGCCTCTTTCTTCATTGCTGTAATTTCTGTCAAAATCATCATTTGGTATCTCAACCTCAACACCCTCATCAAAACCTAACACCAAATTGTCCATCAAATGAGAAGAATCTTTCTCTTCAAGATTCAAATCTTCAAATTCTTGGTTCAAGTCCAGATTCTCATCATCTCCTTCATGCACTTCATCCTCTTCCTGATAACCATCTTCATCCTCCTCATATTCTTCTTGCTGCTGCAAATCATCGTTATTCTCCAGAGTCCATTCCTCATCCTCAATAGCAGAAATAGAACTGGAATCAATCATTCTAGGATGCTGCCCAGACTTGTCATTTAAAGTAAGAGAATCATTCCCAGACAGTGAAATATGTTTTCCATCTGCTGTAGTAGATACCATGGGAGAATCAGCAGAATCATCCAACTCGTCATGGGAGAGATGCGGAGGAGAGTTAGGGGGACTTGAAACAGACACTGAAGATTGTGAATCACACCGTGGAGTCACATCCTTGTTCAATTTCTGATCTTCAAGATTAATATCTTCTTTCGGCATATCAAGTTCAGACTGCCGGAGCCCATCTGGATGACCAGCATAATACTCTGTCTGCCTGGTAGTTTCACTTCTTTCAGCACGGCCAAAATGATCATCATCCAGCAATCCAGAAGGTCCATGACGATTATTCGCACCCCTGAAAGAATTCCTCTGTGTAGAGGCAATTGGAGGGGGAAGGACGCGAGGCTGTCTCATGGAATATCGTGACCTTCCATAAGAATAAAGCTCATCTGCCTCAGAATGTGGATATGGCCTCTCTGGATAAGGGGAATGAGCAGTGCCTCGAAATCGGTTCTGATCCCATCCAACATCGCTGTACTTCTCTGCAAGATTATCTTGAAAATCTGAATCCACCTCCCTGCTTCTGCTTAAGGAGTCTGGATCCCCCGAAAAGTTCCACCTCTGCTCTTTCTGACGGCCAAGTTCATCTGCATAAGGTTCTTGCACTCCTCTTAAATAAGTCCTAGAAGACATATATCCAGCTCCTCCTTGAAATTCTTTCCTAGAGACTGCTCTCGAGCTGGCAAATGAATCTCTCCTGGGACTGAAGGGACCAATCTCATTTTCCGGTAACTGTGAGAAAGCAGTATTCCCATTTTCAAACACATCCCTTCTCCATGAATTAAAAGGTCTTCCTCTGTCAAGAAAACCAGATGATCCATCTCTGGTAGCATATGGCCCAGAACTAATCTCAAAGGGCCTGTTTAGAATAGTTGAATCCAAAGAAGCTGATGCTGTTATTTTTTCCACCATTTTCTCACCATCTTCCCATGTTTCCATATCTGTAGAAGTAGAGACATCTTTTTCCTTCAGTATTGCTGGCAATTTATCATTCAAGTTGATAGCAACAATGGAAGAATCAGATCTCACAGCCTCAGCCTGCCTCTTGGCCATTCTTTGTTCCAATTCCAGAAGCTTTTGTTTAGCTGCTTCCTTCCTCCTCTCCTCCTCCAAAAGAATCCTCCTTTTCTCTTCTTCTCTGGCAATCTTCTGCTCTTCAGTTCTTCGAATAGTCTCCAGCCGCTCCTGTTCTGCCCTCCATGCGGCTTCCCGGGCTTCCTCTTCCAGCCTTCGCCGCCGTTCTTCCTCTTCCCTAATAAGCCGTTGTCTCTCCTCTTCTTCTCTTCGAGCTTGTTCCAAAGCTCTTTCTTGTTCATCAATAATCCGCTGCCTCTCAAGTTCCTGCATCTTCTGAACCCTTTCAAGTTCAGCTTCAAATGATTCCCGAACGGGGTCATGCAAATCAGTTTGTTTGACCACATCCTTTTTCCTCTTAATAACTCCAACAAGACTACTAGAGAAGGGATCCCTTTCATCAAAACCTCCAGAACTCATAAAAGGATCCTCAAAATATGGTCTTTCAGTTTTTAATGGGGCACGTTTCTCCCTAACTGAAATCGGAAGCGTATCAGTCCCTGGAGGCATTTTTCCACCCGAAGCATATAGAGATTTGGACATGTTGCTATTCTGGAAACCATCACCCCTGTATCTGTTGGATTGTTCAGTACCATAGCGTTCCCGTGTATTCCATTCAGACCCTCGGCCGTAAAATGATTCCTTTACGTTGTTCCATTGTGGTCGTCCTTCCAAAAAGTGCCCTGTATTCTTCCTTCCATAAGTAGTTTCCTGGCTTGCTGGGACACCACCATCTCGAGCAGGATCTCCAACATGCTGTAGCGTGTACTTGTTGTCCTTCATAAAATCTTTGTTCGAACCAGTTGTTCTGGCCACAATACTGTTTCGATCATTTGTAGATTCTTGAGGATTTAGTCCATCTTTAGGAAGATGTGAGTTCCTCCACGCATTCCCTTCCCTGTGTTCGCTACTAGGTGTTCTTATCTCCCTACGATAGGAGTCACCTTTAGAGACCTCGCTGGAAAAGTTCCTTCCAGTTTCATCATCTCGCATACCCCACCTTTCAGACTGATTATACACAGGTTTATGCGGTAAGACACTAGTCCTAGGCATGTCAAAGTCTCTATCCCAATAACTTTCAGCTTTCACAAACCCAAGATCTCTACTTCGTTCGGTAAAACCATGTCCTGTATCACGCTCATCATCAGCCCAATCAGACTTTGGATTCAAGCGGACTAATGGCAGTGGTCCCGGAAAGAACTCTTGTTTCCGAGGTTGATCAGCTAGGTGTGAACTGCCAAACCCACGGCCCTCACCACCATTCTTGATGATGACGTTTCCACTCGTATGATGAGAATCCCGGCCATGTGGAGGCACATCAACAAGCGAATTTGGAAGGAAACCATCCCGCTGTTGGTCAGTTGACTCCTCAGGGGTAACCAGTTTCTGTTTCTGATTCACGTTATCCTTTTGTTTCGGTCCAGCACCAGATGGTACAGGTAATGCAGCTTGTAGGGAAGGAAAATCTTCACCCCTCAAAACCATGGCTTTCTCCACTGGCTTAGGAAAAGGTCTAGCAGGACCGGCGCTTGAAGTAGCAACTCCAATACCACTAGCCCGAGCTGAAGGTGGCATATAAGCACTACTGGCTCTACTCTCACCATCAACACTATGCCCAGTCAGCTCCACCTGAGAATCGCCATCACCAACATCTTTCTCTTGCAAAGCAACGGGCACAGGCTTGGTCCAGCC
This sequence comes from Mitragyna speciosa, assembly GCA_024721245.1. Classification (NCBI taxonomy): domain Eukaryota; kingdom Viridiplantae; phylum Streptophyta; class Magnoliopsida; order Gentianales; family Rubiaceae; genus Mitragyna; species Mitragyna speciosa. The sequence continues at coordinate 3,866,590 of CM045561.1, read as the reverse complement.
CATACCAGATGAGGTTGGCCTTGGCCCACTACCAGTCCCAGCACCAGTAGCAGTCCCACCATTTGATCCCGACAAATCAAACCTCTCATGTTCCTTCCTCAATGAGGGCAAATTCAAGGGGGGTGGAACAGATAATTTCGGCCCAGCAGCCTTCTGTGAACTCCTAGACCGTGACAGAACAACCATTCCCCCACCACCTCCGCCACTGCCTGGCCTCGCCCGACCCCCAGCAGCTGCCTGCCCATAAGAGCCACTATAATGTTGATGATTATGATGAGAAGGCTGCCCATAAGACTTATTCAGATTAACGGATACAAACTTCGCCCCGACCCCTCCGCCAGGATTGGCCATAGTATCTCACTGCTCTCGCAGATCCCAAGCCACTGCAACGCATCAAAACCCTATTTTCACTTTTTTTCCTCCCAAAATCAGAGCACTTAAAACTCTCTCAACAAACGATTTATCTCACTGTAAGTACCAAGAAAAAAACAAATTAAATCAATCAATCAATCAAATTCTAATAAACCCTAGAACTCAAATGAAATCAGTGACGGCAATAATAGTAACATTAAAGCGCGAAGGATCGTAAAAAACTAATAAAATTAACAGCTGATTAAAATGAAATTCAATGCAGAGAGTACTGATTGAGTCAGTCAGGGTTTGGATGTAAATGAAATGGAGATCGAAGAAGGAAAAAGTGGGGAGTAAATAATAATTAAAGAAAAGGCTAACCTCCGGCGGTGGCGTAAGGAAGAGGCGGGCGGAGTGCTGAAGTGGCGCCGCCTAGAGAGATGGAGATTATTACGAGGACGTTAGCCAAAAGCCCTAATACTACTGCTCTTATTATTAGTGTTTGCAGGAGGCAGAGGCTAATTGTTGAGGAGAGAGAGAAATGCTTAGGTTGTCTGAAACAGCAAAAGAGGGAAATTAGAGGGTCTTCTTTTCTAAACGTGTTGTCTTTTCAATCTCCCCCGTTCATTTCTAAGTAATTCTATTTTCTTCCCTCCAGATTTCCATTTTATTTCTCTAGCTCGTAATAAATTGCAAGATAAAATACGTATTACCCGTACTTACTTACCCAGAGATGCCTTCGTCCTCTGGCAATCTGCGAAATAATCAAAAGTTTAATGGGCAAATGAGGGATCAGTTTGATTGATTGGTTGGTCGGTTAGTTATTCCGAGAAAATCCATTTTAGTACAGTCAGAATGAAAAACGTCAGTAGCAAGGAAAACCATTTAGCGGTAAATGTTACAACATTTCCGTGGTTACTTTTCTTGTACTTGTTCAGTGTGTAATAGTTGTACTTAGTGGTTTGTTTATGCATATTCAAGCCAAATTGAGAACGCATACATTCATGTATTTTTAATTTTTTTTTTTAGTTTGACTTTTAACGACAAGTACTTCCAGACTGCTTTTGGTGTGTTCTTGGCAATTGAAATTAGAATTCAGAGGATTATAGGAACAAGTCAGCATTTTCTTGATCTTAGGGGAAAAAAATCTGTATAAATTAAAAAAGTTTCCGGTGTATCTAAGGCTGTAAACGAACCGAGCTGTTCGCGAACACAGCTCGGCTCGGCTCGTGAAAGCTCGAGTTCGGCTCGTTCGTGAAGCTAAACGAGCCGAGCTCGAACACAAATTTTGGCTCGTTTATTAAACGAGCGAGCTCGAGCTCGTTCGTTTAATAAACGAACAAGAGTTCGAACATGAGATACTCGGCTCGGCTCGGCTCGAATAACACTTTTATGCTTATTTGAACCGAGCTGTTCGCGAACAAAGCTCGACTCGGCTCGTGAAAGCTCGAGTTCGGCTCGTTCGTGAAACTAAACGAGCCGAGCTCGAACACAAATTTGAGCTCGTTTAATAAACGAGCTCGGCTCGGCTCGGCTCGTTTATTAAATGAACACAAGCTCGAACTAGCAATACTCGGCTCGACTCGGCTCGTTTACAGCTCTAGGTGTATCTATGCGTGACAGAGCTGCATTCAAAGATTGCAGCTGGAGCAATAGTCACAAGACGGAACAATAGTCACAAGACTTTAAAAAATGACATATGATCCTCGCGGGAGATTCGCAGGGGAATTATGAATCATAAGAGTTTACAGAATAAGAATTTTCTCTCATCTTTTCAAAAATGTTTGCCTGTTGGTATATTTGTACAGAAGGAACAGGAATGTTCAAAATACGATACCTGTTTTTTAGTTTATGATTTTGAAAATTCTATTTTGTTATATTTTTGACTTTTTTTTTAATCATGATTTTAAATTTTTAAACTAAAATCAAGAGCAACGAAATCATTGAAAACATATCATAAATTTATTTGGACAGAATCATTAGTACTTCTTGGTGTGATCGCATCAGTTGTGATTGTTTATGTAAGTGTGAAGCATCGCTTAGTGCTGGATAAAAATTATTTTCTTGTCTTAAACTTATTTATTACATACAGACAAAACGATCTCTAAGCAGAGATATTTTCAATAAGAGGTAATGAGACCAAGTATCTTTCTACAAAAAGAAAAAAAAAAAAAGAAGAAAACTTTTCAAAACTCGAAGTAATTTCTCTTTCACGTTAATGTGGAGTTGGGTTCCAAGTTTGGATGCCAAGCACAAATCATTTTCCATTACCCAAAAAGCCTTTCTCCCCACAAACACAAGACACGCACCCTAGAAACTCGTCACCTGGCCCAAGCCCAATGTTACTAGGCCGTGGGCGCTCTAGAACAAAAGGCCGCGTGGAGAGACCCGCAGCAAGTAACAAGAGAAGAAATTAAGCCGAAAAAAAGACTGCTTGGGAGTTTACTTTTGTTTCTTTATTCAGCACCTAGAAAGCGGAAGATGGATTCAATAGAAACTCCCTTATCATCCACCTCTCCATCCCATTCTAATTTCAGGCAATTCAAATTTATTACTTACTTTTATTTAGTTTCTTTATTTTTGTCTTTTACAATTATATGTTAGAAAATATTAATTATGATTAATTGAGTATACAATTTATGCATCATTCGTGTGGTTTTATTTTTTAGCAGCCAACAACGCCACTTCTATCTGGCCGTGGATAGACTCCAATTCAAGATGGTAAAATCAATTTAATGTAAGAAATTCGATTTTTCATTTAAAAAGAAATAGACAGACTAAGTTTTTTTTCTTTAAAATTAAAAAAAAAAAGCAGGAAACTTTGGTGGATCTATTAGGCGTGGCCGGACGGCGACCGTCCCTACCAATTGTGGTGTGCTGCAGCACTCGTGACGAGCTTGACGCCGTCTGCTCCGCCGTCTCCAGCCTCTCCTACATTTCCATTGCAACTCTGGTATTATAATTATAGAATATCTAATTAATCGCTTGTTATAAAAAAAAAAAAATGAAAATCTTCAGTTGTTTGATTTTGTTGGGGGAAAGAAGTTGTAGTATTTATTATGAAGTTGTACTTTGAGCTTATAATGTAGTACAGTGACCTGGCGGAAGCTGAACGGGCGAGGATTTTGGAGGAGTTCAGGCAAACAACAATTAATTGGAATAAGTGCAGTGCTGATGGCGAAGAAGAGCGGAACAAGTCTCATATGATTATTGTTACTGATGCTTGCCTGCCGATGCTCGGCTCAGGGGAGTTGCCTATCAGCGCTCGAGTTTTGATTAATTATGAGCTGCCAACTAAAAAGGTCGATAATTTTTTATTTGTTAATGTTTTTTCAGGTTTTATTTTCGACATGATTCGTATACATTTGCTTGGCAAAAAACTAAAAAAACCGTTGATTAATGTAGTGCCTTGATACTATATTCATCTTTTATCTAGTTGCTGTAATCTAGTGGATTAACTGGTGGCTTTTTTGTATAAGTTGGAGGATTTCCAACTTAACCTTTCAAATCTGGACTATAAAGGCATTCTGTTTAGTCAGTAATTTATGTTATATGAGAGGTGAATTCTTAGGTGATGGTATATGAGTTTCTGAGTCGAGGATTGTTTGGTCAGTGTTTGTAGAAGAAATAAAATTATGCTTCTTTTATGCTGCCAGTAAGTGATCATGTATGTCTTAAAATCCTATCTTAGGCTGTTACACTGCGCTTCACCTAGGGGGCCCATGTGAATGTGTAGGAATTAGAATTCAAGGCACTACAGCCTCTCCCACTAGTTGGATGTCATGTGCAAATTGAGGATTAAAATCTCAGTTTTACATGTATCTGGACTCATACTCAGTTATGGTGTAGCTGTTATGATGTTCCAAGTTTTCTGTGTATTTTTGAGGTTTTAACATATTTCATGGTGTTTGGCTAGGGTCTAGTTAGATCTTGCTGAGACATTCTTCATATGTCAATGCTTCAAGGGAAGTCTAATGTGTTTTATGCTGTCTAGCTAGTGCCCAATGCTTCAGGGGAAGTCTAATGTGTTTTATGCTGTATAGCTAGTGCATTTTGATCCAATTAAGACGTTCTTTACACGCCAATACATCATGGTTAAGACATTCTTTATGCATACTGACATAAAATGTCTGCTGTATTTCAGTTTAATGATGGTAGATTATTTTCAAATAAAGGTTAAAGCTACAAGAGGTTATTTCCAAGAATCAAAATTTATCATGTTCCAGAACAACTGCATGAACATTTTATTTGTTTGGAAATTTTTCATTTTCCAAATGCTGTAATTTTGGATGTATATTTATACTTTGTTGGTTATGCTTCCATCTTGTTGGGAATTGTCTGGCTTCAGGGAATGTATCTGCAAATATAAGTTCACATGTATTTCTGTACATCATTTTACTTGTATATTCTTGCCTCCATAGCCATTTTATGTAACGATGGAAGGTGGTTGGTGGTTTTTCATGCAGGAGACTTATCTGAGGCGTATGGCAACTTGTTTGGCAGCAGGTTAACAATCCCCCCTCCCCTATTTTTTCTTTTCTGAATACATCTTGTAGGAAGGGGAATGGGGTGCATTGGCGGAATGAAAGTGTTTTACCACTTGAGCTGACTCTTGCTTTCACTAGTCAATCTTATATACATTCTTTTATTTGGTAACATTATAAGAGAAAGTTAGAAAGTAAAAAAAAAAATGAAAGAAAAGTTAAGAATGACCAAGAAGGAACTAGTTTACTGGTAAGCTTTTCCTTATTTTTATGCATGAATCAAACAACCACATGGAGCAAAAGGTTGTCTAGCTGTTGTATATTGTTTTTCATTTTCATATGTTTGAGTTTTGACGAATTGTCTTAGTAAATATATGCAGATGGGATTGTCATTAATATGGTGGTTGGTGGTGAAGTTGTAACTCTCAAAAGCATTGAAGAAAGCAGTGGTCTTGTCATAGCTGAGATGCCTATACATGTGAGTTTCTAACCCGCTCAATGTTGCTCAAATATGTTAGTGGAGATTAGATTGATGATACATTTTATGTTAGACAGAATGGAATACAGTATTTTACTTCGCTAAAAGAACTTTACTTTTTTCTCAATTCATTGCTTCCTGATTTTCCACTTTTTTTTTTTTTTTTGGCACTTGCACTATTGTTGCTTTTACCGTCACCCTTTCTCATGCTATTTGAGATTATAATTATTCGATTTGTGGGTTTGAGCAGATCTTTGAGATGTTGCAAACTTAGTGGGGCTTGTGAATGCCAAAAGCAACACACTTATTGAGTCATGCCATTGCAATGAGGTAGGTTATGTAATTAATGTCCTCTATTTGGCCTTCGAGAAACATGTCATCTTGTGTGGCTAAAATCCTTAATACCTTTTCTGGATCAAGAATAGCCAGTATTTGAGATTGATGAAAATGTCTATAGCATCTTGGAATGTTAAAGACTAACCAAGACTTATGCTCTTTAAATGGATCGACATGGCCTGTATTTTCAGTTTCTCCTCCCATTTCATGGGTGGCGTGGGAAAGATTTGGAAAGTTTACACCATCAATGGGAATGAGGTTTGTTAAGTGAATGCTCTTTTTAATCTATTTTATCACTTCTCGGGGGATGTAATTCTAATGTAGTTCATAGCTTTTATTCTTGGAAGGAATCTAAGATAGTTGTATTGGGATGGACAAAAAAACACTGTAGCCAAACTTTTGCTTTAACTGTATAAGGGGATTCATAAAGCTGAGATAAAGAACCTTTAATAGGTGTATCATGAATTGACAAAATGGATATTTACGGAAGTAGGGATTTGGGTTACAGTTAAGGGGAAAAGATGTTTTTCGAGTGATACAAACTTTTTAGAAAATTAAAATCTAATAATATTTCTGTTTCTGCACTGCTTTTCCACTTGTACTCTTGGCATCTTGGAATCTTATCTCTATTTCAAACTTCTTGCTACATATTTAGCAACAAGTAGTTCAGTGGTGCTTCATCAGTATGGTTACAAGTTGTCTCTTATAGATATAACTCTATGCTTGTATATGATAAATTAATTGATAATTCTTGATTAACCAGATTAGCTACCAATATTCATACAGATAATTTCCTCAGGTTCACTCTTGTTGGCTGGGGAAGAAATAGCTGAGATAGGCTTTGCAATGTTTTGGCATGGAGTATTCTTCTTACTGGAGTTACTTATCCTCAACCATTAAGGTCCAATGACATTGTAACCTAATTGATCCTTTGGCAAGAAAGATGAATTGCCAACTTGTTCTTGTTGGCCAAGAAAAGGAAAAGTAACTGCACCTTGAAATTGGGAAGTGATCATTTGAAAGCATTATCACTTAGACATGACTAGGCTCCATGTTCTTTTGCGTGTCACGATGTAGAGTGAAGTTGGTTGGGACCATGTTATTGTTATGTTCTGGCTAAGAGTACAGATTACTTGCAAACCCGCTAAGAAATATCAGTAATCACACTTTAGGCTGAATTTTACTATTTTCCATGTTCTGGTTGAAACAGATATTCTAAACCTTAATGGGGGAAAGGGAAAGGAGAGGGTTTGAAGAGTCAAAATGGAGACACTGCAGTTAGCTAATATCTCTACAGTTGAGTTGAATTTTTTAACACCATAAAACTTTTACTTAGTCTGTTGTGTTGATGTATCCATCTTCATATATGATTAGCATCAGTGCAGATGGTCCCAGCTCTTGTGACATAAATTGCATGTTACAATCAATTGAGGCACCAAAACATTTCTTAGTTTCTATGATGAGAACACAAAGCTCACGTGAAAGCTTTGTGGTATTGCTTGGTTATTTCCAGCAATAAGCTTCTCACCCTCGTCCAAACAGAGCAATAGATATTTGTAGATAAATCCTGGTGTCTCGGCAGCACCGATTGAAATCATAAGAGTCAGTTCACAGTCTACATCAAGCCACTTAAATTGTGTAGTTGCAGATGTAACCGCTGATAAAATTGACCTTCATAATCAACATCCTATCAAATGGATGTGAAGAAAGGGGACAGAGAAGTATAAACGAGAAATGGTCCCCGTGTTCTGGGATGGTAAGGGACATGAATTCGTGATCCTCCGCAAAGGATGTGCAAAGGACTTTGGCAATGTTATTGTCGTATTTTAGGGGATGCCATTCTGGAGGATGATAGATCACTTTTCAAGGGACCTGGCTGACCTACTTTGGGGTCTCGGGAGAGAAGCTGAACTTTGGTCGCCTATTGGTGTGGAAAGGCTTTTGTGGTGGAAGACAGATGATATACTCATATCTAGATTTGTGACAGCAAAAGCTGTTTGACATTGATCCAAATTTATAAAATCATGCATAAGTAAGCGAGTATGAGTGGGACGCAATTAACAAGAGTAGAACCAAGTAAAATGTGAGTTCCTAAATGTATTAATTCTGAATTCAGGTTTCTTTGGTGCGTTAGTTTTTTCTTTTTCCATTGAGTACACTTCATTTGTGTAGGGGAAACGAAAGGTGGAATGTTAGTAGTTATGAGACTTGAATACAAACATATAAGGAGGGACAATACTACAATTTCCGTTACGGCAATGTTATTTCCAAGAAAATAATTAAGTTTTTACATAAGTTTATAAATTTATCACTTTTTTACTACTTTTTATACCGTTTCGGCACCAGAGCAAATCCTCGTATAAAAAATGCTTTTCAACTATTTAAGTGATTCTTTTTCTCTTTGTTTGTTGAGCTCTATTGGTGTTCAGTGCATAGATTTACAGGAATACTTTGCAACGCAGATGAATACCGAACAATACTTCTCATGTTGATAAGCGATATAAAAATAAAACAAAGTACTGCTTTTAAGTACGGACCAAAAAAAAAAAATCGGATTATTTCAATCTTTTTCAGAGAATCTCGGTTAATTTTTGTATTATGCAATTTCAGGCTCCAACTCGATTTGAAGCTTTTACAGCAATATAGATCTCTTTTCGTGGTGAATTAATGCAACTTTAATCCTTTCCGTCCCGTTATTCAGACGTCTTTATTGATATAAAGCTGACACGCAAATACCTTGGTTTGGTAACATTACTTTTCGCATTGCCATGGTTCTCTATTTTCCCTTTGGTTTCTTGTTTCCTTAAGTCAATAATTGACGTAAAATGCTGTCGAAAATAGAAATAAGATAATATATCCATTAGTTATCATGTTTTTATCTTCTTGAATGGAGAAGTTCTACTCCTATTTAGGCTATCACCAAAGTACATGGGATTTGTACTCCGAGATATGTTCCAATAAACAATTCTTATGAAATAATTGAAATTGTACACGTAAAAATTGTAAGTTTTGTTATGCAAATAATAACAATAAGTTTTGGAGCATTGTCCTTTATTGTTCTGGCGCCGTGCAGAAGTGCTACATAATTAGTAAAGCTTTCAACCTAGGTTTACCTGCTTTCGCATGGAGGATTACTAGAACAAATTCTGCAGTAAAATATTATACATCTCCACGTTAAAACCAATAAACACGTTGGTATCATTTGTAATCAGTCCTATCTAAGACTGCACGTGAGGAGTTTGATCTCCCAATTCTTTCTTTATAGGCTATCTGTAGGAAGCGCATTGCACGTGCAATACCGTGGTGCTACTTCAATCTCAGTCTTCTCTCCTCAAATGAATTTCTGTGGGGTACGCAGGAAAAACCTCGCAGAAGACAATTACTATTTGGACTTTGCTTAACTCGTCTTTTTTTCCAAGGAAAATCTAGAAGCTGAAAAAAAAATAGAAAAAAGAAAAGGAAAATGTGAAATGAAGATATGGGCTGTTGTTAATGATGATGATTCTCAGAATCTTGCGAGGAGGTGATGACAGCTTTCCAAGTTTTGGCATTTGCATGCATGGCCATGGCCTATCAAGCAAATGATGATGGATTTGGGAACTACCGCTATAAGTAACATGGATGGGATGTGGCTTCGACCCCTAGATAGGACAAGGCTTTCCCATGGCCACCTTACACCTTATCTCCCCCACACTCGTCTAGTTTACTTGCACACCACCAAACTCTTTAACAACCCACACATTTTCACATGCATCTCTTAGATCATGACTTTAGCAAGAAGATCAAAGGGAGGGAAATCAATTGATGGAATATTTATCGCTGTTTTTACTTTATTTACTCACTCTCACTTACATAGAGTGAGATTTCCATACGACTCTTCTGTCCCTAGCTACATAACCATCTCTTTCTGATTCAGTACAGCTATATGATCTTTAGCAATCGTCCTTTTCTTCTTTTCAAAATTAACTAGCTAGTGGAAATATCTTTACTTCATTCAATTCAAGCAAACAAGCATTGATCAATAAATGGCTGATATGACTCTAGAAACTTCAGCTTCTCTACTGTTGAACAATACTAATTGCCTTCCGAAATCCGCAGAAAGTTTGTCAGATCATGAATATCATGGTCCAGAGCCAACCCGTTCAGAGGCTAGCGGGATTGAATTCGCCTTTTATAGCTCTTTCTTGATTATCTTTGATAAAATCTATCCCTCACTCTCTCAACAAATCTCTCGGGTGGCAGGGGAGATTAAAAATCTATCCACCATAGCCTTTCCCATGATCATCACTGGCCTGCTTGTTTATGGTAAATCCATGATATCAATGCTATTCATGGGAAGATTGGGGAAAGATGCATTAGCAGGAGGGTCTCTCTCGAGTGGCATAGCCAATATAACTGGTTACTCTATCATCTCAGGCCTAGCCATGGGCATGGAAGGGATCTCTTCTCAAGCTTGTGGGGCTAAGCAATGGTCACTCATGGGTCATACACTCCAACGCACAATTGCCATTCTTTTATCCGCTTCAGTTCCCATTTCCCTCTTGTGGCTCAACATCGAACCAATACTAATCTTTTGTGGCCAAGATTCTACTATATCTTCCATTGCAGCTAGCCATCTCGCATTCTGCTTACCAGACCTTGTATTCCAATCCATCATAAACCCTCTCAAAATCTTCCTTAGGACACAGAATATTACGGTACCCCTTATGCTTAGTGCTGCCTTTTCACTTACCTTGCATGCACCGATAAATTATCTCCTCGTTCACAAACTGGGCTTTGGCATTCGAGGCATTGCCGCGGCATCATCCATTACAGACTTGGTCATGCTTGCATCACTTATTCTTTACACAATCTGTTCTGGGGCGTATGAAAGATCGTGGCCAGGGTGGTCCCTCCAATGCTTCAATGAATGGAAGCCAATTCTAAGACTTGCAATCCCTAGTTGTATATCTGTATGCTTAGAATGGTGGTGGTACGAGTTGATGATTCTCTTATCAGGTTTACTCTCAGATGCGGCCGAAGTCGTGGCATCCATGGGAATTCTTTTGCAGGCAACTTCTCTTGTTTACATTTTTCCTTCATCTCTGAGCCTAGCTGTGTCAACACGAGTAGGAAATGAATTAGGAGCCAACCAACCTGGCAAAGCAAGAACTTCATGTCTGGCAGCATTATCATGTGCAGTTCTTACTAGCATAATTGCAATGTCATTCATGACTACATTCAGAGATGCCTGGGGACGAGCTTTTACCCAAGACAAAGCCATTCTGTCTCTGACGGCTCTGTCAATGCCGGTGGTGGGGCTCTGTGAGCTCGGAAACTGCCCTCAGACTGCCGGTTGTGGGGTATTGAGGGGCTGCGCTAGGCCGACATTAGGTGCTACAATTAATCTGGGCTCGTTCTACGGAATTGGGCTGCCTCTGGCAATTATCACGGGCTTTGTTTTGAGAAAAGGATTACTGGGCCTTTGGTTGGGCCTATTGATGGCCCAGGCCGTTTGCGCAGTCCTTATGGTTTTTGTGTTGAGGAGGACAGATTGGATTGATCAAGCAAATAGAGCAAGGGAGTTGATTGGAATTGGAGATGATCACGATCCTGAAGCGGAGGATGAGTACATAATCTGGAATAATCAAGACGGTCAATTAAGTCAAACAAAAGAGTTTGTTGTGTAATTTTTCAGTTTGTTTTTCTACTGCGATTGTGTTAAGACAAGCAAACAAGGATCACTGTTGGCTTCAATTTTCCCTTTTTTAATTTGATCCTGCAGTTGTAATTTTGTATTAAAAAACGTATTTATATAGGGTAAAAAGATATGCAAACACATGGAGACATTATAATCCATATATGCATGCATGTATCCAGGAATTATGAGAGTGTTGTATCGTTACATATCTATACATGCACCATTGTTATGTTGTTTTTCGAGGTCTCAGGTCTTCATGGTATATTTAAGTTCATAAAAATAAGAAAAATGGTTTAATTAAGTTCTTGCTTAAATTGAGAGTCTCAGGAAAAAAAAAATATCAAAATCGTCCATTTTTTGCCATCACGATTCTACCAAAGTATTCTTTCTTAGAAAGTTTATCCTTGTTAATTAAAAACTAACAAAAAGATTACTTCGAAGGAAACTTCCCATGCCAATCTGATGGATCGTCTAATCCATCTCCCAGGGGTTTAAGTTATTCCAATTCCTGGTGGAGAAACAGGGAAGCACCTAAGTCGTGATGTCGAATAATGCAAAATTATTGGTCCTAAGAGGGTCTGGGTGGACAGTGGAATCAAGAAAAGGGTCGGGCACTTGTTTCAGGTCGATCCTAGTTTGGACCCCTTATCGTCATATGCATGGTTATACCAACTCCCAAACGGAATTTTGTTCGCAATACACATTTGATTCAAGAATAAGAATAAAAGCTGTTTTTATTTGTACTGACTTCTGAGGTCCACCAATTCATTGCATTGCAGGAGAGAATGTTTGCCTAAACAATTTAACCATATCAGAAAAAGGGGAATAAATCAAGTCGTCAGCATCTTCGATGGGGCATATAAATGATGCTGCAATGCAGATTAAATTTGTATCATCCATAGCAACTTGAAGTAGACCGAAATTTAATCATCAAAACCATGTCGTCTTTCAGCTTTCTTAATTTTCGATACAACGTTTCTAGTTATTCTTCACCTAAGCAAACCCGAACTAGTACTAGTTTTACCACAACAAAGGATCAACTTAGGCAGAAGCCAAGTGTGACAAAAGTTCACCATCCAAATGTGGAGGAGTTACGAAGCGTTTTTAACAAGTTCGACACAAATAAAGATGGGAAAATCTCTGAGGAAGAGTACAACTTAGCATTCAGGGTTATGGGAGGAACAAATATTGCAAAATCATCCGAGATGGTCAAGGCATTTAAGGTTGCTGATTCGGATGGAGATGGATTTATCGACTTTGAGGAGTTCACTAAAGTCCACAGAGCTGAAGGTGGTGTTAAGACAAGTGATATTCAAGGTGCTTTTCGAGTATACGATTTGGATGGCAATGGGAAAATAAGTGCTGAGGAATTGTTGGAGGTGATGAGGAGGCTTGGAGAAAGGTCGAGCTTGGAAGCTTGCAGGAAAATGATAAGAGGAGTGGATACTGATGGGGATGGATTGATTAACATGGATGAGTTTATGATGATGATGACTCGTACCATGAAGCTTTCTCCAGCTTAATTTTGTTTTCTTAACCAGTGTCATTTGCCTGTTTCTTCTTCAACTTTTTCATTTTTTTTTTTTAATTCTCAACACTGGTTTTGGTATGTTGGGATGGACATGCAGTCAATTTAGTTTATCCATGTGTAGGGACACATTTGAGCTGAGAAAATCTCTGTTCACCAGATATAAGATATTACTACAAGTATTAATCAGATAAGTGCACGGAAAAACGTTTCCAATTATCTAAGGAGGCGTTTGGTTCAAATTCCTCAATCACTATCACTATGGGTATCATTAACCCTACTATGAGTATGGGTTTTGATGATTCCCCCAACATGTTTGGTTTAATAATGGAATGGGTATCATTATAAGAATATTTGTTTGGTATATTGAAGGGGTATCATTATAAGAATATTTGTTTGGTATACTGAAATGACTTTCAAGTAAATTTTAAAATTTTAAAATTTTTATTTATGATATACATATTTTTTAGTTCTTATTTTGTATATTTGAAAAAAATTTAAAAAGATTTCTTCAATTTTAAATATAGTCATGCTCTAATTTGAGTTTTATGGAAATGATAATCTTAAAAAAAAGTCATTTTTATTATATTAATAGAGAGTATTATATATCTTTGATTTTCAATACAATTTTTTATAAAATTATTGAATGTAAAAAAAATTATTAAAAAGAATTTTTATAAAAAAATTTATAAAGTACTAATAAAAAATATTCAAAATCAAAAGAAGAGAGAGAGAGAGAGAGAGAGAGAGAGAGAGAGAGAGAGAGAGAGAGAGAGAGAGAGAGAGAGTGGGTAACTCAAAAGATATATATTTTTTAATAGGTGTGTTTTTGCCCTTAATAATAAGGGTTAATGGGTTTGATAGACTAGTATTTTGGGGGAATCATTAACACCCCAATTAATCACTATCATTCCCATTGAATGATAGTGATAGTTGTTTAACAAACATCAACAATGGGTATCATTACTTGTGATACCCATTCCCCTCCTTGATTCCCCTAAACCAAACACCCCCTAAATCTAGTAAATTTTAACTGTTATTAGACCCCAGTTTAAATAGGCCAAATTCCACAAGTGTTAATTTTTGGAACTTGGAATTTATTGACAAACAGAACAAGAACTTTCAAGAAATTAATTTTGTATTGGAGATAAAGTCGCATACATATACATCCACAATGGGCATCATTCAAAAGATTAGAGATGAAGAAATTCTTTATTGAGCTTGTTATGAAAATTTTAAAATGAACTACATTGCTCTTATTATTTTATTCTGACTGTTCTCTCTCAAAATTGATCCAGCATTCATCTATTTCATTAGCCAATTTTCCACTCAAGAAACAATTTTGATATATTGTAGATGGGGGTTTATTGTGAAATGGGTGGATTTAGCTCGGAAAAACTCCATCCGTGCATGTATAACAAGAATACAAGATTTTATTTTGACCAAAGGAAAGAAAGAAAGACCAAAATGCACGTGGTCCCTCTATTCAATTGTGTTATCTATTCCTTCTGTGGCTTCTGTGCTTGTGGACGGTGGGTTTTCTGCCGTCTGGGTTTCTGGGTCTGCCACCAATTTTGTCACCCTTTTCCTCTCTCTGCTGATCAGCCACTTGAATTGAACATGTTCTCTCTTCTTTCTTTCAAAAGATTAATAAATGAAAGAAAGAAAAGGAAGAAGGCCCCGCAGGAAACTTTTTGATACATTTCAATTTAAGTCATCAAGAAATGAATGCGTGTCTTCTATTTAAGCTTCATTATTTGCCAGCAATGGAAACTGTTGCAGGACCGCCAGGCGCCAGACTATAACTAGGTTTATAATTCATTCCTCTTTTCACCAATTTATATACTCATTAAATCTCTGTCCTCCCGCTGCTCCCATTTCCCTTTACAATATGATTATTCATCTCATACATTCTTGCATGAGATGGGATGAGAACATGTGCATTCCTGTCTTTTCACCTCAGGAAATTGTCGTTTTTCCCTTTTTATCTGATTTTTTTTTCTGTTTTTGATTCTTTTCAATTTTTCGATTTAAAGAACTTAAGGAAAAGGAGAGAGTTCAAAAATTGCACGAACATTAGAATCTTGTAGTCACAATTAAAAATTGCACGAATATTAGAATCTTGTAGTCACAATCACTGACTTTTCGTGCTTATTTCAAACAAATGCAAATATTCATTTAAAAAAAATTCTATATCTTAAATAGTCTCTAAAGAGTAATCTACTGTCAATACACTATAATATCTTTCAGTGCAGATCCTCGATACCAGTTTTTTCAATGCCAACCCAGTGTCATTCATCAGGGACTATCACTTTGCATTCACACTTATCATATTTGAGATTAATTAGATAACTATCTTAGTGTGAATGCAAGGTGGCAGTCCCTGGTGAATGGCACTGGGGTGACATTAGAAAAGTTGGCACCGAAGATCTAAACTGAATATCTTTGTATTCTTTAAAAATAGTTAATCCCTGTTGGATTACCGTTACCCCATTGCTCTCAAGTCTAAACTACCTTTTTCACTCCCATGTTTCAACTCCTGGTTGCAGTTTTTTGTTTTGTTCACCATGTAGTTTAATACTCCTCTATATGGATAAGATGCCTAAAAAGAATCAAACTGATACCAAGACTGCATCGCCACGAGAAGTTCAAAGTTGACTGATTTAATGCCTTTTCTCTTACATTAGTTAAAGGATAGGACAGAGGAGTATTTCGTTGCCTTTTAAGTATTAATAAATTGAATCAAATTGCATTTTCTTAGATATGCCTAAAATAGATATCGGTTAGTATCTGCCAACCACTAGGGGAAGAAATTATAAGGATACACATCAAATGAATGACTTGTTTGATGTTGCATTATATAATTCTGCATACGTTAACAAGGAATTTCATCAATTATTTGAGAAAACATACATTTTTTGAATGCAAAGTCACTGTAGCATTTTTTTTCGTGCCAAAGATCTATATAACCTTCTTCTAAATTGACGGGAGGAATGAGAAACTTGAAACTTGAGTAGTAGAAAGGACCTTTCAAATGCAATGCCAAATAGTACAAAAATAAGAAGGGTAAAGAAAATTATAGAATGTGAAACATGTGATAGTGATCAAAATCCTGCAGAGTACTTTGATGAGAATTCTTGTGTTACTATCTGAATTCTGAATTGGCAAGGTACCAGCGAGCGCATGAAAGATCCAAAAGATGCACAGAATGTCCGGCACGAAGCACTAAAACGGGGGTGGTGAAATGACAAATTGGCTTCAATCCCACGAGCGGTCCAAAGCCTTGACCAGGTCCTGGATTCCAAGCCAAGATCTGGCCATTTGGATCGTCCCGGGAAATATTTAGGTGGACCGGATTCACGAGTGGAGCCGTAGACCTTGTGGTTCACTTTGTGCTACACCCACCAAAAGTCTCTTGTGAACCCCATGTGGGTCCCATGGTACTTTTGGTGGGTGTGGCACAAGGTGGACCGCAGGATCTACAGCTCTACCCGTGGACCCAATCCACTTAAATATTTCCCGGATCGTCCCTCCATGCCAAATTAACCAGCAATGACAACAACCATCGCATCTTGACATGATACACATGTTGTCCACTGACACTCGCAGGACTAGCGCGTGATCAAAATTTCAGGAATCAATACCAACTATTTAGTTTCGTCTTGTTGGATCGCGAGCCCAACAAGATCAGAGTCTCACCAACTAAATTTAATTATTTAGATTTTATCCTCTTAACTTAAAATGAATATTTTAAATTAGACTTGAGTATTTAAATTCAACTTATACATTAATATATATTACTTATCTTTTTTTAACGTGAAACAAGTATTACAATCCAACAACATACTACTACATCAAAACCTCTCTTTGTAATACTTTTTTTCTTTAGCAAAGCCGTCTTTGTTTTGTGTGCATGTGCACTGCTCTTCAGGGGAAGCTTAAGCGATTTTTTTTTTCAATGCTTTTATCAGTCAAAACCCAAAATTCAAGAAAAATCAAAAGAGACATCACGATTATCCTCTGATTTTCTTGGTCCTCTTTTTTCTTGGCATTCTAAATGATCTCATGATAGAGACTTTACCGTGTATTTAGTTAGACTCAATCTATTTATACTTGAATACAATGCAATCAAAATCGAAGTTTTGTTGTATAATCAAAAAAATTTTGATTTACTTCAATTCTGACTATGTGATTACAAACCTCTAGAGCTGAATATTTTCTTTCTTAATATTTACTAACACAAGTCTTTCGAAGACGGCTTGTCGTTTATTTGAAGGTCATAGAACATAGGGAACACACATTTCGTCCAAAAAGGGTGTATTCTAAAGAAAAAGATTTTAAAACAAAAAAGAGTTTTCCCTTAAGTGCAAATTAAGGAATTTTAATTTTTCAAGGGGGCAAAAGGAGATTCTTAATGTTATCTTCCTAAGGCGCCTTCCATCTGATATAAACACAAGCATCATCTATTGGTGAGATGATGTTGTGGTAGAGCCACAGAAGAGGAATAGGGTTCCCTTGGATTAATTAGTTAGAGTTAGAGGCTCTTATACCACAGTTCAGTATCCCACCTTCATGTTGTTGTTAGGGTGAGTTGTTGTGTTCAGTAGCATGCCTAGACATGCAAAACAAAAACAGCAACGATCAGCATAAACCTTTTGGGGTTGAGAGGGGTCTTAATCCTACTACTACATTCAGCCCCAGGATCTCCTTCTCTAATGACTTCGTTGAATCTTCCACCACCGCTTCTCATTCTAGTTCTCATTACCCCCAATTAGTCAGGAGCTACAGGGACGCACCTGTTTCCTCAGACTTTGAATTCTCTGTTTCCAACTTCTCCATGATGAGTGCTGACGAGCTCTTCTCTCAAGGCAGGCTGTTGCCCTTGAAAGAAAATTGCGCTACCTATCAGTTCCAGAAAACAACTACCCTCAGGGATGAGCTGCTACAAGTTGAAGATGACAATAACGATAATAATAATCATAATTTCTCATTGAGGCCTCCCAAGAGTTCCACCAGGTGGAAGGGGTTCCTAGGCCTTAAAAAGTCTCACATTGGATCCAAAAAGATTGGTAAGACTCAAGGGTCCAGGTCTGATTTCCCCCACGAGGAAGTTCATTCAGGGAAACCTCCACAGGTAAGTAGGTAACTAAAAGAAAAGAGCATAGTTCAGCTGTTCTTTAATCCTTGCATTTGTTGAGATCTGGACATGGTCTAGTGCTTAAAAGTTATTTCTTTTGCGTTGTAGAACAAGGGTCTTTCCAGTAGTTGAAGAGTGTTTACTACTCGTTTTAATAAAAACTCTAAAAACGTTTTTCAACTACCATTCTATCTCATGCATATATTTATTTTAAAAAATACAAAAAAAAATCGAAACAGATGCAATGTTTTGAGCAGTACGTTGGAAATAATATGCTGAGTACTGATACAGAATGATGGTTTAGTTGCAGGAAATGCTTGATGATGCAGGGCCCGGATCCAAGATGAATGAGGGCAGTTTCCGTTGAAATGGATGATGATAACATTGTCTAGTGGAGTACTGCAAGGGGTAGGGTTGTAGACCGACTTCTGAAATAAAATTTTTTTTTTTGTGGGATTTTGGGAGGGAAATTAAGTGCATCATCTCATCACGACTAGTAGTTTTAGCTGACGTTTGGGTGGGATTGTTGCAGTAGTAATATCTAGTGGAATTGGATTTGGTGTTCCATTTGCAGGTAATTTGTGTGTAGTTTTTGCAGTTTTCATTTCATCTTTTTTCTCTCATTTCTTTGTAGAAGATGGATGTTGAAGACCCTTTTTTGCCTCTATTGAGTAATTTCTTTTACAATGTGTTTCGTGCTTCTTGGACTAGTATTTGACCTGTTCTATGCAAAGAGAGGAGGGCAGTTTAGAAAATGCTGAATTATCTTCAAAAATGGAGATGGGACAAGTGGAAACCATGTTTGTTTATATTGCATGATTAGCTTAAGAATTTTGACTAATCACAGTTCCAAAGAGAGTATAATCTCGTCCTTTACAATGGTAAGTATCATCATTATCTGAAATTTGTGAAATCAGATTAATCGTATTACGCACGTAGCAATTACCTGACGTACATTAATTATGATAGCCCACGTATACTCCCCGGAGAAGGTATTCTGTGGCAGTCAACATGACAGCTTGGCCACAGCCGTGACCTGTGAGTGGCGCAAAATCATTGTTGAAAAGCGCAATGTTGCCCTGTGTGGTAACTTTGGTTGCTTAGCTAAGTTTTTATGTTCTTAAAAAATTTTAAATATATTTTTCACTGATTTTTTGCTTAATTTGCACATCTATTAAAAAAATCTTTAAAATTATTACATGAATTCTTAAAAAATAGCCAAAAGAAGTGTAAAATACTCTAAATTACTCACTCCCAATCTTTTTTCCAATTAATCTTAACAAGTCCAACATCTGACAAAGTGCAAATGGGCATAACCAACTGTGTAAATCCAGTTAATATTACCAGTCGAAGTACTACACTAGCAGAAGTCGCTCAAGAACCTCTTGCTCAGTGCTCAACTCCAACGAATCTTCGCCTGTCTCCGTCCTTTCTTTTTCCTTTTACTATTGTTAAATACCCGAACTTCCGACTAGCTCAAAGCCTGTATTAATTTTTTAACACAAACCCAATCCCCACCATTCCTTCCAAAGAGCATTGTAGAACAGATTTGAGCTTCAATAGTAACAGAAATTCATTACCAATGAATAACTATTCCCGAAATTTTTTTGGGAAAGAATTGAAGAGTAAAAAAAGTTAAATTAATTTCCTATGCACGTGCATTCGGTATATGAATCCCGATAATCTTCGTTCGAAAACCATGCTACAGAATAACAACCCACGACCAACAACCAGTACTAGGAAACACATAAATTACCAGGAAAACACAGACTATCACGTACTAAATAAGCATACAACTTATTTATTCAGTTTCCCCCCCCCCCCCCCCCGTGGGGCCCCCCAAAGAAAAAAAAAGGAAAGAAAAATTGTACCAAAATCTGCCACTCTGCTTCAACAGAGAAGTGATAAAAATTTTGTAGTCTTTCATCGATTTATCAAGCCAAAACCTGTCTTAGAAGACCCATCAATAAGATAATTACTAGTTAGAATGCAGCCAATGCAGCAATGGACCTTCCTTTCTTACCAAAAATAATAATAAGTTTCGTTTTTTTTTTTTTTTTCCCTTTGTTGGGTTGCAGGGTGGGGGAAGATGGATGCTGGTGCTATATGATTGTGTCTAGCATGCATATATTTCTGCTGGTGTAGCAAACTAACAATTCATGTTTTTGAAACATCTATACGTATACAAAGACTTCAAAAGATAAAAACATCTATATGTGTACAAGTGCTTCAAAAGATTCACAAGACCTAAGACCTGATAAACCGCTGTAAAAACTTCTAAGTTGGAATTCTGTAGCAAATTCACATCCTTAAATTATTACGCTCTTCTTACTTTCTCCCAGCTACATATAGTGCATGGAATATGCAAAGGATAACACATATTATCAAGATAATTACCATGGAGCATTAACCTCTTCCTGGAACATCATCTCATAGTTCTCAGCCTTTGACTTCAGTGTCTCTATCTCAGCATCGTATTTTTCACAAGATGCCTTTAATTCTACAAGCTTGGCTTCAAGATTTCTGATCTCATCTTCGGTGCAAGCTCGCGCATTTTTAGCCTCCCAGTACCTCTTTGTGTCCGAGGCCCCTTCACCTTCAAAGGCAAGACTTAGCAGCCTCCTCAGACGCGCTCTTAAAAATCCAACATTCATGCCCAAAAGTTCAAACGACCTCAAAGACTTTTCCCATTTCTCAAATTCTTTTCGTGGTGTGGTGACCTTGCAAGCTCTTATGGCATCTGCAGTGCTGACAGCTTCAAATATCATTCCAGCAGTCAACTTACAGTGAAGACCAGGGAGAAAACGTTCATGAAGAAAAGCATTCTTGCTGCAACACAGCTCATAATATTTTCTTCGCACGTGTTCAGGAAGCTCAGGATCTATGCATACCCCATTCACCATGATGCGGAAGTCCTCAAAGCTTTTAATGTCCCTAAAACGAATAGTATCAACTGAAAATTTGGAACCCTCCAAAACTTCTGAAGCAACCTCATCACTATCATTTCCAGACTGTTCCTCCAGGTGCCCTAAATGAGGGAATACCGATCTTGACAGGCCAGCTTTCTGTTTCTTCTTTTGGACCACAGTCAGAGGAAGAGATTTTGGACGCCTTTTCTTCTTGTTTTTAAGATCCATAGTTCCCTCCACTTTGTGAATTTATTGCATATTTAGAAAAATCCATGATGCCAGACAACATTAAATAATCAGTACAGAAGTTGTGAAACAATCAAATTAAGTTAATCAGCAGATAATTGACTAACCAGTTCCATCACTTTGTTTTGCAAGTGTATCCAAATTTAAAAGGCTTAGAGCACCATCAACTTCATTCAGATCATTAGCCCTTATTACAAGAACCTGCAAATGAGAATACACACGAGCAGAAGAATATCCACATTATCTTTAGAATAAATTCTTGTCCATTGTTGTCCACTCAAATCTCCTAAACAGCAAATTGTTTGACATGAGCTGATAAGCTTTTCCAAGAAGCTTTCCCAATTTGGCTGGGTTACTGATGGAATCTTTGAGGTATTGCAGGTAGAATATCTGTATCTATGGCCTGATATGTAGATTCCTATGAGGCCTAACGAAGTCCACTTCCCAGCGAAAAGATCAAGGCTTACGTGTTCCAATGAAGAGTTTTTAATTGCATTCTTCCAGTATTAAACCATCCATACCCAAATCATACAATTGCTCAATGACTGCCAACAAATTAAGAAGGCAAAGACACTGTGGTTTCTCCATTCCCATTTGGATTATCTTCTCCTCCCATTTTCAATGTACAACCTCAAATTTTTGCAGTGCACAGGACCATCTAAAACAAAAATATAACCTCTTCCTTGGATAAATTACTATCTTTTTTCAATGCTTTTTTTTTTTTTTTTTTTGGGCCTGGGTTTGGTTCTAATCATAAAACATAGATGAAATCAACTTGATTTCAAGCTTCAAAATGAAATAAACATCATTATGAAGTTTAGCTAAAGGAATATCAGAGGAACATCTACGATTGTTCCAAGTCTTGTTTCTATTTCCTTAGGAAGCAGGAGAACAGGGAGATGTCATGGAATGCAAGCCAACAGATGTTTTATTTTCATTTTCATGGACTTAGAAGTCAAAAACATATAGGATTCCAATAACTCATGAGATGTGCAATTAAACACTTACACATGTAAAACATTTCCATGACTAACCAAAAAGTCTTTTCCAAGTTTTAATAGATTTGCACCCTGGTCCAAGTTTCCTCAAGTAAAAATATGAATAAGATAGAAGAAAAGAAAGCAGCAAAAAAACATATTTCCTTTTTCACCTACGTTGTGTGCTATATGGTTGCTCTCACATCGCACATACCTGTGTAATTAATGGTTTTGTTTTTGATGCCATAGGCAGAACTTGCATCAAGCTAATTACTATGTTTGGATTACTAAGTTTGTTCCTACAAACATCACCATGTATTACATTTTAGAAAAGAGGCCAAAAAAGAGATGGAGATCAACTACTATGGGACCAGTGCTTTTGGCTTAAGATGGCACAGTTTCTATAATAAATTACAGTTCGAAGTCAATAGAAGATTAAGCAACAGATCCCACACGACATGAAAGAGTTTGACTAGAGATAATTTCTCGCACCTTGAATGTGGTAGGCCCAATTAACTGAAATATCAAGACATCGCCTTCCACCAACTTGCGTGCAGCAACAAACTTTCTCCATCCAGCACTAAGTCCTGTTTTTTCTGAAATGTACTTGATTTCAAACTGTTCCCCGCTTTCATCTTCAAGAACCACTGTAGTGTCCTTTCTCGGTAGATGTGTCTTGCAGAATGGTACAGGAAGGCCCTGCATAACAATCATTAATTCAACAGAAGTCCTTGGCAATCCAACGGATTAATTGCAGAATTTTAGCACAAATTATTTGAAGCACACTTACCATCCAAAAACAACTACCAACATGAGATCTAACTAACAATTTTACAAAGCTAGGATACTCATTCCCTAAACTTGATTGAACCTCCTCTGCTCGAATCATGGTAGCTGGCTTCACTTGGACGGGGATCCCAGACCCATCATCTGCAGATTTCTCCCATTTTCTGCAAACATAAAGCAACAAGCCATTTTGACTTCAGAGAAAGCATAATAAGGTATGCAAGCAAAGCCAAGCAATTAAGGAACTGAGCCAACCTCAAATGTTTTCTTCCACCATCAGTTATTGCCTGCTATGGATAACCGTCAGATTTTCACATCATTGTAATAGCCATAAAGATAAATTATTTAAGGAAAACAACAAGTATTTAACCTTTTTTTATAATGATATACCATAATCAAGATAAATTGGCAGTTTGGTGTGGCAAAAAGCAAAGGGCTTTGGGGACATTCTACAACAAGCCAACTTAAACATGCAAATCTACTTAATAATACTAACCTTAGACAATCTAGTTTGTAAATTATCTACATAAGTGACTAGTGAAGTAGGGAAAAGAGAAGCAGAAAGAGAAATAAGAAAACCATGGTGCACGACAAGGTTTAGAGGACAAGTGGAATTATATTTAAGCTTGATCGGTCCGAACCACATATAAGAGTTTCCTCATAATAACATGCAACATAATTATGGAGAGAAATTGAAGTGAGTAACTCTGGTTCCAGTCTTATTTTAACTGCCAGTCGTATGTTTTTCCTATCTGCAAACGGAAAAAGAACTAAAAGCATCTGTATACTCTTCTTAGTTACAGGACCCAATTCATGCTCCAAATATGTCTATTCCAACTTTCCAAAGTTCATGTGAACAAGAGCAAAAAAGTATTTAGTAGCAAAAAAGGAGCTTATCATCCCAAAGGAAAGAAACTTCTAGGTTATCTGGACATTTACAAGCATCAAAAAGGGACCCAAAAGCTATAGAAAGACACGGAAGAACTCTAGATAGGAAAATTGCACAGTTTGAATTGATATAATTAGAAATTACTCCTTGCTTTCATGGGAGCACATGCTAAGAGATGGACATCTAGAGCAGCTGAACTACCGACATCTTTGGTCAAGATGACATAGGTCTCCCTAAGTTGTGCCATCAAAATAAATAACCACAAGCTAAAAAATCTTTTGAAGTAGGTTCTCAAATGGGTTGAGAAACTTATAAGCTGCTTAAGCCTGGCCCGAAACTCAGTCTGATTTCCTTTATCCAAGCTGCTCAAGTAGATCACAAAGACTTCAACTCAAGCAAACCATTACTTGGCTTGAGACTTAGCCTAATATATGTTCTCACATGTATCTGTACGTAAAAACCAAAAGATGCATCCTGGATTCCTCCATTCTATATGGCTCGCTTGATGCATCTCAGCCACAAGAACCTCTTCCCCCAAGAAAAACACTATTTCCTTGTAGTCCAAACATAGCAACCCCAAGACTAATCACTCTTCCAGATCACATATCAGAAGGATCACAACCTATCTACCATTCAAGACTACCTACATTCTATTTTAAAAGGACAAGACAGACATGATTCTGACAAGTAGTGTAGACATGGCTGAACTATTCAACATATCAGCTGTGACAAACGGCCTATTCATTTTCAAAGAAGTTCGTGAATACGCTCATAGATCTTTAGTTAGTGTTGGGCATCTGATATACTACGAATTAGAGAGTTCACTAACTAATTCCATGGAATAAACATAATATGTGGTTCTCCATACTCCAGGGCCAAGGACTACACATACTAAAATCTCAGAATCTGATGAGCCTCACATGCACCATTCATCATTTCAATCCAGACCAGTTCTACGGGAATTACAGATCATATCTAAAAATTCCAGAAAAACACGCAAGCAATTTGGTAAAGAAATAAAGAAAGTTGCCACCTTTCACGAAAAAAAAAAAAAGGTAAACAGTTTAAGGAAACAGACTAAAATAGATAAAGAGGATGACATCTCACTTGTTCAGATTTCAAAACAGAAGGGTGCTTCTTCTTCCTCCTGCTGATAATTGGTGAAATCTCATCTATCAACTCCTTGGGCTTCCTCTTCCTTTTCCCCTGAAAAAATGAACCAGATCTACCACCAATTAGAGTAAATCAACAAGCATAGGAACAAATAGGAGCAGAAAGGTTAAAAGAATTGAGACCAGGTACTGAGGGCCAGAAGGAGTGGTTGGAGATAATTCAGGTGGGTCATTTTTGTTATTTTCAGAGTTGGAAATCATGGGATTGTTTCCTTCAGGTATTAGCCATCCACAGCCTTGTCCTTCTTCCTCCACAACCTCCGTTTTCAGGACTTCCTGATCAGCAGTAAGATGGTGGTTTTCTTCATTTTGAACTTCAGGACTTGGACTTGGATGCACTGGCTTTATCTTTAACCTCATATCTGTTAAAAATCAGAACTTTAACCAACAAAAATAGAAATGGAACAGATAAACAGGAGGATTATTTGTACTCAGGTGGGATTTTTTCCACAGATTGGTTGTTACCTGTGCAAAGAAGAAATGAATGTGGGAAGGGAAGACTAGAGGAAAGGCAAAATCGAAGCCTGGGGAGATGTGGGTGCGGTGGTGCGTGGGTCAGAAAACACAAATCCCTGCTTTTTTTTTCCTTTTTTTTTTCTCTTGTTTTTTGTTTTAGCAGTTAAAAGAAAACAGGGCCTGATGGTTCGGTCCTGGTCTTCACATGTTCCTTTTATTACATCTTTTCAAAATGAAAGATTACATTTTCGCTGCTGAAGATCTCATCTCATTCTTTTATAAAATCTTGTTGTAATTTAATTTAGTAAGTCGTGGGGTGAAGTCATCATATTAGGGATTTACGTGAGTGATTTTGGATGGTATATCAAGATTCTTTTAGTACTATTTTAAAGAAGGAAAATAGGGTATTGCAATTGAAGCGATCATTTATTTACGTTATAGCAGAGTAATTGAATAGGATTTATGACAACCTTGTGGGTGACCACTCGAATGAACGAGCCCATGCATTTAAATCCAGGAATTGTTGAGGGCGTTTCTTTGCAAAATCTATAATGGCAGATTTGAAGATTGAGCGGTGGCCACCTTGATTAATACGGTATACACCTTTAACTTTATGGTGGACTGAGAAAAAAATGTGAACAAGTTTGAAAGTTCAAATTTTTTTTTGTATATGGCTATCTGTCTTTTTCTGTTTCTTTCGTGTAGACTTTGGTGGTGGCTAAGCGTGCGGGGAGGGCATGGATCGACGGGCCTGGTTGAAGCCTGAAATCAGCTTCCTGTCTGAAAAAGCTTGTCAAAAATTAGGACACAGATACTTTTCCTTAACCCTTCTGATCAATTCTTTTCTGTAAAAAGAAAATGGGAATTGGTTCGTTTTGTAAATTTGTAGTCTTGAGTAGAATCTTTCTGAGAGAAAACTAACCAATGACCTGTATGAATAGGTCGGGGCGGTTAGAAAGAAAAACTGGAATTGTCTCAATGGCTAATATAATACTATTATTCATGGGCCTTGTGCTCCAAATTTATACATATCCAGAACGCATGAATATCGAGCCTAATGGCCTTAATGGGCTCTTTACTTTTTAGATACAGTTCAACCGATGGTCTCTATCTATCTAACTAAGAAAAGGATGTTTATGGTGCCTAATGGATGGAAACTAGTAAAAATATCCACAGGGTGTAAGTTTACTCAAAACGCGAGAAAAAAGCATCCAGAGAAGGGAACAACAGAGCCTTCTTGATGACATTGTTATGGGCTAGATTCATCGTAGTCTTGTAGGGGCTTGATTATGTACCAGTAATTGGCTTCGACCTCCATCGGGTAAAATCCCAGAAAAAGAAGCTTGTGAAGATGTCCAATTACTATTTTTTTGCCTGTTTGAACATTACTGATGGACGAATGTGTGCGAGTATACCAGCACCCGAATTCTAATACAGTAACAAAATGGCGATTAGACCAAAGGCGGCATTGCCTGGCTGGATTGACCAATTCCAATATTTGAAATTTCTTTTTACACTAAAAAATTTGAGTTATACGGGATTCTAAGTCAATGTAGTTTTCTATGTAGATTCAAAATCTTGGATAACTTATCCATGTGTTGTGTTTAATTAGATTCCTTTCAATTTGACCGATTTCCCCCAATGATAACTTGGTAACAACCTGGAAACTTGCTGACAATTGGGCTACAGAATCTGAATACTTGCGAAGCAAGAACAAAAGGGTCGCCCATATTGTACTATATTACGTAGTTTCTTTTTAAACATGGAGTACGTGTTTAAAGAAGCAACTAAATTGGAATTAAATTTGTTGACCTTTTCCAACACATAGAACTTGTAATGAAGTCCATCCACATTTGAAAGCAATCTATCTTATTTACAAATTCGAAGTTTGTAATCATTACTAAAATGTTCATGTTAAAAACTCCTCATTCCTACCACTTCCATCATTCTCAAGCAATGCTTCACATGATTGAGTTCAAATTTGGGTCCAAATTACTATGATCAGACTAATTCATCACGAGTTCAGACTTTCAAAGAGAATTTTATACATGAGTTGCTAAGGCCGGTGATTCTGAATTTCTGACTGACCCTCCACAGATGCAAAATATTATTTTGTATGCGGAAATTCGCCAACAAATGGGGATGTTAGGTGGTAGGTATTATTCCTTTGAATTGTTCGAAGAACAAGTAAATAAATAGGCAAAGAAATTTCAATAAGCTTCTTCTATTTTGCTTTTATGATAAGTTGCGTTAATCGTTCCATAGGACAAAAGATGACTTGTTTCTCAAGGGAGCATCCATTTATCCAACTGATTTTGCTAAGTATAGAAATAGTGTCCGGAGTCAAGAGAAGTATCATTTTTCAAACAAAACAGAAATTAGCTATTGATTGTATATGCTCCTTTTTTTTTTTTTTTGTTGGCAGGATGCAAATTATTCTGTATGCGTTTGAATTGTTTGAAGACTTAGGAACAAAATTTCAAAATAACTTCTTCTAATTAAAATATGAAATGATGCCATCAGTTCCCTTGGTGATGAAACTAGTACTCCTGCATCTTATGTGATATAACGAGCAGAATACTTAATTGAATTATTAAATTACCGTTAAAATGATGACATCCTTGCTGATGATTGACTAGGCTTCTCCAAACATAATATCTGTTATTGCGTATATTTTGATAAAGATATTAAGAAAAAAATCCCTCGTCTTATGTTTGACCCTTTTATTTTAAGCGTAGCTGCTATCAGAAAATCATTAATTATTTAATTTGTATATTGTTTTTCTTTGACTTTGACGAAATATTGGTAGAATCTTGAATAATATGACCAGCAAAGCATTTTGCAGTCATTCCACTTGAAAAAATTAAAACATAAATAATTTAATTCCATTTGGAGCAAGTAAGACGTCAGTAGTTTAATAGCGGAAACAATAAACCCTGGAAAAACAATTGCAGAAACAGTAAAAGCCTACCTTCGCTACAATTGCCAAAAGTCTTATTTTTTTGTTCATAGTCAAACAAGTCTTATTTTTTTATTAATAGTCAAATAATATACTATCATACTTCTAACTTAGATTATAGGGAAAGGTACTCAACTGAGCTCTAAGGGAACCGATGGAGACTGAACTACTATCAAACTAAACGGATGCATTGTGCACCCATTTAGATTTTTTATGAAAATCAATATTTGAACCCTTGACCTCCCACCCTACATAACTTTTAAAAGCTTTATGGTGCCAATCCAACCAAGTTGGGTTGGTTACAATTGCCAAAAGTCTTCGCATAGACAAAAGAGTAAACATAAGCAAGAAAAGGAATAAAAGAAAAAAGTAGGAATTATCCAATCCAATGCTATTGCTACGCCTAGAATAATTTAGCAACTTTCAATCTGCCACATTAAAACGATAAAAACGCTGACATTTATTCTTGTTTTTCCACTCTGAGCCGGAGGAGTACCCACGTTTTCCATTATGAGAGTGTAATCTTGGATAAAAATCTATTGGCAACTACTCCAACTTCAAGAAACATGATTTAATTTCTTGATTAATCCCATTGTTATTTTGATGTCTCTGTCTAAGCGAAATGACATGATAAGACATGCAGGCATATAGCTATATTACCGCAAGGCTGAAATTTGATAATTGTCTTGGTGTAATAACCATGTTTAAGATATTTAAGGTCAGAATATGTCACTAAGATATTTTCAATAATGATTTTATGATTCTAATTAGCATATGTACAATCATTTACCTTGATTCGAACACCAGATTGATAATTAGAAATTACTAATCACAGGACTCGAACTAAAACCTCTTTTTAAGTTAAATAAATCAACTTACCGGTTAAGCTAACGCTTAGTCAGCCAAAATCATGGCATAAAACAGTGGAAAGATAGTCCAATTCTCCCCCCTGTTCGATCAGGACTCCAAAAGGGAAAAAGCTAACTAATAATTTATCGTCATATGATAATAATAAGTCATACTTTATATTATTTGACGGTATGTAATTAGTTCTAGTACACCACGTGACGCGCGTGGTGCGGACAATACTCACTCCTCCAAAAGGTCCAAACCCATGATTTTATTTATTTTAAATCTTAAACAAACCCCTCCTTCTGGCGTGTGTTTTTGGTGTTGGACGTTGGTTGGTTCAAAGACTACAAGAGCCTTCTCTTCTCTTGTTCCTTTTTTTCATATGCCAAACCGCTTTCTCTCGATCAGATATTCTCCCTTCTTCATTAAGAGTCTCAAATTTGTTGGGAGCAATAAAATTCGAGTTGGGTTCTAACTTGCCAAGTCTTTTGATCCCTTTTTACCTTTTCTGCTTTCAAAACTTCTTCTGTAAAACAAACATGCCAGCAGAACAGTTGAAAGATTTTTTGAAGACCCTTTATGTTATATTTGCATTCTGCTCTGCTCTCTGTTTGGGTGGTCTCAAAAGTTAGTAGTATATTTTTTAAGCCTTTCCCATTGCTATTTCCTTGTATACTTTTACAAAGTTTGATGCTTTGCTCCGTTGTTTCTCTGCTCTTAAATGTTCATCAATTTCTTTGGTTTGTATATTGTGCTCAGGTTTCTTGGTGGGTCCGATTGCTGGTCTAACACTGATAATAGGGAATGTTGGGGTGATTTTGGGCCTATTTCCAGCACATGTTGTCTGGACAGCTTATACTATTTTCAAGTACTAACTGTTTCTGGATATTTTACATTTTTTTTCTTTTTAGTAGTACATATATTGATGTTTTTTGTGCTTTGTATTTGATGCTGGAGGAAAATTCTTGTGTTGGGATTTTCATTTTTTCCCCTCAAATTTTTGTTCACAGGACAAATAGGTTTGATGCACCCTTGAAAGTTGCCTTCTTTTTTGCTTTGCCTGCCTTATTTGGTATATGGTTGGGTTTAAGCATAGCTGGAAGTGTCCTTGTTGGAGTGGGATATGGGTTTTTTACTCCTTGGGTTTCTGCGTTTGAGGCCTTCAGACATGATGATGAATCCAAGAAGTTCTTCCACTGCATTGTGGTAAAGTTCTAATTTTTGCTTCTGTTTTCAGCTTTGACACTGCTGTTTATTTATTCTTTCTTTTTCTTTCCCACGTTTATTTCTTTCTCCTTTTTATGAAAATTTAGGACGGAACTTGGGGAACTATAAAAGGAAGCTGTACAGTTGTTCGAGATTTTGCTGATATATGCTATCATTCTTATCCACTTTTCCTGAAAGAATTGCGTGAATCCCCCTCTTCTGAGGGACTAGAACCTCTTAGGTAATGGTCATTTTGTATGAATAAATTCAAGTCAAAGAATGGAATTTTTTTCTGTATACACTTTGTTCTGTTTCTTTGATGATGTAGGGAAAGAAGAGCTCATTTGAATTGTATCAATTTATTGCACACTAATTACTTAATGAGGTTATATCAGAAAGCTGTTAAAATGGTTGGTTTGAGTTAGTGCTCTGTGTATATGTATATATTTTTTTTTGGTCTTTGTGTTGCTGTAGAAGCTTTAAAGAATGAATTTTCATGGAAGTTCGAGAAATTAGATTGAATAATGCTCAAGTTGTTGTGAAGATATTGATCAATATAGTATTTACCTAGATTGAACAGTGAAAGTGACTGGTCATATATGTGCCCCACATATATGATGCATAATTTGGAATGTCATTTATCAATTACGTGAAGTTTGTTTGTAGTTGTGTTTCTTCTGGAGTGAGTGACTCTTTCTTGAATAAATTTATGAAGTTTTTGCATTTCTTCTTTCATACACTGTCATCCCTAATTTGCTTGAATCTCTAGTGCAGGCTCATCCATGTGCCAGCATGTATTGTTGCTGGGCTTATGGGGCTGATTGTGGAAATCCCTCTTTACATGGCTATTGCTATTGTAAAGAGCCCATACATGTTGTTCAAAGGCTGGCAGAGATTGATACATGATCTAATCAGTCGTGAAGGGCCATTTCTAGAAACAGCTTGTATCCCCATTGCTGGTTTAACTATCCTTATGTGGCCACTTGTTGTGATAGGCAGCATTATAATGGCCACTTTTTCAAGCTTTTTTATAGGATTATATGCATCTGTTGTTGTATATCAGGTTTAATTTCTTGCAATTTTTCCTTACATTCTATTGGCTGCATAACTCGAAACTTCAAATTGATCGTTAGAGTTCACACTGATATGTAGGAAAGGTCATTCAGGAGAGGCATGGCCTACGTGATTGCTATGGTTGCGGAATTTGACGAATACACCAACGATTGGCTTTACCTTCGAGAGGGATCCATTCTGCCAAAGTAATCAGTTGAATTGTACTTGACTTTGTTTTTCAAATGCTACTAATATTTGGTTGATAATAGCTTTTTCAACTTATTTCTGGCTTGGCCTCTTAGACAACACTAACCAACTTTTTGGCAGCTAGGCCCCGGTATAGAAAGAAGAAGATATCCAACTCATCAGAATTTTCTGTTGGGCAAAGATCTTCAGTACAAGGAAAATTTGGCTCAGGTTTTACTGAAGCACCAGCTGTCGTTGCTCCAACCTTGTCATCATCAAGATCTGTGAGGGAGGCAATACATGAAGTGAAAATGGTGCAGGTATGGTTTGATGTGCTGATGCAAATGCTGGATAGTTTGGAAGATTAGATTTCTGACATTCAATTACCTGATGGCATGAAAGGAGCATAATCTTATTGATTACAACTTAATTATTAATCCTGAATGCCTAGTGTTTTGCTGTTTGGGAATTTCCTTGATCATGATTAAGTCACTTGTTGGAACTACATTGGTTTCACTTGTCTGTCTGGCATGATATATTCATGTTATTGGAAATGGTCTCCACCTCGTCTCTTCAACTAACCTGTATTCAACTTGTTTGTTATAATTTGGCATAGTGACACATCAAAAATCTTAATAGCTTATGTTAAGCACATAGAACTTTAAAAATATACATGGGTATAACGCAGTGGACCTGCCCAATTGCAGAAATTTCAAGGTCCAATATTGCAGGTTGAACTGTGACAGGTGACAACCCTTTTAGTATCTTAAATTTAACAGGGAAAAGGGGCCTTTTTGCCCTGCAATACCATGAAAGAATAAAAAGGATAGTATGGATGAGAAATCAACTTCAATGGCAAATAAGGCAGCCTATGTGCCAAAATAGGATTTCTTAATTGAGATGCAGAATTTCATTAGTCAATACATGAGAATGGCTTCGTAGTCCTTTTCTAAACACTACATTTTGAGGGCCGCAAAACAAGAGTTGTAAGTTTAATCTTAATTGTATAATTTTTATATTCATTTCTTGGGGATGAATGTGGCTGTACCTTATGTTTGGCTTGAAATGCTACAGGTGTGGGGAAGTATGATGAGGTTATGTGAAGCCAGGGGCAAAGAGTTATTGGACACCAATGTTATAACACCAGCTGACCTATATGATTGGTTGAAGGCAAAGAATGCAAATGAAGCACCTATTGTAGATGTTGGGTTGCCTTGTTACTCATTCTTGCAGACCATCCTCTACTCCATTAAATCTGGATCAGATGGTTTATTGCTTCTTGATGGGCTTGAGATCACCCACCTGAATCGTCCACAGGACAGATTGCTGGACTGGTTTTTTCAGCCTGTTATGGTCCTCAAAGAACAGATCAGAGTAATTCATCTTGAAGAAGGTGAGACGAGGTTCCTGGAGAAAGTACTTCTTTTTGGAAGCAATACCCAACGCTCAAAGGCTTGGGAAAATGGCAGTGTGATACCTCAAGATGCTCTAAGAGCTGCTCAGATTGAGGGCATCAGTAGGAGGTAAGATATTCTTTTTCTACCTTTCTTACCGGCAACTAGTATTATTTTAGCAAGTTAAAAAGGTGGGTATTTCAACAATCTTGTGTGTCATTTCATTACCTTGAAATGCGTGATGAAGATCACTAACTTACCAAATGTTGTTTCTTGTAGGATGGTTGGAATGTTAAGAAGTGTCGCGAAATTTCCTACTTACAGAAGGAAATTCCGACAGATTGTGAAGGCACTGATTATATATTCTATAGCTAAGGAGGGCTCAACTAAGCCTATATCTTATCCTGCCACAAAGGATGGGTCGATGAGATCAGCATCTGTGAGATCAGTAGCTTCCATTGAAATTGTATAAAAGAAAGTTTTGGTTTCTTCTGTATTTTTCTTTAATTATTCAGTAAAACATTTTTAGGTAAATAGTTTCTTGCTAAGCTCCAGTGATCACTAATGAGCAGGTTCTCTTTTCTTTGCTTAAGAAAGCTTTCTTGTACATAAAATTTATATTTCTGGCTAATGCATTTTCTCAAATTGGCCACTTTCTGGGGGATTAAATTGTCTCGTGGTTTTGTAGAATTTTCGATATTAAAATGGAACAAGAATTGCGAAGACGGTGTTGCTGAATTTTCCCCCAAACTAGGAAGCCGAGCCAAAGCCCACATATTCTTGTAACTGTAGGCTTCAAGACAGTGGGTCAGTGGCTGCCATAAAGAGGCCCAACTCATACGAGAAACGCTTAAGGGTTCTAAAAGCACATGTGCGGTCCAACAAGCATTAAAGCCTAAGGGGGTGTTTGATAACATGACTTAATATTGAAAATTAATAGATTAAGTATTTTTAAATTTATTGTGTTTGATAACAAAATTCATTCACCACTTAACACATTAAATACTTATTTAATTTGTATGCAAAATTTTAAGTGAAAATTTTTCACTTAATTTGTTGAATTTTGATATTCTTTCCCTTCTCGCATTGCACGCACACATACACACACTCACCCATGCACACGCACACATATGCACACTCTTTCTCACATATGTGCACAATCTCTCTCTTTCTCTCTCTCACACGCACGCACGCACTCTCTTTTTGTCACACACACCTACTTTCACACAAATACACATATTTTCTCTCCCTTTCTCTCTCACACACACACATACACGCGCTCTCTCTCTCTCTCTCTCTCTCTCTCTCTCTCTTCCCATACACAGTTACTTACATACTTTCTTGCACATATACTTTTACACACACATACACATACTTTCACATATAATTTTCTATCTCTCATATACACGTGCACATATTTTAATTTTTTTCCTCTTACATACTTACGTTTTTTCATATATACGCATACTTTCTCTCTCACGCACACTTTCTCATACATAAATACATTTATTTTCTATCTCATACATAAATACATTTATTTTCTATGTCTCACAAACAAACAATATATTTTTTTCTCATATACATTATTAATAAATTATTTTAAAATTTTAAGATAAAATAATTATATTTACGAGAGGAGATATTTAAATTCAGTGCATATATTTAGTTAATTATCAAACTGGTAAAACGTTTTCAATTCAGCAACTTAATACTTTCAGCATTTAAATTTCAGACTTCAAACTTTAGATTTCAAATTTTAGTTTTACCAAACGACACCTAAGTCGTTTACTAAAAATAAAAGGCCCGTGTTAAACAAATGGTCCACTGTTTCAACAGGATCGGCTTTGGATCCTATTAAAAGTACCAAAAATATCAGGAGACATACATTTTTTAATTCGATGCTTAGTAGATCAGGCACGCTTTATATGATGATTATATTTTTAGGTATTTTTCAAAAATATTATTATAGTAACTTTAAAATTGTTTTTAATAAATATATATGTGAAATAAAAAGGTAATTAAGAAGTGTTCAGAGTTTTGAAAAAACATGATTTTAAAGTGGCAATTTGCATAAGTAGCAGCCGCAAATTCTAGAAAACATGTGTTTTAAAAAAAACAGAGGTAGAAATTCTAATGCTTTTCTTTTTCCTTCCTACAGACTTTTTTTTTTTTTTTATCAATAGTCAACAGTATACTATCCTACTTCTAATCTACATTACCTGGGAAGCAATTCAACTGATCTCTGCAGAAATCGATGAAGATTAAACTACCATCGAACCAAACGGATGCATTATATACCCATTTAGATTTTTTATGAGAGGCAAGGGTTCAATCCCACGAACTCCTACCCCACTTAACTTTAAAGGCTCTGTGATGCCTAACACAACCAAGTTGGTTGGTTCTTCCTACTAACTTGATTTGTACTTTATAGACAATAGTTTCCTACCTTTCGTCGAGTTTTAGTCTATGACCATGATGGTATTAAAGACAAATGCAAGAGTACAATCGTCGAAGCAGTCGCAACGCAACCCGACTGATGCTTGTACTAGATTAGATTTCTAGTTTCTAGATAATAATTTACTACCTTTTTGTGAGTCATGGGACTTTGACGGCATCAAAAGAGGAATGCAAGAGTACAGTCCTCGAAGCAGACCGAACTTTTGTGTTTGGTTGTACTCAACAAAATCCAAGTCTCACCGCAGGCATAAACTTTACAATTTGTTGGATGAAATTTGCTGGATGGTTTTTTAAAAAGCACTGCTGCAGTATTTTTTAGATAAATATAATTATAAGATAAAAAATAATAGTTGAAAAGCATATCCAAAAAAAAAAATTAATTTTTGGAGAAAATGTTAACCAAACATAGCCTTAATTATTTCGCCGTAGATATTTTCTTGAAATAGAACAACTGTGCTAGCTCATTAATTATTTTGGCTTAATCTTAGATCCGACATTTGCAAATAACTAGCTTATCAAATGAAGGTCTCCTACTTATGCAACCTGAATAAATCATAGAAGTATGAAAATGCTCATGTAGTCTGAAAATGCCAATTTCGAAAAATACTATATCTTTGACAAGTCATTTCCTTGAGAAGTATTTGAGTCCTGAGTCCTAACTAGTCAATGCCAAGTTAAAAAGAGTCTGATTTGGAAAAGTTTTAAGTGTTTATGTTATAAACCAAATATTAGAAAATGTGGTCGTTATGCACTACAACATCATATTGTACTCGTGTAGAAAAAGCATTAGAGATGATCCTTCTATCGTATACATTTGTACTCTCAAATGCAAAGGACGCAGACTCGTTGTCTGATCCTCCGCATCAATTAATTCTCACGGTAATTTAAGCACAAGAATTTCATTAAACTACCGAAGTTGCCTATAGTATAAGTATACATCTGCCTTCGTTTTTATTTCCCTTTTTGGTGATACCTCCTTTTCGTTTCCACAAGCCAAGAAAAAATAATGCAGATTCAACAATCTGAGCATCTTTCATATTCTTTCCAAACAAGAAAATATTGTAGGCCTTTAGCTGAGAAATATCTCAAGTAAATTTACAAGTTTGCGTAACTTCTGATTTGTAAAGTCCCAAACTTCCACGTTTGCGAAATTAATGGTTCACCAGATCCAAGAAGAATGCCTTGGCTAACAAGTGATGGCAGCAGCATCCGGTCCTTGGGCCGTGTCGCTCCCACTGCTAACAATTAGTTTATAGTAGTACCATAGAATACTCCATTGAGCAGCCGAAAAGGCCAAAAGTCCACGGAGGGTGTCAGCGGCCATGTACATTATTGGTTCGACTTTCCAATTAACAGAGCATTGAATTGAGGGATTTTACTTTCATCAACTTCAAAGCAAAATTGGGATTCTAAAGCACAATTAGAGCACCATTAGTTAGGTTCTTTTGTCAGCTAATCCCGAGTGTTCTTCCTTCTAATATTGTAATCCATATCCTTTCATCTTTTATCGCTCCAAAATGATAAACTCCTTCACGTGCAATAGCAAGCCATTACTGAACCCCCACTCCCAAATCACCAAATAAAAAGAAAAAAAAATAAGGCGCAAAATAAAACAATTTAAGTTGCATTGATCCGTTGGTAAACGCATAAAGTGGAAGAAATTCAAGTAAGTGTCAATCTTACGCTGTTCTTCAACGGATAGGGGTCTTATAATCTGATAGTCTAAAATCTTTATCGTACAATCAAATAGTGATTCATTCTTTGCATAAGAAAGATTTGATACAAATTCAATTTTCTACAATGTGGTTCCATCTATTAATCGCACAATATATGATGATTCATGGAGGAGAAAATAAGCCAATAGGAAGTTTTATACTCGCTGGTTGCTTCCGACATGTAAAAGGGGGAGTTCTTCCGCAACTTGCTCCTTTTTCTGAAGAAAAGAGCTATAAAAGAGATGTATTCAACTAAAAAGAGCAAAACAAAAAGTCAGAGAGAGAACCCAAGGAAATAGAAGAGATGCATATGATTGTCAGGATATTTTTATTTTTGGGTGCAAAAATTGGGAAATTGAACAAAGTTAATCCTTTCTACTTTTTCACCAATCAGTAAGCACCCTAATTCCCTAATGGTGTACTCGTTCTGCCACAGGACAGGAGTTATTAGGCCTTTCCCTAATCCACCTAACCACACTTTTGTACTTTTGTATAGTGGACAGCAGGTATCAAAATCAAGAACGTAACTCTTGCTCAGTTCGCATGATACAACTGGCTGCTATTTCCCAAAAAAAAAATTTGACTGACTGCTGGGAGTGAATAATATCACACTGTTTACAAGAGTCCACCACTGCTCTGGCTTCTGCCTGAATAAAATTTCAGAATGTCCAGATCTCCAAATAAGTGCCATGCCTGCCCTTTTTTGCCACCCTTTGTGTTACAATTATTCCTTTATAATCATTAGCACACAACGGGACAAGGACAATCTCCTCCTCCAACTCCATGGCGAAAATTTTCCCCGTTGCATAATTACAACAATTATTAATTAATCCCGGCCAACAGGCCCTGGACCAATAGCAACCCCACCAGGCCAAAAAAAAAAAAAAAAAAAAAAAAGAGCCATTCCTACCTAATTTTTTTTTTTCAATAGTCAACAGTATATTATTTTTCTTCTAACCTACATTAAAGGGAGAGGAGTCCAACTGATTCCCGGAAAAGCAGGGTTTCAACCCTGATCTCTCACCTCACTTAGTCTTTAAAAGCTTTGTGGTGGCCAACCCAACTAAATTGGATTGGTTCCATCCTTACCTAATTCATACACCGAAAATAAAGTACAAGCCCCTCTCCTTCCCAGCTCCTGCCTTGGAGTACAAAGCAACTGAATCCCCACACCTTTTTCCTCCCCATTCTCTCTCTTGTTTGTGTGTATGCATAAAAAACATGTCAATGAATGTAGATCGAAACTCACCAACCATATATGCTTGTTTTAGAGAATTGAGAATGCCCATAGCAACTAATGTTCTACACTCCTATTAGTAAGGGGGATTTATGTGTACCATACGCAAGCGGTGTATAAGGTACAACTAATATTTTTACTCTCAATTATTACACTATTCTAGACTACACGTTGTACTTCGTGAGAAATGAGATCTGACATGTTAATGGTCTATATTTAAAGGGTAAAAAATGAATGGATAGATTGAACTAATGTATGATCAAATTTAAGATAAAAAAACAGTGTGTGATTTAAAATTAACAAATCATTACACCTTCTAAATATCCTATTATATACTCAAATTGTGATAAATGGAAGTGTGAGGTCTGGATTCTGCTTTGTGGTATATGTGATAAAAAGTGGGGATAATTACACGTATAGCAACGTCCTAATTCTCTTGAAACACACGATTCCCGCAGGGGAAATCTTCACCACGTGTCTGTAACTTACGCGGCAAGTTCTGTTCACACTTCACTGTTCTGTCCTGCATCTACACTTTTTACGGCGTTATAATCGCCGCCAGCAGCAGCAGCGAACCGCCACCACCCACGACCAGCAGGGAGCATGTACCGGTCTAACAACTTCGTCCTGGACTCGTTTTCCTTACATTCCTTCCAGACAACTTTATGATTTTTTTCAGGAAATATCGTGCAATCATAAACAAGATGGACCACCAACTAATCAACGAAAATGCATTATTCCATTTCATAAAAGAATATTATTCTTTCCTATTTCTTGGCGTTAACATATTTTGGGGAAAAAAATTTACTAATGACAAAACTAACAGAGGCATCTGAGGGGGCAAGCATAAAGGAGAAGGAAAGGATGCTGAGCAATTAATTGCCAGAGATCGAAAGGAACTGAAAAGATACTAACCCGAGAGAGAGCGAGAGAGAGAGAGAGAGACCAAAGCAACAGCAGCGAAGCTGCAGAACTCAGTTCAGAGGATTGGCATCCCCGTACTATCTGCCCAAACACGGAGAGACTAAAGAAAGCAGACGCAGACAGATAAACGCAAAGTAAGGGTAGAGCAAGAACATCAAAATCCACTTACTAAAACTGTAGAAGTGGAAGGGGTGCTTTTATTCAACTTGGGTTCCTCCCCAAAACTCTGACTGAATTTTCAGAAGCAGCTTCCCTTGATATATAGATAGTTTAATTTTCATGACCAAGATACCAATTACCAACCCACCACATTCAATTGAAATTTTTTTCTGCATGTCTCAATTAAAAAATACTCTACCTTAGGACTAAATGACATCAGAGCAGACAGACAAGCATCTGCTTCCCTGATGAAACTGAGAATTTAACTGTACAAATTACCATCATCATCCAGAATTGTACTAAAACCAATTTAACTGTACAAATTACCATCATCATCCAGAATTGTACTAAAACCAAGACTAACATTAAAAACCAGACATGAATATTTAAAACTAGCTTCCTTCTACTGCTGCTTGCTTCCCTAATCGTACTGGGCTACTACTACTAGTAGTACTAGTACTTCACTGATTCGATTTTTACTGATGATACCTGCGGCCATTGCCGTGCTCCCTTCTGTCCTTGGCGGTTGGCTGATAGCTACCCTACAATCTCATAGGTCATGGCTTTACACGAACCCACTCGTACCGACCGTCCAGTGGCTCCTCCTTAACAACGTCAAAATTATACCTGAATCCATATTAGTGAATTTATCAATTTAGCTCTTTATTCGTAAAATTCTACTGCAATTAATTCGTGATGGAAGAAAGAGTGGAAGACATATGTTTACTTCTGTGCAAATTTCTGTTGGAGTTTTTTCTCAGCTGCGGTGAAGAATTCTTCGAGTTCAGCTTTCAACGGCATCTTTTTCTCCTGACCAGTTGACCGACGGCGGCGAGAAGAATTTGCTTCCGACGACATCGACGGTTTTAATCTCAATGCTGTTGTTGACTCCGGTTCGACTGATTCAGGAGCTTGAACCTCACTCGACGGCGTCGTTTCTCTCCTGTAAAACTGAACTATCAGGCAAGCGTGAACAATGAAGAGAGAATTTCAAACTGAAGAAAATTAATGAGAGAAAAAAAGAAAAGAAAAGAAAAGAAAAGCAACCTTTCAAGATGATTTTTAAATTTCGAATTCAAGAGATAATTAAATACGCGAATCTTCCTCTCTTGACACTAAAAGTAGATAATAAATGAATTAAATAAGCTTTCCTCCCCTCCGATCGCCATATATTTGTATTACCTGTCTCTGCTGCTGCAGTTTTCGAACTCATACGTCGACGTTCCAATCTCAACACTTCTCTCTACCTCCTCCTCCTCCTCCACCTGCAACGGTATATTTCAATCCAAAAATTCAAGCCTGATCATATTCCATTTTTGAATTTTAATTTATTTATTTTTTGGGTTGGCCATATAGATTATATACCTCTAGATCTGGGGATTCCGAAGTGTAGCTGTCCAGCCCACTGGATTCATTACTTGAACAACAAGACGCGGATGGATCATTCGAATTACAAGTATCTGCTGAGTTTTCTATTGAATTCTTCAGCATTTTCCGACGTTGACGACTTCTGAGGTGCACAAACGACGTAGAATAGCTCAATTCTCTTCCGCAGCCAACTTTCCTCTTTCTCCCTTCCTCCGCCGACGCCGAAGCTGCAGGAACAGCTCTCGTCATTTCCACATCTGTCTCCGCCACCTCTCCAATTCCCTTACACTTACTCATACTTCTTCTATATGTACCTGATTACCTTCCCACCAATTCCTCTCCCTCTCAGAAAAAAGAAGGGAGAAAAAGGATATTTGCAGATCTTTTTCTCTCTCTTTGTTCAGTCTGCAACAGCCCACATCATACTGAAATTCTGTAACGGAATGAAATTCTGAGAGAAAGGGAACTTCAGCACGTAGTACGTGAAGAATTGGTTCTGAAAAAATCTGCTTTTTTCTGTTTTAGAGAGAGAAAGTGTTGAAGACGGCAATAGGCTGATAATGATGACGACGCTGATGGATAGATAGTTGGCTGGTGGGGTTCTCGAACTTAATTCCTTCTTCAATCCGTGGAACGATTGAGAATGGGTTCTTCTTATTGGGCTATTTTCTCTGGCTTTCTTTCTATTGTCTATTCTCTTTCTCTACAGTACTGCGTGTAGGTGATAATGGACAGCCACGGTGGTCCTGAAGGCTGGTGGGTGATGCTATGGGTATTTTATACTCCGTTATATGAAACGGAGAACTTTAATTTTATTGGGTTTTGAGTTTTGACGCCTCCGTTATCCAGGTCTGGGTCCTGCACTAATTAAAAGGACTATGACTGATCGTGCATTAATTAATTCATCTTCAGAAGAATGAATGATTGGCTATTCCTCAATCTTTACAAGGAATTTTCAAAATTTTATGTTGAGAGTTAAAATAGGAAGTTTTGGGCATTTTAAAGTCTCTCTCCGATTTCTTTTTTTTTTTTTTTTTTTTTTGTCTAATTGTGTAAAATCACGTCGAACTATTGTGAATTTACTAATTTCAAATTATGCACAATTGAACGCACAAAACATCGAACTAAAAATCTGAACCCCGATTTGGGACAATTAATCTGATTAATTTAGCCAAGTTTTGGGATAGTAAATTAAGTTTTTAAACTTAATTATTGGGAAAGGACAAAAAAATTGAGAATTGGTTCTGTTTGAATTGTATTTTTTTTTTTGAATTTGTTGTTATCGGAACAAACTAGTTGTAATTTTGTGAAGAAACGGAGCAGCGAAACGGGAAAAAGTTATAGAACGCTGATCACGCATTTGGATTACGGATTGGAGTATAATAATATTTCGGTACAAGTGTAGAAGCCGTAAGCATAATTGTCGCATACTGCACTGAAATTCCTCAATTGGTCTTGTTATATATATTCTAGTAATACTGGAACGAACAGCGGTCGAGCGATTAGAGTTTTATGACTTCACACTAGAAGTTGAGAGTTCGAATCCTATCAAGCATCATTCTCCTTCCTCCAATTGTAATAGTATAAATTTGATCCAAAATACACACCAGTTAGAGTAATTTGTTATGGGTTATGTGGGTTTGTGCTTTTCCTGTCAACCGAGGAAATTGAGGCAAACGAAGGAAAACTTAGGTTTGTCTTGACGTTGATTCACGCCTAAGAGGGCAAAAGGTGCGAGAAAGTGACACTGACTCTCTTCCCTCGTTAATTTTGTTTCTTTATTTCTTCTTTTCATCACTTTCCTTTCTTGTT
Organism: Mitragyna speciosa; assembly: GCA_024721245.1. Lineage (NCBI taxonomy): Eukaryota > Viridiplantae > Streptophyta > Magnoliopsida > Gentianales > Rubiaceae > Mitragyna > Mitragyna speciosa. The sequence goes on along the minus strand of CM045561.1, from coordinate 3,823,839 downwards.
TTTCTCTCCAGAACTTAGAAATTGATGGCTGGATTTCGCCTTGAAGTTTACGAATTCAGAAGAAGGGAATTGACTTGATGTCGTACAAGGATAAGATTCCTCATTTTGAGCTATAGTTTGTGTTCCGAATAATTTGAACTTTCATGATCAACATATGGGAAAAGATATTTCCTTTGCAATCTTATTCATCATTCGTGCATTTTGGAACGGTTCCCCATAAGCAATAAGACTGCAAATTTATATTTTTCATACTAGTACCAAGTATCGACTCGACTAAGCACAGGAAGTTAGAGATTAATGGGTTTAATTGGGGATTGATTCGAAGTCGACAATATTATAAATACGTCATATAATGTGTGTGTGTGTCTATATATACACACACATACACACCTATTAACTTATCTATTAACTTTTTCATTTTTTTTCAATTTTAGTTGTTAGTTAACAGTAAAAAAAGTCATCGATTCTAAAAAAATTATAACTAGTTAAAAATATTTAAAAAAAAAAACTCAAAATTTTCCCGGTCAACTAGTTTTTGGATCAGGTTTGATCAGTTTTTTAACTTGACTCAGTCCAAATGGCTAGCTGGTTTCCGGTCCAAGTCTAAGAACATATCTACAAACATAACTTCTTGCCACCAGATTTTAGAGAAGTGTTATTTTTATTTGTTATCAATTATAAAAAAAAAAAGAAAAAAGCTTCCGTAGGTTGAGCAGCCTTCTCTTTATAAGTTTAGATTATACTATACCTCAAATAATTCTACATTATGGGGTTATTTCTTAGTTAACCATCAATTTTTGTCTTGGCGCCACTAAATCCCAATAGACGCTACTTGTTATAATGTCTCAAAAACACTACACTACTAGACAGAGTAGGCATCCATGGGATGGTCATTTATTTTTGGGTCATAACGGCACTAAGGTTAGGTGCGTAATGATGAGAATGAATGTATAAATATGCTAAAACCAATTCCTCCACATTATTCCATATTGGGGCTAACATCACACGTGGGGCTCCTTTTATTTTTGCTCATGGTTATGGCCTTCATGTTAGGCATACTGGACCACCAGCTATAAAGAAATGTCTTCTTTGTGGGATCAACCGTAGCCATTTACGGTCTACAGCACCGTCCCTCTTGCGGTCTTGCCCCTCAAAATTACCATGCATTTCTTCCTTTGATTTGGTTGTTAGCTGAAGCCCTGATCTGCATTCTCATCCTCTCTTACATTGTTGTTAGTACTTGGTTGTTGTCGTCTGTTACTTGTCACTCGGCCACTCGGCCCTTTTCTCAGTTTGCTACTTCACAAAATCTAGGACATTATCGTCACTTCAACTCCTCCTAATTCCTTTGTGTTTTAATAAAGCTAGAATATTCCCTTTTTTGGTTTTTTGAGAAAATAGGATATCCCCTTTCTAGTCTCCCAAGAAGTATTTGTTTGTTGGTCAATCATATGATTATGGTTCACTTTGAAACAAACACGGTACTTGCTTTATGTGATCCTGATGCGAAAAGTTTTTGATTAACGTTTGGTGTTTTCTGATTTCAATTTCACAACCATCCATAGGTTTTTGTCACAGTTTTGCTGCAATTTCATAATCATATGATCATGGTTCACTTTGAAACAAACACGGTACTTGCTTTATGTGATCCTAATGCTAAAAGTTTTTGATTAACGTTTGGTGTTTTCTGATTTCAATTTCACAACCATCCATAGGTTTTTGTCACAGTTTTGCTGCAACTGTTAATTGAACTCGAACAGATGCTACTGAGAATGGATCAGTCAAAACTTAAATAGTAGAAAAAGGTAGGAAGGACTAGTGGGGCACAAATTAAAATCCACTTATCAGTTGTGATTGATGTAATAATCATTATGTTGTCAATAAAGGCAATTTTAGTGAAGGATCTCATGAGGAAATAAAATAGAAAGGATTAGAAATTCAATTTCTGTCATTCCAAATTTTGCTTCATACATATATCCTCAAGTCCTTAATGCGTCATGTTAAACGGCCAACATTCTTAAGTTTTACTGGAACTTTTGGCTGCGTCTGGATGGTTGTTTTTTAAGGTATTTTTTACAAATAATTATTGTAACAGTTTTAAATATTCTTCTTGATAAATGTATATGTGAGATAAAAAGGTAATTGAAAAATATTTTTAAAATTTTTAAAATATATATTTTTAAAAAAACACCAACAAACAAACAAAGGTAATGCTCATACATATTGACAAATTATTTAAATGGCCCTCATTGCTTTAGCTTTTACTAAACTTTTAACTATTGACATTTATTGACATTTTTGTGCATGCATGCATTATGATGAATACATAAATATATTTTTGAATATATATATATATATGGTTCACATGTTTTTTTTTTTTTGAGAAATATATGGTTCACATGTTATTGCCTAAAATGTGTCGGAAGATATTGAGACGAGCATTTGAATAATGTGTAATGAAATGAGTTAAAAGTCAAAAAGAATGGAAGTATAATATCACATGCAATTAACCTTTTGATGGCATGTCTTTTCTCACCCCTGATATGAAATGCGAAGTAGACTAGCTCATATATCAATTAGGCACCCCTGCTACGAAATGCATGAAATAGACTAGCTTAATTATCAATTAGGCTTTAAAAGCAACAAGATAAGGTGGCCACTTCTGATTAATAACCCCAAGAATAATAATTAAGGCGGTGCTCGTGAACGAATCTTTTTATCACTATGAAATACACAGCTGCTAATCGGTCCAAGGATAACTCGGCAATAATCAACCGATAATTATTTGGTTGTTTAGAGTTGATTACGAAATTTATTTGAGTTGAAATAAGCAATTAAAACTGATAAAATAGTGCCAATTAAACTATATCTGAACAAAAATATCCCTCCTCCCGAGCAACCAAAAGAAATAGTCCTGTTATATATGAAAGGAAAAAAAAAAGAAAAAAGAAAACGTTAATCATGGCTGTTACAGTGGTACCATGAATCATATTCTTCCTACAGTAAACCAGGTTACTAGGTGAAATTAGTGCCCGGGCAATTCAAATTACAAAAGCAAAGCAAGTGTACGAGTGAAATTATGGTCCTTAAATCAAGGTTCAAAATAAAGCAAGATTCCCAAGCACTGAAAACTAGAGCAGATTTGCCGGCATCGAAATTAGGGCCGCAATTTTGTGATCCTTTTACGGTGGCTTTAGCCGATCCGTGGTAATTTTCAATTTCAAATTGGAGGCAACAAATGACTACCACCAATTGCTAGTAGAAATTTTCACAGTACTACCTAGTATAAATGTTGTTGGAATTAATCTTATGATCGCCTTAAAAATCATGTTTTTTTGGGGGGAGAAAAAAGTACAACGTATATTTTAGGAAATTACATCCATTAAAAGATGGTTAGTAATCGCTCTTGGATTTATGAATGTTCTTGGTTCTAATACAAATAACTCAACCATACCTTCACTCGTACATCCTTTACATTATTGGGTGGCAAAATAAAAATTAACTTTTCCTTGACAGCAATAATTTTGATCTATCTACTTGTTTCATAATTATGTTTGAAAAGCATTGTGAGCAAAGAAAGAATTTTTCAACGTATTCAATTGTCCATCGGAACTGTTTGCTAAATAAAGCGCATGCTATGGACACAAAATTTCCTGTATGGCATTGGAAATTATTTTTGACTTTTTGCATCGTATAAATTTATTTTTTTGCTTGGTATAATTTTAAGATGACAAAAAACTGGTATCTCACTTTTCTTGAAGACATAAAAAGAGTTACAAGGTCAACAAAGTCAAACAATCAAATTTTGGTTGATCCAAGGAAAAGGCAAAGGATAAATTAATCGTTTGATTTATTTATTGAAGAAGACCCTTGTCAACATCGAATACAATAGTGATATGAATTGACATCTTTTTCAAGCATCTGACACAGTAGAAATACATCTAGAGGCACTTCAAAAGCTCAAGAAAAGAAAAGAGAATTGAAAAAAGGGAGAAGGGAGCAAAGTTAAAAAGCAAATTAGGAATCTAAAGATGTGGAATTGATAGAACAGAATGATAGGGCCAATTCCTTGAATGTGAAATCAGGGTGTAGTCGCTTTGGAGAGGGATTTCATTTCTTTTGACGTCGAGGACATGTTTTCATTGGCCAGTGCACAAATGGTCCAAACTTATTTCTAAAAAGTGGAAAGCCTTCCTTTTTCTTACCGCAATCAGATGATATTGATCCCAAGAGAACAGCATTTTTTTTTTCCTTTAAACAAACTTGGGCCATTTTTGCCCTGTGATAAATGATGTGTTTACTGCTTAGTGCTTCTCTTCCCTTTTTTTTTTTTTTTTTTACTTTTTTGCCTTTTTGATTCAGAGAATTGACCTCTTTCAAACTGTTTGATCTCTTTCTCCTCGTGTAATTTATTGCCAATTACGTGATTGGGTGGCAAAAATTAAGAAAAGTTGTAATGTGAAGCATGTAATATGGTAATTTCTTAAATTGGACATATGGTCAAATGATGGTACTTGATCAATAGTACGTTCTCAATACAGTTCATGAATTCAACTTTGAAATTCCTATTAATCCAATATAAATAATGCTAACAATAATCAACTACAAACCTTATCAAATAAATAGTTGTAATGAGTTACGAACTTTATCAAGTAAAAGTCTCACAAGTTTTGTGATATGTATTTGCTGTTAATCCAAAAACCAGAACTCCAACATTTGTCATAGTTCAAATACAACCTACGTGTAACTTATCTCGGATTATACGTGTTCTCCTGTGATTTCACAAATTGTAAACAAGTTGAACCAATCAGGTTCGCAAAAAGATCATAATTTTATTTATTCCATTTGAGGTCAAAACAAAAGTTTGAGAGCCGAAAAGTCGGTTCTAATTGCACACTTTGGCGTCTATGTTTTCTCCATTTATATTTGACCAAAAAATAGGCAAAGAAAAAAAACAATTGTAGCTCGATCGATGATAACATAGAATTGCGACGCAGATATTACTAGTAATTGACGAACATGGGGATCATTGTAAATTACTATCAAATCGGTGGTTAACAAAGGGAGGACCAAAATTGTAAATATTTCCCCCGCTCAGCTTGACACCCTGCCATTTGTCCCATTCAAAGACAAGAAATCTTGAGGGCCCCGACGTCGGATCAGGGCCCAATGCTAATCGGACACAGACTGACAGAGCCTCATGGAACTCAAAACGACGAATCACTAGACATTGGGCCTTGCTGGTCCTTTTTGCAGTTAGTGGGGGCGGGCCTTCTGGGCTCTTCGTAGGTTCTCTGAATCTTTGGTCGCAAATGTACGTAATAACTGAGCTGAACATCAAAAAACACCACATGTTCTTTTTATCCTTCCCCACAAAACAGAGAACACATGATTGATAAATAGAGTTTCAGATAATTGCTGTTTAAGTCGCAACATTTTTATGGGGATTTGTCTTGGAGTTCGCATGAATTTACATTTCAACCTAAAACAACATGTGCTTGATGGATGATGGGCTTCTACTTTTGTAATTTTGTTAGGACCAAATGACACAGAAAAATCCATGAACTTGGATCTGCATGTTGGCATGCAAGTTATTTACAATGGGACCATTATTTACATTTTGTTAAACAAGTGTATGTTGCAATCCCCCTTTGAATCATTGCAGAAGAATATGATTTTGCAAATAATTTGAAATTTGGACTGTTATTGTTGGTACTGCGCAGATCATCACTGCCCACTATTATCGGTAGCCCATTATTAAATTTTGCAACAGGATTTCACTATGTCCTCCACGTAAAATTGGCCCAAGTACCTGTGCAGTTTCCCGGAATAAGGCTGCAACCACAAGGCCCCATGTGATTAAACCAAACCGTCGATCAGCCCAAAAGAAAAGAATTCCAGAAACTTGCTCGTTCGAGGCCCTCCGACCAATATAATCCAAGTGCCTTTGTATTGGCATGTTACCGAGTGAACGTTTTTGGGTCCGTATTTTAGTTAGTTGAATGTTTTTAGTGAAGATATTTTCACACAGTAAATAAATTATAGAATTCCTAAAATCTGTGTAATACAAACAAGTTTTTTTTTTTTTTCTTTTTGATCAACCAACACTATTACAATGGGGAGGGAAAATGATATTGGTGAGATTCGAACTCCCGACTTCTAGGGTGGAGTTATAGACCTCTAACTGCTCGATCTCTGCTCGTTCCCAAAACCTATGTCATATAACCAAGTACAAAGCCTAAACTAGGTGGATTATAGAACTCCTAAAATCCTTATTTTATATTCATATAAACAAGCGAAAGCCTAAAGAAATGCTTTACTTGTTACCAAGACAAATCAAAATAGTGCTAAATTATAATTGGAAGAGTTAAAATTATAAATTCTTAACTATTTGACTCTATAGTATGTAAAATTTATTAACTTTATTTTAGATAAACCAAAATTTTTACTTTGGAGTTTCTTGACGTGCAATATTGTACAATTGCCCTTGATGCACTTAAATTTGTGAAGTCAACTAGGCATTGGATAAGAGTCCTGTAAAGTATAAACAAGAACAAGTGACGGCCCAAAGGAAAGGCTGTGACTAGTAAGAATTATTCGTTAGTCGTTAGTATCCATTCGTTTGAGACTTGCATCCTGTAAAAAGAGGCAATTAACTGATTATTCTGTGAAGAAGAACATGGCGGTGGTGGGTTCGTCCATTCAATCCCGGATGCTCTGCAGCTTCCTGGGAGACTATAGCTTTATTCGGCCAGCCCCAGTGAGCCACCTCCATCGTCTTTTCGGCTTTAACCCAGGTGATGAATGATGACTTGGGACTCGGGAGTCTCACTTTCTTGCTCTTTTCTTTTCTTCCCCCCCCCCCCCCCCCCCCCCCCCCCAACCCCCCGTCCTCCTTTCCCTCCCTCCTAGTTCAATAACGTCCAATTCTAGTCCTACTTATGGATGTTTAAAACTTAGTTGCCCATGGTTCCGGTAAAATTTCCCTGAGCTCCAAATATATATAAATCACTGCATTATGCAGGAGGAGACCATGTCACTATGCAATTGTCAAGGAGCTTTTCTGGATTAACCAACTTGTTATTCAATAGAAGGTATGCTAATTCTTCAACCAATTAAAAGTCACCTATTTCAACAAACTTGGTATGGTAACTTTAATGAATGCAATTGCTGGATTCTACTTTCTACAATTTGTCAAAAGTGTATTGATACTAGCTTGGGGGTGTGGTTTTCTACCCCAACTTTCTCAAGATCTTTTAATCAGTTCTCTTGATTTTTTTGGTCAATTGTTGCAACTTTTATGGTCACGAGATGTTATGCTACTTTCCTCGATTTAGCCGGATTGCATGACTTGTTAACTTGAATGGTAGCGAATAGTTTGTTTGTCTGTTCGAGATGCCCTTTTAATCTGTAGAGTTTTTCTGCTTGGCTGAGTTTGAGTAATTTTAATAATTTCTGCTATCATCTAGACTTTGCAATGAACATGATATCCTGTAGTTACGTGTCACTGTCGAAGCCTAATATTCTCATGGATAAGTTGTATGGCTTAATGCTGAATCTGACTTCTTTTTAGTATTCAATTCTAGATGCAAATGTTGAACCAGCAGATTGGATTTTAAGGCCCTCCTCTCAGTTTTTACTGTTTAACCTATGTGTTTATTATTTGTTTTGAGCAGCTAATTGTGTTCATTGATGAGCAGAAATGTAGAGGAATTGCCTAACAGCAAACATAAACGTTTGAGGCCAGGAAAAGTGTCCCCTCGTCGACCTGTTCCTGATCAGCATATTAAGGCCTCCCTATGTAAATTCTGGGAAACCACCAGGTATTTCTAGCGGACCTGAAGTGCATGATGAAATTGGAATTGAAAAAATGAGGGCTTCAGGAAGCCTTGCTGCACAGGTTCTTCAGCATGCTGGATCATTGGTGAAGGTGACAATGTGTTATTTTTCGGTTCTTTGATCACCATGAGCAAACCAGAATATACCATGGATAGCATTGCATAAACCATAATGCTGTAGTGATATTGCGTAATCACATTGAATGAGGTGTTAAACGCCCTCGGCTTCAAATCATTCCGTCTGAGAATTATGTTACACATTGTTTTCATTTGTTTCTCTCAGAAAACACTTTCAAAATGCTCTACCATCGGCTTTTATTATTTTAAAATTTATTGCCTAAATGACTCCAGAATATGGGGACTAGAACTAATAATTTCACTAGAAAAGTCAACAAGGCGAAGTATTTAGGACATGGGGTAAATAGGACGTTGTGTGCTTGTTAAATGCTGCATTTGGATTATGTTGCTTCTTTTGGCAGCCAGGCATTACAACAGATGAAATTGACCTAGCAGTTCACAAAATGATCATTGATAATTGTGCATATCCTTCGCCTCTTGGTTATGGTGGGTTTCCCAAGAGTGTATGCACATCAGTGAATGAGTGCATTTGCCATGGGATTCCAGATTCACGGGAGCTCGAGGTTTGCCTGATAAATTCCCATTCTTATTACCTACTCTTTTTTATTATGCAACCAAAAGATCCATAAGCCGTTTGTGTTGCAGGATGGTGATATTATCAACATTGATGTTACAGTTTATCTTAATGTAAGTAGTTTCTGCATCGCTCGAGATCTCTAGTGTTAGTGTTAGCAGTTTTCTTGGCGAAATGATAAATTGATGTACCCTTGCTATTATCAACTTTCTTGTCTGCAATTTTAATGTCCCTGGAGTCCTAGTTTATTCTTGAACCATGTGTAAATTCTAGATTTTATATGGTATTCATGAATAGTTCAAATTGAGATATATGGCTGTGAGCTCATAAACAAATCTCTTTTTGCCATAAATGATCTTGTTCTATGGTTATGCTTTCTGGAGACATCTCTTAAGATAGTCAAGATTTGGGAGCTAAATGGAGATAAAATAAATCTTTCTGAGTGCTTCTTTGTCTTTCTTGGTTGTGACTTTTGCAAGTCCGAACTTGATAATTGAAAAAGAAAACTAACCTGGTTTTGATCTATGAAATGTTGACGACGGATCTGCTGTAATGTGCATCACATTGAAGTAGATTACAAACATTTTTGTTTCCATGTGGGTTGCATTCTGTGAATACGCAAAGACAAGAAGCTGGAAGCATTTGTTGATTGGGCAAAAAGATTTGTCACAGTGAGAAATTTCAGGAAGTTGCATGTTTTCCATGAGGCACTATATTCGATTTGCATTACATGCTTTTGGAAAACTGCTCTGCCTGTATCATTTCAAATTATTAGTTTATGACTTATTTGTCCTTCTTGGACTCCATGAAGCAATAGAATGAGCAATGAAAATACATTTACCATACCGTGTTTCATTCTTCACAGCATAACAAATGCAATGTTATGCTAAAGATCCCTTCTGATTTTATTCAAGAATGAAACTTAAAAAATATCTATCCCATTTTGGTCATTTGTTTGTGGGACATCTTTTCTTTCATATTATGACAAAAAGTTAGTTTTTGTTGAGATAGGAATACACAAATGTATTAAAAAATAATGTTCAGGAAAGAAAAATGTTTATGACACCTGGCTTTCACATGCAGGGGTACCATGGTGATACGTCAGCAACATTCTTAGTTGGAGATGTTGCTGAGGAAGCTAGAAAGCTGGTACAGGTATAGTTTTCTGGTAGATGGACTTCTTGTAATTAAGAGGGGAGTGTGTATGTGTTCATGTTGTGGTTAAAGAAAAATGCTATGTCTGATATTCTTAATTTACTGGAGAATCATATAAATTTCACGATTTACAACCCAATTGAGATAAATGCTTCATATTTTGTTATCATTTGGATTTTGCTTTAAGCTTATTCAGTTTGACAAGGATCTTCCTCGTTAACTAGTTGAGATTGCTTTTCTTTTTCTTTGTTTTGTTCAAAAAGTTACAGATAGAGTTTGTCTTTTGATGGTCACTTTAAAGTTAAGATAAGGACTGAAGTACATTATAGAAAACCAAAACCAAATACTATGATCCCAAGAAGATCCTAGGGAAGAATGCTTCTGAGCAACAAAATTAAGACTTTCTCTGAAAGCTCGATTGTTGGAGTTGCTCTCTAAGGAGCTACCGTACTCCCAAACGGTCCTTGAATTGCTCATCCATTTCCACATCTTTCATTTCTATGTATTAGATTAACAATCTAATGAACATGTTTGTTCCTATTCCTCTTCTAAAACAAATAAGGGATGCTTTAGTCTGCATTACATTTCTTGATTGAGCTGACTTATATTGCAAGAAACTGCTTAATGACTATAGAGGTCGCATAATCCCTTTAACCCCCCTTCCTTCTTTTTTACCATGTCTAGTTAGTGCCATACACATACTGATAAGATGATGCTTGGTATGGCACACAAGGCCAATGCCATCATTCATCACATGGCAAGTAGGGGGCAGCAATCGTGTATTGCTTCAGTCCTGTGTCTTGACAATAGGAAATTGATAGGAATATTTGGTTTGGTTAGACACTAAATCTTAACATTCATGCTAAAACCTTTTGTTGTTCTCACCATTGTGCTTTTATGTCATTTCTCAGATGCTGATTTTTGTGTTTTCATTTGTACTGCTTAATAATGATGCAGATTACATGAGTTTATGTTTCTCTAGCATTATATGTCCTAAGATATATTCAGTTTTTAAGATTGCTGAGGAAATGAATTCATGTTATTGTGCTTTAGGTTACTAAAGAGTGCCTAGACAAGGCAATATCAATCTGTGCACCAGGTGTGGAATTTAATAAAATCGGCAAAACAATCCAGTAAGACACTTGCTTGACTCTTTTTATATTTATTTTTTCAAATTATTACATGAATGTTTTCCTTTACTCTCTCCCACAGGTACTTATGCTCATGTTTGTTTTCACCTGTTTCAGTTGTTTCATTTCTTGAGATTTTCTATTTTCTTGTAAAACATATTTCTGAAACATAATGGCTCAAAATAATGCTCTCTTATGGATTGAGATAGGCGAGTAATTGGTTTCTAAAACCCTTACAATCTCATGTAATGGTTGACAGTTGAAAGCACAGTTTCATGAATATTTTTGTCAAATATTATTGTAAAAGTAATGTTACAGTTTAAAACACACAGTTATGACTACTGTTATTGTTTTCTTCTGAAGAAATCTTGCAGATGAACATCGTTATGGAGTTGTTGAACAATTTGTAGGCCATGGTGTAGGACGTGTTTTTCACAGTGATCCAGTCATTCTACATTACAGTATGTTATGCTTAACTTGCCTTTAACCATATTGCTATCATGTTGAATTGCATAATTCTGGCTGTTGGTGTATTTTTTATGAAGTTAGGTTGAATTTGTGTTGCTTACTCATTTGCTTGCTAGATTTGAAGAATGTAAATCCGGATAAATAAACGTAACAACGTCTAATCTCATTTGAAGAAAAGAGAAACACAATTTTTACAAAACCTATTTAAAAGATGCGACAGAGTTATAGCTATCCAGTAGAGAAAAAACAAAAGGACTTTAATTACTCAGCTTATTCTAGAGCATGTTATTATGTATCTTGAAAGCTTTATTAGCAATTTGCTCATTTATTAGATTGTTATTATTTTTGCAAGTTACAGGCCTTTCTGTTTTTCCTTAATTTTCTGTGCTGGTTTGGCATCCCAAGAAAATAAAGATTGTCCAATTATTTTTCCACTAGACTACATTGCAGAAAATGTTTCTTGATAACAAATTTGAATTTGCAGTAACACTTGTTAGAATATGTTGGTTATGACCTTTTTGAATTGTTTCTCAATATACAGTTAACTAATTAATCCAGATTGAGATACTGTGATGTCTGGTCAGGTAATATGATTATAAGTTGTGGTAAATGTTATGTTTTGTTTCTCATCTCTAATCTCCATATGAGGTTAAGTTACAACTTGGATCTATAGAAAGTCCCAACAGAGAATATTATCCACTTCAGTGTAGATAGAATAGAATGTGAGAAAGGTAGACTATTTGTGTGGCAATTGTTTGTGTTATTCCTTTGGTTTACTTCCCTCATTTGAATGCTCGCTGGTCAATTTTTTGTATATTTTCCTTTTTATCGATCGCTACTAATTCTTTTTGTCCTCAGGGAATAATGGTCGTGGACGCATGGTTCTAAATCAGACTTTTACTATTGGTAATATATGCTCAATTCTCTTCTATTCTTCAACTGATGACATCATTGAATCCTGAAATTAATTTGTCGAGGGGTGTTTAGAGGATTTTCCTTTTGTGGTGGTTTCAAAATTTTGATCCAAAAGGAGATAAGTTTCTGGAGGTTCTCATAAATTTCTGAGATTGCATTTTTTGAATGCTTTCATCAAAAGTTGGCATTTTAAAAACAAGAGTCCGTCCACTTTAGGCTATTTTTCTCTCCCATGATGATATTCTAGTCTTCTAGTGTGACTAACCCGGAACAGATTCACCAAATATAAAGCTTAGTTTGGAAAAGCTTAATATAAGACTTAACCCCAATTGGATTGGAATCTAAGGATCACCAGAAATGGAAAAAAGTTCTTCTTTCTGTGGAGATTGTGGAATTCATCAAAGTGTATATGCTTCTTCTTACTAGTTGCACCATTATGTGCAATTTGCCACACTGTTTCTACATTTTGTCCTTGCCAACAAGAGACTGGAGAACTCACAGTTGCTACAGCATGCTTATTCTATTGTTGGTTAACTTCTTCCCTTTCTTTGATAGTACTGTAATGTGCTTAAGGCAAATTTGATATACATAACTATTAATTCCTACCTGGAGAAATGTTTTTGTTGTAGAAAAAAATTGTATGTGCACGAGCGATGAACCTTATTAATATTGAATTTAATATAATTGGGATTTTTTTTTTTTGGGTTCTTTTTTAGGGATGAAGGGTTCCATGCTTTTTTATTTGAGGTGAATTCGAATCTGGAATTATAATATTTCGGTGAAGATTGAAGATATAAGATAGAATGTTCACAATCAGGATATAAATTTAAAATTGCATATGTGCTTCTTTGTTTGTATGCGTTATTGTTGATCTACCATCTTTAAAGTAATCTTATGTTATTGGCTTTCTTTCCTTTTAGTTTTAAGCAGGCGCACCCCCATTTGTCTTTTTCAACAGCCTATGATTTATTGTCAGCGATTAAATTTATCTGCTGCTTTATCAATTGCAGAACCAATGCTAACTATTGGCAGTATAAACCCGATAATGTGGGATGATAACTGGACCGTGGTGACAGAGGATGGAAGCCTGTCAGCACAATTTGAGCACACAATCCTGATAACTGAAAATGGTGCTGAGATACTCACTCAGTGTTAGCAGGGCATGAAGACCATATCTTAACGATAATAGGAGGAAGCCATGGAATGGGTTCCTTGAAAAGCTACAAAGCAATTTTTGTTCGTTCAAAATTGGCCTTCTCCAGCCTGGAATGATCTCCATAGTGGGGAGACTAATGTGATATTCTTTTGTTTGATTTGTGATGAGAGGGCCTTCTGCAAGTCGGGCTCCATAGGATGTGATTGTTTTCATGTAGCATTTTCTCTATTTGTCATTATCTTGTTTTTATTGAATCAAGGAATATTCGTTCCTGAAAGTGAAAGACGTGGTTCAAGTATAAACACTACACCCCTACTAATAGGTCTGGTCCAAATCTCTGTTACGTGAGACATTACATTATTAAGTTTGAAGTTTCGCAGTTCATTTTGACTCGTTGTATTCCTGTAGATACTATAACCATTACTACAGAATTCTGAATTATCTAATTTGTCAAGGGAATTGATGAGGACCTGTATTTGAATATAGCTTTCCAATTCTCTGAATTTGGAATTTCTGAACGTTGCATGTTGAAAGATTTTTCGCCAGTTGATGTGGCCCGGACGGTATGTAGAGCATCCGCAGGAATTCCAATGCATATGCAACTTCTAGTTTTAGGTGGCATTGTGCCCCCCTTTTTTTTGAGTTATTTTTAAAAAAATATTATTATAACAATTTTAAAAAATTTTTCTAGTAATTGTGCATGCGAGAAAAGGTGAATGAAGAATATATTTAGAGTTTTCCAATGATTGAAAACATATTTAGAGTTTTTTAAAACAACCGCCCCCCCCCCCCCCCCCCCAAGTGAGAAGGGCAGCCACACGCAATCCCAGACAAACGCAGGGTGAGAAGGGCAACGACAATGCGTGACGGTAAGAAATCCAATTATATAAACAACTCCTACTTTTCTGGCATTAAGCGTATAATAGGCAGGGAATGCACAGCATGACTTGGTGCATACGGGTGAAAGTTAGTTTTTCTTTTCGATGTCAGTTCAGCTTAGTTTTTCTTTTCAACGTCAGTTTAGCTGTTATCAACATAAGATTATAAAGAGTGACTAATACCAGAATCAAAGTCAATAATCATTTGATTTACAAAAAATTATGTCTAAAGTAACTTATCTTTTTCAATTATGGTAAGAATTAGAATATTTAAGATGTAGATTCAAGATGTATATTCAATATTTTGTCGTGTCATTCTATCTTATTATAATAAGCATAATATGTGAGTATGCTAAACTAGTTTTGCACACTAAAAATTACCTATATTTAGAATATTCAGGAGCTTAAACATTTTTCCTAAATGGTCTCTAAGTCTGGTTAGATGAAGATAATCTGACAGAAAAACCAAAAGCAAAGGGAATTAAGGAAACTGGTAAGGTTATGGTACAAGTACAACAATACTGTATTATTGTAAATCGGATTACGTAACTAACACACCAACTCTATGTAACCCCGGCCCATTCTTGCAGTATCCCACTGCCTCTTTCCTTCCTCGGATGCCCAGTTGCCTCCAGCGGAGCGTAGTCCTCGATGGCATTCACTAAAGAAAGCAAGAAAGCTGATAATTGTAGCAACCCAACTCCAGCTGAAATGAGATAAGTCAATCCAATCAAGAGACTCCTGTTTGAAAGTAATTTTGTTAGTTTCAGAGACGCAGCTAAGTCATTTATCATTCATTCCACTCACTTGCCTTTGAAAACGAAAAGTGTTAAAAGATGCCTTTACAAAAGTTATAATAGGATAGGACTGTAGGTTGTTTCGTAGAAGCATAAAATTTCAGATTGATGATCATGAGATGGATATAAATTGCCGTCATCTTTATTCTTTACGTATTACATAAACTATGTACATTGTTCAGTATTTCGTATCTATGATGGCCTAGTCCTAGCCAAATCCCATCTTTTCTTGAGTTTAACATCAGGGATACGCATTGTTGGACCTGACCAGGGATGAGAAATTTTCAAATAACACTCCTCTAATATCCACTATCCGACAGATAATGCTGAACTGAACTTCTTGTTGACAAGTCTTAGAACAGAAGGTATAACAGTAAATACACACACACACACACAGACACCTCAGGGATGAGAAATTTTCAAATAACACTCCTCTAATATCCACTATCCGACAGATAATGCTGAACTTAACTTCTTGTTGACAAGTCTTAGAACAGAAAGTATGAAAGTAAATATATATATATAGAATGTATCCTTCCCAAAAATATATATATATATTCATTCACTCATTCATGTCTGCTTAAACGAAAAAAAGGTGATCAAAGATTTGTGTTACGTACCAAGTATCAAAAAAATCAGAAAATGGAAAGATGCATTTCTAGCAGCAACGAGGTCATCCCAGAAAAATATGGAGAAAGAATAACCGTTTTAAGCATTGATGGAGGTGGCATTAGGGGAATCATACCGGCAACTATACTGAGTTTCCTTGAATCCAAGTTACAAGTAAATATGCGTGCATGGCTCCTCCCAGCCATGAAATCCCAAAACACACACAACACGCATGTGTTTTGAATATATAGATATTACTCACTCAGCTTCAATTTCTACTATTACGAACGATGTTGTAGGAGCTGGATGGACCAGGAGCTCGAATTGCAGATTATTTTGACGTGATAGCAGGTACTAGTACTGGTGGCCTAATAGCAACAACGCTAACTGCCCCTAATGAAAATCAGCGTCCTCTTTTCACCGCAAAAGACATCTTGCCCTTCTATCGTGAGCATTGCCCCAAGATATTTCCTCAATTCAAGTAACTATAAACTCAATGGATTTTTCCCATATTATGTTATACCTCTTATCCTTTTTTTATTGCTTCGGTTTTTTTTTTTTAAATTAATTTCACGTCACTACTTGTATCCTCTAATCACTTGCCAACAGATGTAATTTGATGTTCAATATGCATATTTACATGTGTATTATGGTAAGCTGCTACTGAGACTTAAAGCATTGGCTGGACCAAAATATGACGGCAAGTATTTGAAAAAGCTGATTCGCAAAATTCTGGGAGATCGGAAGTTGCATGAGACATTAACCCGAGTGGTTATTTCAACATATGACATCAAATTACTTGAACCTATGGTGTTTTCAACTGCCAAGGTATAATTTTTAGTTTGGCTGATAAATATAATATAACATGGAACTTTTATTCCAATTCTCTGTTTGAGTAATAACTTGCTGGTATGTTGGTGCAGGCTGGAGTTGACTCTTCTGAAGATGCTTTATTATCTGATATCTGCATTAGTACATCTGCAGCTCCAACTTATTTTCCCGCATACTTTTTCATGACAAAAGAGAACCATAGAGAATTCAACGTTATTGACCGGGGGGGGGGGGGGGGGGGGGGCGGCAAATAATCCCGTGAGAAGAATTAAACTGGTCTAATTATTGACTAGATACAATTGATTTCTGTAAATTTGTTTGCCAAGATTTATCTAGTTACTGTCCCGCTTGTAGTATTGTAGTCTAATTTTTATCGTCAAAGAAACCGTTTATGTAACTAGTAGATTGCAATCATTTCATCATCATTTTAAAGAATTCATTGAAGAACAATAAAGTTTCGTCTGACATTAAAACAAAAAAAATCAAAGTGCAACTTGAAAATATGGAAAGGAAGAGTATTAATATAATTGTATGATTGTTGACTTTAATGTTTTTATGAAAAGTAAATACTGACTACTAAACTGGTGATATATGACTTTTCAATAAGGCAATGCTGGCTTTGAAGCCGACTGGAATGACATATCCCGATGACCCGAAACTCAGTGCCAATTCAAGCTCTAGACTATGAAAACTATTTGGTTTTGTCAGTTGGAACTGGAACGTCAAAGGCACAGAAGAAATACAATGCGAAGATGGCAGCAAGACGGGCTTTGGTTGATTGGCTTTATAGTGAAGGACATTCACCTTTGGTTGATGCATTTACTTATGCTAGTGCAGACATGGTCGACCTTCATATGTCCTTGATCTTCAGAACTATGAACCACCAGCACAACTACCTTCGTATCCAGGTTGATTTCACACGTACGCTGTTTGTATTCAACAAGTAGTGTGGTCTAATTAATTTGGTTTCTTTAACTATTAGTGGTAATCAAGCATAATCATTCAAGGTTGAACCACAATGACTAATGATAAATCCACAAATCCAGTTCAGAGGTCCGAAACCTATTTTTATCAAAGAATGAAGTGATAGGCAGCAATATCAATATTCTTGACATTCTTGAGAGCTTTGAAGGACTTTTATAAGATAATGATGTTGTAATATCGTACTAATATTCCTGTCTATTTATTATATAACATGTGTACTATGGATATACCAATATTTGAAAATTAATACGTGTGTTCCTAATTATGAATAGGATGATACATTGTTTGGAGATGCATCTTCAACTGATAAAGCAACTCAGGAAAATACGAAGGAACTTGTGAAGATTGCGAAAAACTTCTTCAAAAACCTATTTCAAGAAAGAACTTTGATTCCATGAAATTTTGAACCAGTTGAAAATGAAGGCACTAATGAACAAGCTCTGAGAAGGTAACCCTAATACACGTTGGAGCTTTAGTAACTGCATCATCTATCAACAGTAAAAAAAAAAAAAAAAAAACCTGACATGTGTTTGGATCAGGTTTGCGAAACTATTATCAGAAGAGAAGAAGTTGCGTGCCAAAAGGATGCAAACAACCAAGTCTCTGGAATGTAACAAGCTCGACAATTGAGTTGCAAGAAACGCTGATTCAAGCTTGTGATGCATTATTTAAATGTATAGGAGGATGAAGAAAAACATATATCTCGGTTAACATTTGTTTAAATAATGGATGCATTCCCTTGTGATGAAGAGAAAATAGATTTTTTTTGCTCTTCAAGATTTACAGAATTTTAGAGGCAAAATTCCTTTTCTTATGCAAAATTCTCTAAGCAAAATAGTCAACCAAAGACAGAAAAAAAGCCATTTTCCCTATAATTTTTCATGTTTGGATGGCAATTTAAAAAACTTAAAATAGAGTTTTTTGAGTATTTTTAATTTTTAATGTTGCTAATATGAATTAAAAAGACTAATAAAAATCACAATAAATGTTTGACAAGAAACTGAAGTCGATTAGAGATTGTTTTGTTTACGATTAATCTATAAGATCATATAGTGATAAAGTATAATTATAACTATATTACCGTGGAACTCAAGAAGAAGAAAAAAATGTATTGATGAGAATTAAAAACAAAAATTAGTTTGACAATTGAACTTAGAAAAGTAGTTGTTTAAAGTTTAATATCATTCTTTCACCTTTCAAAAAATAACTTATAAGTTATTTTTAGCCAAAGAAAAAATTAAAAAATATTTTACACAGACCGGTATTTAGCACCAAGGAAATTTCTGAAAATATTTCCAAAAAGTAGAAAAGGAGAAATTGGTTGATTTTCATTTACTTGCCGTCATGAGTTTTTGAATTTAAGAATTCGATCTAAACCTCATTATCACTCAAGCAGCTTGTTTAAACTCCATTATATTATAACTAATGAAAGTATAGAATCGTTAATTTTAAATGTTTCAAAATTTTTCCTTTTTTGAAAAGTTTAAGAGTTTATAATTTGAAGGATTTCAAACCAAAATGTGAATTAATTAACGTTCAAAAACATAAAGCTAACTAGCCTTGATACAGCAAGCATTTTATTGTACAGGAGTAATTAAAAAATGCTTTCTGTCGCTTGTGAATGAGAAACATTTAATATTATTCAGAAAGGAAAAATTGTATAGATCAATCTACATTAGAACGCTTATATCATAAATTTTATTAAATTAAGTAATGAAAATTATTGTTTTGACCCAAAAACAAAAAAAGAAATTTGTATGGTGGTTTACATAAATCCATTTTCAAAAGAAAATTTTCAAATAAACATCTATTTAAAATAATTTTATTAGTTTTACCTTTTCCCCTCATGAATTTGGCTTTTTTTAATTTTCTCAAAAAGTGAAATAATTTAAAATGAGACTAATATACCATTACGCAGACTCACTGTCAATAACCCCTAAAAAAAAAAGAGAAAAAAAGAAAAAAGGTACAAAATACCAGTCCAATCCCGAGTGAGTATTGCGTGCACTACGCGCGCCACGTGGCGTGCCACGTGGTGCACTAGAACCAATCACACATCGCCAAATAATACGAGGTATGGCCCACCATTACCACATGACGATAAATTATTGGTTCTAGTACACCACGTGGCAATGCACGTGGTGTATTGTATACTTTTCCGTGCAACCCCCCCCCCCCCCCCCCCTAAATTTCTGTGTCTAGAAGGTTTGTGTATTATTATTTTCACCTATCCATTCCTTCACTCAACCAAAGGGGCATTGAAAACAGGAAACTCAGAGATGGATACCGTGCCTGTCAATTGGGAAGCTTTGGACGCTCTCGTCATCGATTTCGCGAAATCCGAGAACTTAATCGAAGATTTAACGCCGTCTTCTTCTTCGCCGTCATCTTCGTTATCGTCTTCGTCTTCGTCTTCGTATCAGTTGCGGTTGCTGATTCGGCAGATCAGACGGTCACTGGAAACCGGCGATATTGATGCCGCCTTAGATCTCTTGCGCCTCCACGCACCTTTTGCTCTCGAGGATCACCGCCTTCTCTTCCGTTTGCAGAAGCAGGTAAAAAGGAAAAAAAAAAATTTTTTTGTCCGCTCGGAGTTGGCGAAACTGTCGCGGGAATTTTTGTTTATTGGTGGAAAAATCTTTTTTCCCTTGTTTGGCAGAAATTTATTGAATTGCTAAGGAAAGGAACGCAGGAGGATCGTGATGCGGCAATAAATTGTTTACGAACGGCGCTCGCGCCTTGTGCACTCGATGCTTATCCGGTATTTTATTTTATTTTTTGAATAATTTTCCGCTAATTAGGTGAGAAAGTATTGATATAGTTCAAATGACTGATGATATAAAATTGGAGCTTCTAAACTCTGATTGCCTGTTGCATGAGATTGTGAACCCTAGGGATAGATATACCTATGGAAATGGGAACGAACTTCATTTTCGAGCTCAAATATGTGATATAATTCGTATTTTGAAGAATGAATTGTGTATCTATTTGTTTAACTGAGGTTACCAAAGAATGCTGTCGAATGATTACTTTCGTAAGTTTGTTTGCGAAACGATTGTCCTTTAGTCTCAACTTTCATCACATAGTGCTACTGGACCTGAAAGAATATGTCTGGATATGTATAAAGGTGGTTGCACTGGGATTTTTTTTTTTTTTTTTACAGATGCATGTTTAATGTTAAGCTCTGTGTCATTAGTTTGTTGTGTTAATGAGTCTTAAAAGAGGCGTAAACTTCATCTTACGCATAAGATGCGAATCTAGGAGAAGGGTCACAGATATTGTAAACCACCAGGGACTAATCAACTTACTTTTGTATACTTCTTGTTAGACAGGTTTTCTTACAAGGTTATAATTACCTCTTTTTGCCATATACAGTGGTGAAATTTGCATTTTTCACCCCCAAAAAAAGGAGTTCTACTTAGTATGCAAGTTTTGATTTTAGTTTTGTAAACAATTGTGTCATATTGTATGTTTTAAGTTATCCATAGGTAGAAATATCTTATGGTATGTGGTTAGTTTTGGTTATTTACCCACATTGATTGCATTTCATTTTTGCTTCAAAATGTATAGTTGCATGTGATTGCCTAATTAATGTTTGACATAGGTATTAGAAATTTCTTTCCCGTAGGTTTGCTGGATAGATTTTTGTTCAATTAATTATATGCAGTCGTAGTTGACTTAGCAAAGAGGTAATAATCAATGTTTGATGCATACTTAACATAAAACTATCCCTAGAATTGGCCCTTCTTCCTTAATGTGATGTCTTTCTCACTGATTTTTATTGTTTTGGTGGCACAAGAGTTTGATTTGTTTTCTAAATGATCATAAGAAACCACCCTTAGAAAAAGAAAACGAAAGAAAAGGGTGGGTTAGGGTGAGGGGAATCAGATATATTCATTTATATGGAAAACTTAATTGGTTAGTGTTATTATTCTCCTTGTTTGCAATAGATGTTTTTAACATGTTATTTCTTCTTGTCTGCGATAGATATTTTATACCTATTATTTTCTCTGGTTTAAAGGAAGCATACGAGGAATTTAAGCACGTCCTTCTAGCCTTTATCTATGATAATGATGATCAAAGCTCTCCAGTGGCACATGAGGTTGGTATTCTTGAAATATAGGGCCTCTTTTATAATTTAGTAAGAGAAACTCATTACGTGCATGAGATTTGGTCCTTGGGTCCCGACAAGTTTTGTGATAAGTTTTAGTGAATTGGCTCTGTATCCTTGTTTTTAGTGGTCTGAAAGGAGGAGGTTTGACATTGCTGGACTATTATCTTCTGTTTTAAGAGCCAATCTTAACGCATATGACCCTGTGTTCTCAATGACATTGAGATATCTGATAAGGTCTGTAGTACTTTCCTCTTATTTATCTCTACTCTCTCTCTCTCTCTCTCTCTCTATGTGTGGCACACACCCCTTCAACCCACCCCACACAGAGAAGAGAGACATGTACAAGTTTCTTTTTTTTTTTGTTTATCGATGAATATAGTATTTGTGTAAGTTACTCAAGCAATTTTGATAAATTTTGTTTTATGCAGTATACACAGAGGTTTTTGTTTTCGTCAAGGAGTTTTGTCACCTATATCAGATCTTACTGATAGATTGCTCCTTGAGGAACGTGACCCTGCTGCAATGCCGCAAGAAAGCATGTACGATGCATCACCTTTTGATGAGGTGGGATGTCATACACATGATGTACCATTTCTTCAGTTGTTTTGGGGCTCTAGAATAGAAACACTAAATTTTGGGTGGCACAGCTTCTTCCTTTTGTTATTTCAAAGAATCAATTTCGTACAATGTTTTTCTATTTTTCTGGAATTTTTGCTCAAAGTTTAACACTATCCTCGATTCCCAATCAGGTGGACATACAAGCCCTTGCCCATGCAGTGGAGCTCACTAGGCAAGGGGCAGTTGATAGCTTAAAGTTTGCCAAGGGTGACTTATTTCAGGCATTTCAGGTTGCTATAAGTTGCCCCTTAATTCTTTTTTACCAGCTTATTGATCTCATAATGGTTGTTTCCATTGTTATTTTGAACTTATCCATATTCTGTGGTTCTTGTTTGCACAGAATGAATTATGCCGTATGAAATTGAATGTCTCCGTACTTGATGAGCTTGTTCACGAGTATTGTGTCTACAGAGGTATCGTGGACTCTGCTAATACATCCCAACTAGCAAATGTTAATAAATCAGGTCCAGGATGCTGTTTATCACAAAATGATTCTACTGAAGTCACTTGTGGTAGCAGTAAAGTTTCTGATGCTGAACCTTCTACTGATAATACTCGTATGGATGGTTCTCCAGAAGGTCAACATGATGTCATGAGCACACAAACTACAGATATTGATGAGAGATGCTCTTCTGAGACAGCTGGCAATTACGAAGACTGTAGCACTAGTGGAACACATCAACCTGACAGTTTAAAAGTTCAGCTGAGAAATAGAAATTATGGTGTTGGTGAGAGGAATAAACGTAAGCGCTGGAGGGGAAGACATGAGAAAATTGGATTTATATCGGAAGTACTTAGTGGAAGCGGTAGAGAAGAGGTTGTTGCTTCTACCTTATTAATGGAAATGCCTTCAGAGAAGGTTTTATGATTAAGGCCTTAGTTGTTTCGATAGTGAAACTTATTTTTACACTCCGTTTTTGCAGGCCAAAAGCTCATTTACGATAGGTGGTGTAGTTTCTAGCGAAGACAAATATGATATCGTGCTGACCATGAAAGAATTAGCTTGCAGAGGGATGGCTGCAGAAGTTGTTGAAGAGATAAATTCTATGGACCCCAACTTTTTTGTTCAAAACCCTGATTTACTGTTCCAACTTAAGCAGGTATCTTATTCTGCTTGTTATTACTTCAGACTGAACAGGAGCGATTAATGGTTGTTGGATGGATTGTTTGGGCCTATTAACTGGCTGATTTTGTCTTTTTGCAGGTTGAATTTTTGAAGCTAGTTAGTTCTGGTGATCACTCCGGTGCTTTAAGAGTAGCCTGTTCCCATCTAGGTCCTTTGGCAGCTAAGGATCCAGTTTTGCTGAGGCCCTTAAAAGAGACTCTGTATGCTTTGCTTAGACCTAGTGAGGAGGCATTTGGTGAACACTTGCCCTTGCATGCTCTTGCGACCTCAGTTCAGGTTCGTTATACTAGTGACGTTTCATATGGAAAGTAGAGCAATTTATTTAATAACTGGATTTCAGCACAAGCATCTTAAATCGTGCACATATTTGTAGTTTAGGTGCTGCTTCATGTATGGAATGTAATTTGAGCAATGAAAAGCAGTCTGATTATAAGTACAAGCAATTCAGCGTGTTATCTTATGATCCTGAGTTTAGTAGTCAAAATGCAATTTTTTCTCAATGCATTTTGCAGAAACTTTTTCATCTCTTTTAGGCCTTCTGAAACTGGCTTCTCATGGTTCTTCATTTCTTTGTCTTTTTACTTGTTTTTGCTGGGTGAGGAAAGCACAAAAAATTTGTTGTATTTGAATACATCTATCACGCTGCAGTAGTCCCATGTCGATACTATTATTACGGTGTCATTTTGCCTTGATCATATACATCAGGAAATACCTGTAACTTGAAAGGCAAATCCTATGTTCAATTTTCTTTGGTTTTTTCATTAACACAAGTTTCTCTTGCTTCTTTTGTTGGAATCGATGGTTGTCAATGTCTTCAGATTCTAAAGATGAATTTGTGTTGGAATTAGGGAATGATGGGTTGTTATGAGTTTATATCATTTAAATCAAAGCCAACAGTTTGCGAAGCAATTGTTTTTACCATTTTTCTTGAAGTTACATTTGTTGTTAATGCTTTTTTTCTGTTGACATACTAAAATTGTTAAATAGAAGCAAATTATCTACTGTGTCAATGAAAAATGAATTTAATACATTAGTTCTTGATCACACTTGGTGGAGTATACAAACCGATTTGGCCATTAATAGGCCTAGTGTGTCAAAACTTGGTCAATGAAAGGAATTTCTTCCTTCTAAAATCCATGTTTTCTGTTTTCTATAATCTAATTATGGGAATTTTCTTCATATTGTGGATATGTTTTGACGTTATTTTCTTGTGTAAAGGTTGCTATTGGTAGAAGGCTTGGTATTGATGAACCTCAACTAATGAAGATCATGAAGGCAACCCTATACACACACAATGAATGGTTCAAACTTCAGATGTGTAAAGATAGATTTGAAGGTCTCTTGAGGATCAATTCATTAAAAGAAGTTGAAACT
Source organism: Mitragyna speciosa (assembly GCA_024721245.1). Classification (NCBI taxonomy): domain Eukaryota; kingdom Viridiplantae; phylum Streptophyta; class Magnoliopsida; order Gentianales; family Rubiaceae; genus Mitragyna; species Mitragyna speciosa. The sequence continues at coordinate 3,799,194 of CM045561.1, read as the reverse complement.
TCTTTGCTTGCTGATGCTGCTTCAAGGTCAAGTGATACCTCGAACCATGGATCTTCTCAATCTACAATGTCTTCAAATAAGGAAGATGTTGGCAGTCCTGCTCAGATATCATCTTCTGATGTTGCATGTGATGAAAATGCAATTCTTAAAGTAATGGTGAGTCAAGCTTAATTTTGGCACTTATAAATCTAAACTAATTGCTTCCGAATCTTTGAGTAGTTTGATGCTTTTAACATCTTGTTACTTGCTTCAAAATCAATCATCACATTCTATGTCTGGTATAGAGGTTTCATAAAATATACGTGGCATGAAATTTGAGTTCATTTTGCATCTTTGGTGGGAAGCTATGCCATTTGCTGCTTCTTTTTATTCTGAATGATCCATATAAAAATTTGAGACTGATTTGGTTGTTGTTGTTGGGGGGAGGGGGAGGGGGATTTGGGTTGTTTCCTTTAATGAAAGGTTTTAGACATGTGTTGGCCTGCCCCTTCTTGCAATACCTTTGTACGACGCGTCTATTATGAGAATTTGTGTCCATTATGAGAATTTGAGCAAGGTTTTTATTTTTTTAATTTTTTTTTTCTCTTTGAGCAAGGTTTTTCTTTTTTCTTTCATTTTAATGTTTTATTTGAGCTAGCTTTTTGTTATTAATTCTTCTTTGTACGGGGCAGGCATTGTAACATTCGTTATTTTTCTGCAGGAATTTCTTGCTTTGCCAAGAGCCGATGCTATTCATCTTTTGGCGCAATATAATGGGAATGCAGAGACTGTAATTCAGCAGCTATTTGCGTGATTTGAATGTAAATTATAGTGGTATGGGGGCAATTTGTTCATTCATTACAACTATTATTTTATTCAATTGTATTATAGAGTTTACACGGATCTAAATCATCGTCAACGAATGAAGTCACGCCTACAGAATTTCACGGGTTTTTTCTTGTTTCCCTTTTATTTTATTTTTTATTTTTTTATTTGGGGTTTGAGAAGGGAGATGTGTTAACCAAAAGTTTTGGATTGGTTAACTTTGAAAATTTTGTTTGTACTAGTAATATTTTCAAGGACGATACAGAAATGCAATAATAAATCTACATAAAATGTTCTTCAAGCACGGACTCTTTGCATGTAACAATGTATGTATTTTCTCTCGGGAGGGAGGAGTAGAAAGGATATTATGGTGCTAGCTCCAGATTGTTATCTTCTATTGTCGTGCTATATTCATTCTTACCCATTGCCAATGTGCCAGATCGTTCACTGTTCAGGATTGCCAAATAAGGATCCAATTACTGGGGGAAAGAAAAGTGGGAATAAAGGAATTAAAAACAAGAGTTGCTCATTTAGGTCCGACAATGAGGCGTATGGTGGCGGTGGTGCACGGAAATTTTTAGCGTAGCAAGACTAATAAACTTGTGACGACTTTATAATCATGCATTGCTCGGAAAATTTGGAAATAAAAAAAAATTATTTCTCGTCTTTAAACGTACTTCCAAACATACACACGCTTTCATGGAAACCAAGCAGAAATAAAAATCTTAATAGCTCAGGAAAAATACGGTAAATAATGACATGAACTAATAATATCACGTCGAACCATTCATAATTTCACGCTAGCAAATTTTGACTCGCGGGCTTTTCTTTCGTCTGAAAGTAATTTTGCAAACCTGTAAAAATACAAAAGGAAGAATTGGAATTTAGTAGCAATTAGTATATGACGATGGTTGATATCTACTTGATTGCACATTACCGTGACCAGTAATACGTAATTGATTGAGAATACATGATCTGCAAAGGATTCATCGTCATCTTAATTAATATTAGGAGTATTACCTTTTCAATGCATCCATGTTGGTTCCACCATTCTCAACTGGTTCATAGTCACCAGAAATCAAATTTACCCGTGAAACTGGTTTCTTCAACAGCTCTTCACCAACCTTGACAAGATCATCCAAATTTTCTTTTGTTGCTGTGGCAACTGAGGATAAAGTCCCAGTCAAAGTGTCATCCTGTTTTGAACAAAAATATATTAGTGGAACTGGAGGAGATTTCACTAGCCCCTGAAATACTTATGACAAAAGAATTGGATAAATCAAATGAAAAGGAGCTATAATCACAATTTACTTGAATTCGTAGGTAGCTATCTTCTGAATGAAGGGCTTGGAAAACCACGCAGTTGTGGAAATCAACCATATCAGCACTTGCTTGACCATAAGCCGTGATTAATGGAGTAGTGCCGTTATTGTACATCCACCCAAAAATCCCCCACTTGGAAGCCATTTTAGCGTTGAACTTGTGGTCATTCTTTTCAGCTCCTGTCCCTAATGAGACAACAAGGAACCGCCCATAATCCATAGGCTTTATTGGAAAGAAATCAGGATTCTTCTTCATCACTTGCTTGGTTACTTCGGCAATGGCAACCAGTGTCTGGAGTCATATATAGATCCGTTACATGAAAAAAAATAGTATTTCAATTATATTAATTAATTAATTTGAGCACTACAATTCATCCAGTCTATATTAATATCAAGAAATCTTACTCCTGACAGTTAATTCAATGGCTAACAGTGCAATTATGTAGGAGTGTTAATTACCGGGTTGTTTGCAGCAACACCGCCATCAATAAGGTTGAACTCTTGTTCATTCCCTTGTGCATCTGAGTTCTTGAAATAGTGGGCAGGAAGAAATGTTGGTGCTGCCGAGGTGCTAATGCATATATCTGATAGTTGTGCGTCTAAGAAAGGATCGTTCGTCACCTGGAAAAGGAAATTTATACTTTAAACCACTGATCTTGATAAAAAGTCCACTAATTTTTACTTACAAACATATCTACGTAATTGTGCTGATATATATGCAACTTGAGAGAGAGAGAGAGAGAGAGAGAGAGAGAGAAAGAGAGCACCTCATATGAGCTGAAGATGACTGGCACGAGAGACTTGATATCAAAAGTTGGAAGAACAACCTTAGTCAAGGTTTGGTGCAACCTTGTGCTCCCTAGAATATCCTTTATAAGGTGGTGAAGATATTTACCATTGTAGTTAGGTCCTGTTAATGCTTTGAATAGTTTTATCAGCCCACCAAATGGTCCTCTACACCATTCACAACAAATTAGCGGGAAAGAGAGAATGAACAGACATAATCAAATCTTGTTATAGCTCAAGTGCTAATTGAGACATCTCAAGAAAACGAAATTTTTTTACAATTGTATGGATCACATGTTTCACTAGGCTAACCCTTCCCACGCCTATGAATTTTTGCATGAGAAGAATGATGCATGGCAAATATAATGCTTCTGCTGTACGATGATTAATTTAACATGAAACTTTCCACTCCAGTAATGGCACAGCTTGTATGTACTTATTTGCACACACGTATAATCAATTAAGCTATTGAAAGTGAAGCGTCAAATGAAGCCAAGTTCTTTTACCCAATCTGTGGGAAGATTTTGGGGGAGTGTTGAAGGTAGAAAGGAACTATATCTTTGGCAGCATATAGGGGTCGTTGATTTTCATTGGGAGCAGCAAGCATGGCCGTTACAAGACCACCAGTGCTCGTTCCTGCTATCACATCAAAGTAATCTGCAATCCTGGCTTCCTCACCATCTAGCTCCTGAACCATTCATCATTAAAGGACTTTCCATAGTTCTTGAAAATGTTATGATAATACACACACACACACGCGTAGGTTTTGCGTAAGAATTATGATATAATAAGGACAACTGATCCTAAAAGCACTTCTGTATGTTACCTGAAGCTGTGATTCCAAGTACGCTAGAATTACAGCAGGAATGATTCCTCTTATTCCTCCTCCATCAATACTAAGAATCGTTATGAGATTCCCACAATTTGGAGGTCGAACAGTCAAATTACTACTAGTATCAGTAATCTCCATTAATTTAATATCAACAAGATGATCGAGTGAGGAGGCTGTTGCCTTTCAGTCCCTCTTCTGGGCTGGTTGCTGAAGAACTAAAACATGAATTTTGACAGCACTGATGAATCTGAGTCGTATTGTAGATATAGTCCATCTTTTGAAGAAGATGCATTTGATAGCTGACCTAACACAAGGAATTTATTTGGAAATATTATGCACAAGAAATTGACTTTGATTTTCCGTATTCTTTTGGTCTATCCCGAAGGGAACTCCTGACAAGTTCAATAATTGTGAAAATACTAACCATTTTTCTGTATTCTTTTGTTAATCACCGGCCACGGCGGAACACTTGGACTAGGACTGTTAAAAAAAATCCGAAAAATTAAAAAATCGAAAAAATTGATCTGCCTCGAACCGAAAAAAGGATAATCGAACCGGTTTTTAGTGGTGGGGCAGTTTGCGGGGCGGGTTATATTTTAATCGGGGCGATTCACGATTCCCATTTTTACGAACCGGCGGGTAACCGAACCGAACCGAAATGGGGGTAGTTATGTAATTTCACATGTTACTTATGTAATTTCATATATTAGTTTGGGTGTTCATTTGACTATTTGTTGAATATTTATGTTTTTATATTGATTGAAATGAGAAGATGAAGTTTGAAAGACTAAGTGATTATTTTCTTGTTTATATAGTTTTTGGTTATTTGTTGAATATTTATGTTTTTATGTTGATTGAAATGAAAAGATGAAATTTGAAAGACTAAGTGACTGTTTTCTTATTTATTTAATTTTTGTTTTTTTGAAGATTAAGGTTTTGGATGTAATTTAACTTTAAGATATTAATGTTTGTATTATTAGTGATTTATAATATTTTGTAATTTTTCTTGTTTATTTTTTTAAAAATATAGGTAAATTATTATGGATCGGGTCGGGTACCGGCCCTATCCGAACCGATTTTGGGGGTAACCGGAAGACCGGGTGCCCGCTATATGTCGACCGGTTTGCGGTTCGAATTTTAGCCGAACCGCAAAGATCGGTTCGGTTTATATTTTTTGTCCATGGATCAGGTACCCGATCCATGAACACCCCTAACTTGAACTGGTGACGATCATACAACTTCTCTAAACACTCACATTATTCCAAGAAACGGAAAAAAAAATACAAAGAAAAGCTTTACACTCTTCAATTTTATGTACTTTTAATGAACGTCAGAGACTTATATAACAAGATCTTCTTTTTTATTTTGCAGCAGTCCCGACAAATATTTTGCAAATGTGGCCTTTGGATATAATATTGGGTCCCGTCTTAGTGATGAACTAGTTGGTAGAAGCCGATAAATGAAATGATTACGTCTGTGATTATCGAAAAATAATTCTTCCGGATAAGAAACTTAAGTCAATTTTTTTACTCAGTGAACTGAACCATGAATTAATAACATGCTCGTGCCAAATTAGAAAACGCGATATATTATCTGCATCACGATCAACGCAAAATGGAAAGCTGGATAGGCAAAGCTCAACTACAGTTTCATCAAACAAGAAAGAAAACATGGCATCTAAAATTAAGACGTGAAGTACAATTCATGATCTCAAGATTTGAGATTTGATTGTGGTTATGCTAAAAATACTAGTACAAATAAATTAATCACTATTTTAAAAGTTGGCTAAATTTCATTGAAATCCACCTGGATACGAATGAAAGCGAGACGGGAGCAACTATGGATTAATACTATACTAATACCTTACTTTTCAAGTCGAAAAAACTGGCCAAAGTTTAATAGTTGTGCCAGCTAGGATATACTCGAATAATTATTGACCCATAATTAACTCATGCCTTTCTTCGGTTTTAAATTATTTTCCATGAATGCCTCTTTGATTATTGACCATGATTGTGTGTGTTGAGTGTGTGCGAGCGCAAATATATGTGATAAATTATGTGTGTATATGTGTGTGCGTGGGTGAGAAAGAGAGGGAATGTGTGTGAGAGAGAGAGAGAGAGGAGGAGGAGAGAGCTATTATATGTCAAAATTAAAAAATTTTAACTTAAAATTTTCTATATAAATTAAGCAGTACTTGATATATTAAGCAGTAAAAAAATTTTGTTATCAAACATACTAAATTCAGAAAAAGCTCTATTAATTTTCACCATTTAGTTGAGATATCAAATACCCCTTGAACTTGCATGAAGCATTTATAGCTGGGCTTTAGACCCCAGTTGATTTTTCCAGTTAGGCGTGTACTACAAATTTCTTTGTTTCATGTGAACTAGATGTAAACTTGATGTCAAGAAAGACTCAGTTGCTTAATGTCTCTAACTTTGAGAAGAACTTATTCGCGTCCATCAGAAAAAGAAAATACAAAAGAAACTCGAGTTATGAATTATTTTACCAGTGAGGTTTGGCATCGTTATGCAATTACAAAAATATGCACAATCTACTCACAAGTTGTGCTTCTTAGGTTAAGGACAGGCAACCGTTATCTTGAAAAGACTCTCTTAGTATGAGAACAACCAAATTAATGTCAATGTTAGAAGAAGAAAAGAAAGAAAAAATACTCCGCAAATTTACCCCATTTTTAAAATAAAATGAAAATCAGTCTTCTCGTTTTGGGGAAAAATGAATAAGGATTGTCAAAAATATATATATGTATATATATACACACACAAAAGAAAACACAAATTCGATTTCCCCCCTTTCCATCATGTCCGTCCTATACAGTGCTGAGGTGCTGGTGGTCTCTGGACCAGCTATTTTTCTGGCTTATCCTCGTCAGCGGGCTAGCCCAACTTCAAAGGCTATCTATGGGTCTTGTACAAACCAACTTTTTGAACGCGTGAACATAGGAACACAGCCCATGGACTAGACAACTCTAAAGCCCACAAAATAATTTTTCTGGTGTCTCCTCCGTTAGTACCAACTGCTGGAAAAGTTGGACATTCCGTTGAGGGCTATTATACCGATCAATCATGCAACGCGAAAAAAAAAATCAGAGTGTTGCACCCTCCCATTTCGTACCCAAAAAAAAAATCATTCAGATGTAGTCCCAAAAATGAATTCTACAAAAGAAGTAAAAAATAATAATAATTAAATGAAAAGAACTAGTTGCTGAAACATTAAGCTTCATTTACTCCACGAAAAATTAGAAACGAACAAAATAATACGCAATGGGTACCCCGCGGGCGCAGCAAAAGTTGGCAAACCTCAGAACCAAGGGGCCATGACGGCTTGCTGCCTAAGCTGCCTTGCTTTTACGTCCTACCCCATTATACGAACCTTAATAAAAAATTAAAAATAAAAAACGCGTTGACCAAGTAAACTAAAGAATAAGGTCTCGAGTACGTATTGCGTGCACCATACGTATTATATAATATACTAGATTCTATCACACATTCTTAAATAATATAAAGCATAATCCACTAGTATTATATGACGACAAATTATTAGTTTTAATGCACCGTGTGACAATATACTTTTTGATAAGGTTTTAGAAAATTTCTAAACATAAAGTCCACTAACAGAGAAATGCTTTGCGTTTTTCTTTGTTCAAAATATTATTATAGTAACTTAAATAATTTTTAATAAATAAATAAATATATATATAGACACACACAAAAGATTAAAAAGTATTTGAAATATGTGTTTAAAATTTTTAAAAAATATATTTATACAAAAACTTGTTAGAACAAATCCCAATTCCTTTTTCCAAATTTCTTCCTCATCTAGAAACTAGTAGTGGTGGGAGAGAAGGAAAAGAATCGTCGGCTTAGCGGTTGGTGATAATTGACTGTGTCTGAAGTCAAAAGAGAAAGACAACTTATACCGTAGCACTTCGGCCGGCTATCTTTCAAAGTCCACTCGCTTTCTACACATGTTTATCTTGAATTTTATTACGTTTCTTCATTCTTTTTTTTTTTTTTTTGCCTTACATATACATTTATTAAAAAATTTCTTAAATTGATACAATAATATTTTAAATAAAGTGCTGGATTTAAACGAAAGTGCTGGATTTCAGTATGTTCCTTTTTTTATCTCCTCTTCGGTATTCAGAGATGAAAAGTTCATTTAAATGAAGTTGTTGTTATTATTTTTTCTGGTTTTGTGTGGGTGTTTTTGGGGATTTTCGGGGGTTGACCCGGGGGGGGGGGGGGGGAGGGGAGGAAATCAAAGTACACATCGTGAAGGGCACGTTGCCATTCGTGAAATATGGGTTCAGTGGTCTGACTCATGAATTCGAACAACAAATTCAATGATTTTCATCTCTTAATTTATGCAGGCCATGGCGAAAACTCCCAGCATGAGAAAGCGATGCCATCAAGATGTTGTGGACGGACCGCTATCGTAGTCATGTTTGTGGGAGCCTGTTTCGCGGCTTTGATATCTCCTAGACTGCTGGATCAAGGTTCTGCAGTATTTTATCAATCTATATCAAACACGCAACACTATCAACTTGTCAACTTATCATTCATTCAAGTGCGAACCAACACGTTATATATAATTTATATACTGTAGAAACTTTAATGATGGTGTTTTGTGCTTTATCTCAGTCTAACTTTTTGGTTGGGGGGTCACCAGCAACTCTCGGAATCATAGGCATTGGGACCGAGTGAGTATTGCGTGCACCACGCGCGCCACGTGGCGTGTCACGTGGTGCACTAGAACCAATCACGCATCGCCAAATAATACAAGGTATGACCCACCATTGCCACATGACGATAAATTATTGGTTCTAGTACACCACGTGGCAATGCACGTGATGTATTGTATACTTTTCCCATTGGGACCTGCAAAATTATTCTCTTACGATGTGATTTATGTATATGTACAGCTCGCAAACTTGGAAAACTCTCCACAAGAAGTTATATTACATGGGTTATAACTCCTAATTAATGTCGCACATTAGTTCGTATTAGTACTTCATTATAATTTATCCATTGTTCTTTCTTTTTTTTCCCAATTCTAGTCCAAATTAATGGTAGTGGAGATTAAAGAACCATCAATCCAGTACATAAAAGATGCAAATGAACAAGTTTTCACAAAATTAAAAGTAAAAAAAAAAAAAACCCGTAATGGTACTCCATTTTATGGTGTAATTGACTAACGGTGAATCTTTTCTGGAAGTTCATGAATAAAAAAATATTCTTAACTGTCTTCTTGATTATTTTCTAAACGACGACATATTTGATATGATTTTTTACTTCGTACTTCACTTTAACTACAATCATGACCGACAAAAAAGCTTCCGCAATATTTTTTTAAACTACAATGTTAGCTAGTTATACAAGAACGTTATAAACCTAGCAAATTCTGACATTTTCATTTTTTGGTGTTAATATCGTAGAATTAAACTTTCAGGGTGACATTACTGATCAAGTACTAGTTTTTATGAAGTACAATTAAGGACGATTTGGAAGCATCATTTTCAATTATAGAGATTACTAGCTCATTAATTTAACGCAAAAACAATGAGTGGATCAGACAAGTGGGATGCCGTATGCATGGCACGCACACTTCCTTTTCATCAATCTAATGATGTGTTGAAATCAATAAATTATGCTGCAACAGAAATAAAAAACGATGCAGCTAATATTAGCCCTTCACAGCTTTTTGGCCTGCAGCCACATAATTGATGTAGATGGCGTCCATAATTTTCAGCTAATGCTAGGTAATATACAATAATTTAAAGAAATATGCCCCAAAATCCATGGCATGAGCTATTATTTAATCACTAATTAATAGCAAAATTAATGTACTTAAGATATATTATTTGTGGAAGCAGATGGATGTTTACTTGAGTAAGTTCTGATCCGTGCATGGTGCCCCTGTCATTGTATTTTTCAGTAACCTATTTAACACCAATTCAAGTTTTTAGTGTCAATTCTCAATGTCGCCCAGTGCCATTCACTATGAATTGTCACTTTACATTCAGACTTATCACACTTGAGATAAAACAAGATAATTATTATAGTACGAATGTAAGGTGACAATTCCTGGTGAATGACACTGGGAACTGACACTGGAGATCTGAACTAATCCAACATGGTTCTGACACCCCAGTTACAACCAAATTAGTATTTAATCACAAAGCCAAAACTACGGAAAATAATTAAATGAAAGGGCAGAGTCTTAAACTAAGTTCGTCGTCTCATGAACTTATTAAAAATCCTTACCACGCACGCGCAAAGACCGCTGACAATCAGCATTGAGAAGAAAGCCAAAATTTGAACGACCCTTATTACATCTTAACGTGATGATTTTTATTCTTTTAAATCTAGGAGCATCTTTAAAGTCTATATATCACCCTTATCATAAAAACAACTGTTTAACGTCTAAAAACGAAGTAAATAACTGGAAATAAAAAAATGGAGAAACTTAGATTACTCGCAAAAGAATTATAATCATATTGGTGCATGGTCCGGAAAGTTTATTTCATTTCGAGGTCAGGACAGAGTATTGGCTCATTTTTAGCGATTACAATATATTTTACACAATTCAAACCTCAATCTCGCTCATTAGACAATGTGAACGATCCTTATAACTTAAAATGCATATTGTTCTAGAACGGAAGAAGATATAAAAAAGAAGTAATCTGTTGTAATTAATACCTTGGATGCTTAAAACAAGGGAAGAGAAGGCATAATCTACCCTACTTAAAGTAGTTGGTTTTGAAAAGTCTTAATGAGTAATTTCGCCAAGTTCTTCCCTTTATATTTGACCTGTTTCTGCTTTACCTAATCTTTTACGAGGTTAGATCATTGACAGAAAAAGTATTACGTATCGATTGACGAAAAAATATAACCAAATATGTCAACCATCTCCGGGTGTGGGTTTACAATTTCACATCCACTGGAATGCATACTAGCAGGTAATGGTCTCTGATAGCAAAAATTTCTTTAGCGATTTGTCGGCAGTAATGAGTAGTTATAATATTCTCAATTTGTCCTCGGAAAGATATTCGCAATTTTAAGACTAACATAGCTGCATCCATTTCTTCATCCATATCTGGAACCATATGTACCCATCTATATATACGTTATATATTTAGCTGAAATTGCCCAATGTTTCCCACAATGTTTTTAGTATTTTACAGAAACAAATGTAAACAAGATTCTTTGTAATCAAGAGTATTAATCCTGATTATTTTTTACATCTAACGGAGAATGACAATTGCAATTCTAGCATTCTATCTTAGCGGACGAGCCAATCTACTCCCTCGTGTTTTTTTACCACAACAAAATTATTTGTTTTTTTTTTTGGAATAATGAAATGTCAAAATTGATCCACATAGGTTGTCGAATCTATTTCATCCCCAATTTACAAGAGAAAGATGAGATCAGATAATTTTCAAGACTCTTGACGTTACCTGCTTGGACTCAGACAAGATCGTCAATTAGATTACGGCATTTGTTTCTTTGGCCATTTAGGAACGACAAACGGATGACACATGAAACTCCCCAGGTTTACGTAGTCCCAGTCATCGTATACTAACTTAAGTACACCTAACTAAACAACATCATCAAGAATTAAAATATTAATTACTCTAACGCTGCTTCCTATTTAAGCGCATATGGTAAGAATTCCAGAATATACAAATAGTCTAAATTGAAAAGGACCAGCAAGAATATGAGAGTTATGACCCCAGCCCCCAGCAGATCCCTTTAATGCCTTTGTTCTTCACGAGGAACTTAATTCCACCGAGTCTGCTGACTCTGTACACACACACTAACACATAATATGCGGGGGGAATTGTCTTTTGTATGATTATAGATGTATACTATTATTGGCGTTTTAAAAAGGGGTGAGGGAGCTGCTGAGTTGATTCCAGAGAAGGAATGAAGAATAGAAGAGCCTGAGCTTTATGAAGAGGACCCTTTTGTTGGTTTGTCACTTTTGCGGACTTACTTTGTAAATGGCTGAAGAAATTTGTTTCTTCACCAAGGTCAATTTTTTCTGCTTTTCTATTTCTTTCTTTTTAATTTCTGGGTACGAGTTATGCATCTGAGATGAGGAATATCAGTCATAGTCAGGTTATGGGTTAAGGCTTTTCTTTTTCGTTTTCCTTTTTGCCTGGGAAATTTGGAATTTTTTTCACAGCTATGCAATTTATTTGCTGGGAGAGTGCAAATTTTACATGGGTTGTAATGAAATTTAGGTTTTCTACTGTTTCTTGATCTTGGTTTTTATTGATAATTATCAGAAAGACAATCTTGCTTTACCAAACAGAGTAGCTTAGGATGAGTCTTTTGTAGTTGGAGTTGAAGCATTGTATTTAGATGGTCCTTGAGGATTTCTTTTATGTTCTACAAGCATTAGCTTGTTGCCCAGTTGTTTCTCCAGGTCACTCTCTTATGGGAAGTTGGATAGCAACTTCTTGACCTCTCTGAAGCATAATTACACACATTCTTGAGTTTGAAGATAGATTTAGTGCTTATTTCTCTGATGTTCTGAGCTGACTTCTGAAGCAACAAGTATTCTGTGTTACTATCTAATTTTATGTTCAAGAATAGTTGTTAATCTTGATTTTTGTTCACTTTTACTGTGAACTTTCTAGTTTTCGCATTTGAGTGTATTCCCTTGTACACTTCTAAGAATTAACTGGTCTTTTTAGATTTAGGACTTGAAATCATTTTTGTTGTGAATCAAACTCTTCTCCTGAGGCAGTAATGGACAATTTATTGAACTGATTAGTGTATTTCTAGTAGGCAATGACATTTGGACTTTATTTGAATTGCAGGATGGTCTTGTAATAAAAGCTCCCAAGAAATCTCCAGTGTTGTTGCGGACTATAGTTTTAGTATTTGTGATGGTCTGTGGTGTTTACATTTTCTCAATCTGTCTAAAGCAAACTAATTTCAGCACCAAAACCAAATTTCCAAATATTGAGGTTGTGGAGAGGTATTGTCATGAATATGACATCGATCGATCCCAAACTCCTTACTTGCATTATCCCAAGCCTAGAACGTTTCACAGGTAATTTTGAGAACTTGGTTTGAATTGTATTTATTGTGTCCTGTAGTGTAATCATTAACTTTTTTCAATGTGGCAGGGCTGAATGTTCTTGTAATCCTGTACGACTCTTTGCTATTCTGTCAATGCAGAGATCTGGCAGTGGTTGGTTCGAGACATTGCTGAATAGTCATATTAATGTCAGTTCCAATGGTGAGATTTTCTCTGTTAGAGAGAGGCGTGAGAATGCTTCTTCAATCATGAAGACTCTGGATAGAGTTTACAATCTTGACTGGTTTACAAGTGCTTCAAAGAATCAGTGTTCTGCTGCTGTTGGCTTCAAGTGGATGCTTAATCAGGTAAAAGTTTTGAAACTTTGAACCTATTTAAGAGCATAATATTTTTGTATATTCAATGTCTTGAAATGCCACTTAATTGCTTATCAACTAGTACATAAAAATTTGGAGTCGAAATCATGAGTTGCTTACTATCAAAATGACTTAATGTCTAAAGGCACATTAAATCATGAGGTCTTTTGAGGGGTTTTAAAGGCCTTCAACTGCTAATTTAGCTAAACTAGGGAAATGTGGGAGCAGGAGGATGGAGGGAAGCCATGCTACTCTTCAAACTAAGGCAATACAAGAAATCTATTGCTTGAGTGCTGCACAGCATGTCTTTTTTTATTTATTTCTATTATCCATTTAATAAACTTGTGTTAGAACACTGTCACATTACTCTTAATAATTTATAACGTACCTCTAGTATCTGATAGGAACTCTTTTTTTTATTTCTTCTGTGTTTTACATAGCTCATGATAAGGCAACTACGTTGACTATCATAAGTAAACCAGAACAGTGAAATCCAGAGGAAAAACTTCCCTCAACCCCTCCACACTCCACCCTTCCCAAAACCTACCCAACCAAAAAGAGGGAAAGAGATACTTAAAAGGAACTATATGTGCGCCCTTTTTATAGCTTTTACGTGGGGCAAATTTGGATAATTCTAGAAATTATTCTCGTTTTCTTGCAATAATTTGTTTTGCTTGCTATGTGCGTTAGTTTCAAGTGTTATTGGATTATTTGCTATGACTTCTGTTGCAACATGAAAATGTCTTGACATCTATAGGAGAAGGTACTTGAGTAATAGCAACTTCAAGGTTTCCTTCTCTTTCTCAACAAACAGAGTTACATTACTCAGAGATTTAGATTATAAGGAGTTGCTAGTCTGATTATACTTCACATGAAGCATATGCTTTTAGAAGTGTGCAGCCTCTTAGGAAATCCTTAAGATCTATTCATGTGCAATTTGGTTGAAAACCAATTGACTAGCAGATATAGTATATTGCAAAGTTACCCTTTTTGTGCCAGTCGCATTAGGAGTCTGCAATTTATCAATCTCATGGTTGGTATGTGTCTCTTTTATCTTTCAATTAAAGCTTTTCTTGTGATAATAGCCGAACTGATTGTAGTGAGTGGCGCAGGGATTAACGGAGCACCACAAAGAAATTGTGCAATACTTCAATGATAAAGGTGTTTCTGTAATATTTCTCTTCCGAAGAAATCTACTGCGCCAAATGGTTTCTATGATTGCAAATTCTTATGATCGATATGCTAAGCTTTTGAATGGCACCCACAAGTCGCATGTGCATTCACTGGACGAGGTCTCTTTCTCCTTCTCTCACATATGCAGCTGAACACCCCCCCTCCCGCCAAAAAAAAAAAGATTAAAAAACTGCCATCCTTAAAGGAAAAATGAAAAAGAACGTAAGAGAACACAGTTGAATTTAATCTTTGGTTGTTCATGTTTTATTTTGACTGTAATTTATTTGCCTCTCTTCACTGTAGGCTGAAATCCTTTCCAGATATAAACCAGTCGTCAATTCAACATCCTTAATGACAGATTTAATGCAAATGGAGGTGACAGTAATGAAGACTATGGAGCAGTTCCGGAGCACCCGGCACATCATTCTGCATTATGAAGATCTTCTTAAAAATAGAACTGTAAGGAGCTCCTTCAAACCTTACTGGAATTTTTGTTGCAAATTCTCTTTTAGGGTTTTGGTTGCAAATATTATACTGCTGATTACAGTGTGCTCATGGGTTCTTCCTCTTTGTTTCAGAAATTAGTAGACGTCCAAGAATTTCTAAAGCTGCCACGGATGGAATTAACTAGTCGTCAGGTTAAGATACATAAAGGACCATTGTCGGAGCATATCAAAAACTGGGATGATGTTAACAAGACCCTCAAGGGAACAGTTTATGAAAGGTTCCTCCATGCTGACTACTAATTACAGTCCTTCATAAATCTATGAAGGTGGTGTGCATATCTACCTAACACTTGCTGAAGCCTAATGGTATTCAAGCCTCTTTGAATACCAGTCAAATGAAACGTAGTCCAGTACCACAAATTTTTTTTTTCCTTTATTCTGTTTTCCCACTTCTTTTCTTTCCTCTGAAAAAAGTCACAGAAATATCATGTATAGTTCTACGTTCTTAATTTGGGCATGGAAAAGAAATGCTTATTGCAAGAGAAAGGTTGATTGCATATTCTTAAATCTCTTTGCAGCTTTGTTTAGTTCTTTGTGTTCTTCATTTTGATCGGCTTCTTGTCTAGCCTCAATTTTGAAGTTCCTATACCGTGTATGAATGCTCAAAAACTTGAGCTTATTTATAAAGAAGAGCAGGAGAGGAGTATCATTAGCGTTGCAATTTTTTCCTCCAAACTCTGTGATGTTACTTATTTTATCTTCGGCAGCTTAGTTGAACAGCTAAATATTTCTGGGCCATAAGTTTTGGGCCCTTGTGATTTAATTCCGTTGTTCATCTCTGTTTTGCTTTGGTTATTGCGTATGGGCCACCAACAGAAGCAGTACTAAATTCCTCTCAAAATGAGCGTCATGGGTGACTTGGGCTCCATGGAAATTCCGCTATTAATTTGGGCCAGTGGACGTTCGACAGAGAATGTCATATAATGAATTGGAAAGTGCAATCCGTAATCCCGTGGTTTGCTGGACCCTTTGGCGCTAATTAAAGAAGCCCTCCAACGTTTGGGAGAGAGATTTTGCATGGATCTAATCTATGGTTTCACTTGTGGATATTATGCCTTAAACAAGTGTACATAAATTATATTGAAGCGCAAAAATTGATGTTGTGTTCCTTATTTAGATATTATGCCTTAAACAAGTGTTACATAAATTATATTGAAGTGCAAAAATTGATGTTGTGTTCCTTATTTAAGTTGAGAAGCATACAAGTATAGTCATGTACTTCTCCATGCAAGGATATTTCTAGCCTATTGAGGAGCTTTTTTTTTTTTTTTTTTTTTTGATTGGGTAGATCTGTGTGTAGGAGATGTGAATTGGTTGTACGATTTGAATGTACAAGTCTAGAGTTATTTGAAAAAAATATTAATTGTTCAACATACATTATTACGTGGCATCATATCACCACTAATCAAATTGCACTACGTGTCCAATGGTTATACTCTTTAGGGTGTAATCCATATGCCACATCATAAATCCACTAAACCCACTCTCATTATACAATCAGTCATTAATGAATTACACCATACACAGTATAATAACATGGATCCACAATTGTATATTTATTTTAATAATTCACAATATATATCCCGTGAATAAATAAATTTTTGTTAAAAATAATTTCATTATTTGTGAAAAATAATTTATTGGCTTTAATTGAAGTACTCACTTTCTAATTTTTTTAAATTTTTTAAAAAATATTATTATTAATTTTCTACTTTCAATAATATATTTTTTCCTAAACTTCAAGAATAATTTGGGTAATTTTGGTGGTTTTGATTTTGTGAAAAGGATGAATTTTCTATAGATTTTTTTAGAACTATTAAAATCCTCATCTACAATGAGAAAATATTAGAACTTTAAAAGATTGGATAAGAGATTGAAGAACATAAGGTGGAGCAGTAGAAGAAGTAATGGAGTAGGAGATTAAAGAAAATAAATATAGTAGGAAAAATAAGTGGAATTGTATAAATGATGGAGTGGGAGGACCCACTCTTTATCTTTCCTACTTTCATTATGCGTGTAGTAAATATAATACGTATAATGGGAATGAAACTCTCATAATGATAGTGAGTTTAATGTATGGGTGTAATAGAGAGTATTACACCTTCCATTATACCCCATTGAACGAAAAGCATGGAACTTGTGCGGCCACAATCCCATAAGAATAAGGTCCAAAGGCCGTCAAAGTACTTGCAGAAAAGAAAGGCATGTGTCCTGGCTGGAAAGCGAACTTCTGCTCTCCCCATAGGCCAAGAATTTTGCGAGGGAGGTCAGTGGAGTAAGGCAAGATAATGGTACCATCCAAATATACCCAAACAACGGTTCTGATTACATGAATGAGCGGGATCCAGTCCCCATATGTCACCTTTCTGCATATAAATACTACTAGTATAACATTAGATTTCAACTTGTAAGGCTGCAACGTTTTGATAATATACTACTGGAACACTCGTGCTACTACATTATCATCCCACTTTGCTTCAATGGTGAGAGGGCTTAAAAGTTCAAGCTGCCTCGAAATTGAGGCCTTGATGCTGTTTTTCTAGTCAGTAAAAGGTAGGCGTTGAAATTTGTAATATGAAAATAATGGCTTGCACAAACACTGTCAAACTGTTGGCTCAGACTTGATATTAATAAATCGATTAAAATTTTTATATCTTTCCCATATGAACAGCCGTTGGAATTTAGTTGCCACAAGTTGCATTTAGAACATTTAATTATAGACAATAGCTATGTTACGTTACGTACTAATGACATAATTATAAGTCACAAATACTTTTTAACACCTAAAATTGTATATTAGTTTTGACTAAATTAAATTTTTAATCTTACAAACTTAATACTCCTGCCATCCACACCTCCAAACTAATTGCTTATTATTGTCCTCTTCTAACCGCTAATTATATTTTCATTACGTTAATTAATGGAAATTATACTGCATTATACCATGCAATTTTGAATCTATAAGTTGCGCAGACGAACTACCATCACAACTCACAAGGAGTCATAAAGTTTTTGCATGGAGCATGCAGACAAAATATGGACATACTCTAGACAATCACTTGTTTAACAACAGCAAAAAGAGTTAGGTGTGTAATTCTTTGTAATTTTTATTTAAAAGAATCTCCAACCTGCTTGGGCTATTTTTGTTGTATAAATTCCCCGGTGAACATGAGGGTCTAATGCACCAGAAGCAAGATTTCATTTGCACCTCCTCTATATTTCTTCCTTCCACAGTGTCCATGGCTCGGGCATGTTTAGTTCTTGCTAGCCTTTTCGTTGCTGTGATAGTGTCCCAAATCCTTCAACCTGCTGAAGGTAGACATTTGTCGTTCAGGATGAGCCAGAAAAACCTCATGGGGAAGAGCATTAGTACTACTGGAAAATATGGAAACTCACCAGCAGATAGGGCAAGTGAAACTTATACAATGGAGACTACTGTAGTCCCGGCAATAGTGGAAGCAACACCACCAGGTCCAGCTGCAATGCTGCCTAGCCAACCACCACCACCACCGCCACCGCCACCGCCACCATCACCAGCACCGGTAAGAGGTGCACCAGGTCATGCTGACAACTTTAGACCCACTGCACCTGGTCGTAGCCCTGGGATCGGGAATTTCGTGCAGAACTAGCGTTAGGGTGTCTATTTGCTGGCGAGCTTGAGGATCTGATCGGGTTTCAGTTTAGATCCTTCGTCCAATTCTTTTTTTGTGTGCAATGGTCTGTAATATAAAACTATACCGTTTTAATATGAAATTATATAAAATTATGTCGTTCTATTTAGTGATACGATGTAGTTTATGATAATACGATATAGTTTTGTATTAGATACAGTTAAACATCAAAAAAATTGGATAGAGGATTTGTTGTTAGTGTTTTCCTGACTAAAGCTCATCTCTGATTTATTCTGATTTATGTGCATTATTATATGTTTAATCTACTGTAGATTATGTACTTAAGTTTTTTAGTGTATACCGTCTAGTTATATTTATTCACGTAAACCAGGTCCACTGTTCAATTGTTTATGGCAGTCATGCAAGCCAAAATTTAGCGTTCAATTTAATACTGAATTTACACATATATGGAAGGCTTTGCAAGATATACACAATAATTCTATGAACAGAAATTTCATGAGAAAAAGGAAGAGAAGTATATATGTAGAAATACAAAAGACAAAATCACAAGAAAATGTTGAAAAGTATCAATTAGACTATTTCACTTACCACCAGTAAGTTGAACAAGCTTTAATTGTCAAAAGAACGACACAGATTAAATTAGTACAATAATGCTTTTACTGCGAATAGTACAATTTTCCTCCATATTCGGTTCTTATTTTCTTCTCCCTTAAGAACAGTTCTTACGTACTTATAGCTTAAGATTACTTTCGTGCTATTAATCACAATAATATAGGAATAATTAGCTAATAAACATTTCATAGTTGTTCGACATCTTAAAGTCAAATGGTCTAGTACCTGACTTTTGGTGAATAATCGCTTCATAGTATTATTAATAAGAAGTAAATGAAGTGTAATTCTTCCCATGTTTCCTGAGTTCACCATAACTCTTGTAAGATGGTGAATAAAAGCTCCCTACTTGGTTATAGTTTTCTTTTTCCGAATTTTATCAGCAAATGATGGTAGAAAACTAAAAAAGTGGCATTGGAACTCATGCCTTCAAAAAGCACGTAAGAAGTGAAAAGCCCCTAAACCAAAATTAAAATTATATTCTTTATCCCATTTAAACATTTATAACTTCTTAAGCTTAATATTAGACTATCGTTTTCCCAAATTGTGTATACCATGTTTTTTTTTAAGATCAATATATATAACAGCATGAATGCATTTGCCTATGGTTATTATCGCGTGGGATGAAATATTTTTTTAAATAAAACTAAATAAAAAATAAAGCCATCATAATACAAAAGTAGAATATTTTGTAAGGCTATGCAACTGTAATATTGTTATACTAATGCATTTATGTCACAAGAAGCCCTGACCTCGTTCTTCTTTATTTAGACTAGCCAATCAAAATTATAAAGAACGTCCACAACTTTATGGCGTTACTTTGGGCAAATGAGCGAACGGAAAGCCCGATAACCAGTGATAAATGCACTCAACAATTTCAACTGTTCCCTCAAAAAAAAAAAAAAAATCAACTGTTAAGCCCTGAACTGAAACGAGGTTTTTTTTTATCTCACGTAAATTCGATTTCTGTCTATTGAGCACTTTTCTTTGATCGCTTCTTTGCATTTTGCGGTTTCCTACCTCGACAGCTAAATGTTCTTTCTGGTTTTACTGGGTAAGTTCAAAAAATGTTCTTTGTTTGAACGTGTGCCTATGTTATCTATGCGTCCATAAGTGTGTACTCCAATTGACAAGTTATAGAAGAAGCACAAATAAAGGATGTTTGTTTCAAGCGTGTTCTTCATCCTAGAAGTTTTATCCTTCTTGCGTTAAAGTCAGTCCACCATGACCTGGGGAAGAATACCAAATATCAAGCCAAATTGGCAACTGATGATCGAATGGGGGATTCCAACAAGAATTCTTGCTGACTAGATTTTAGTCAAGTAAGTTAGGTACTCGAACATGTAAGCTAACATGGTTGAGTTGCTAACTACTGATGTACAGTCTCTAATGTAAATCTTCATTAATACAATACAAAAATTTTTTGCCCCAAAAAAAAAAAAAAAAAAGTCAGTCCACCATCCAAAGGCCCAACAGTTCTAGCAATACATAGTCTACATATTGCTTGAAAAAGAAGTCAGTGAACTGAATTTAACCACATAAAGATTAGCCGCCTTAATTATCTGCGCTGTATTCTGCTGTATCATTGCACGCCTTCAAAAATTGAACATGAATATCAACCGTCTAAATAGGTACACTGAATCTAATACCATTAAGAGGTGTGAAGTCGCGTTACATTAAGAACGAAAGCCATCTACTTTGTTCGATAAGAATCATTTTTCTTAATCGATTTTAAATTAGATTTGATTTTTTACTGTCTTCATTCCTTCCCCCAACCTTTTCTTTTACCATCCATTCTAGAAGAGACGGTGAAAGTGAGGATATTAATGGCCGTAAAAGCAACTTACGCAGGTGTTTAATGTACCCAGTAATAACGAGCGATTTACATGCTGCTATGTTAAACAAAAATCGTGTGTGTAGTCCAATTTTCCACAACAACTTGCTACTTTCCTAGTATTATATCCTAGTCTGATTAGAGATTTCTGAGACCATTGGAATTCGAAAGGCACGAGAAAGATCCCGTTGTCTTTAAGTAACTGAAAAAAAAAAAAAAAAAAAGGATCCTATTGTTTTCCCTATAAAGTCACTTTCAAGTTATTCCTTCCGCACGTTCCCTATAATATTAGACTAGCTTTACACATACGAGAATAGAAAAGTGGTAAAGTTTTAATCATTAACCTTCCTTTTTTTTTTTTCTGAGGGAGTTTTAATCATTAACTTACTAGTCCTGCAAATGCAACGAACGCCTAGCACCACAGAGAATCAAAAGCCATAATTTTGTTGTACTAGAATATTATAGTAGATGTTTTTCTAAGAGTTTAGTGGGAGCGACAAAGGAGAGAGGCTTCCTGGACTCCAGGAGCCAACCATATCATATCTTTTTCGAAGAATCTTCTTTTTTCTAATTCCAGTCCACAAGTCCCCCATGGACAAAGGGGGCGGGGAGGTGGCGGCAGCATGGAGTGGAGCATGATTTACGTCCACCACAGGATCATTTGGTTGGTTGGTTGGCTGGATTTGTTTAATTCAGTATTTATCTCTCTATTTCAACCCTTTGAAAATTGATAACCGCGAATTATAACTTATTTTGCGACAAAAAGAAGTGCCAGGGCCCCTGACGGTGGATGGCTGTGGTAGATTTGACTTTTTTTGGTTGCTATGAATTTGGGTTGCGTTGGTGGAGTACCGGTGGATGAAGGAGAGAGGAGGAAGAATGGTGCTACACCACTGGAAATGTCGTTTAGACTTTTAACCTGGAACTTCAATCAAATACTAAGGAATAGGCTTCTGCCAAAAACATGGAAGAATAAACCAGTACAAAGCAATAACCTAGGAAGAACAATGTGTCAAAATGCTCAGTTCACAGAATTAACAAATCTTCTGAACTGAAGTTTTTAATAGAACAAATAATGTACTAAATAAAATTAGAAGCAGAGAAAGATACACTTCTTAAGACATCACATACTACATATAACAAAGGACAAGCTAATTTTTTTCCCCCAAACAGCCAGCTAAATGCAAAGACTCAATAAAGGCTTGTTTTGCCAATTAAAACTACAAAAAGTTGATTATTTCATATTGCTCACCCTATCTTAACCTCCGGTGAATTGATCTAACAGACTAATTTGTAACCCAAAAAATGCACGAGTACCATATTCTGCACTTATTTGGGAATCTTTTTAACAGTTCTAGCCAGCCACCCTTGACAAAAAAAGCATTGAACTTGCATTGCAAGACATTCTACCAGTTTGGTACCAATAAAGAGAGCAATATCTTTGTTCTTTCAATTCTATATTTGGGAAAAACTAAGTAAGAGGAATGTAATGAGCATTCATGTTTTCAAAATCCAATTCCAACTAACAGACCATAATAATCTAGAACATGACTCAGCAAGTATAGAACTCTGGAACGAAAACTCACTTTTAATCAACTCATCCGAGTTTACCACACAAAAGTACTTGTGCTGCAATGATTCACATTACCAAGCAGAAGTAGATTCCAGGCAAAATTCCTAGTAAGCATTGCCTAAGTTGTATGTAAGTTATGAATCAATGGTTCAAGAATATCCTGCATTCACTTAAGCATATTCTCTACAGGCAGAAACAAGTGATCAGGTCATTAGTAATTAGTCTTCTCCAGTTCTAACCATGGTTCGCCATATCACCCGAGTCCGCGACGTATCACCCGAGTCATAACTGGAACGGAGCCTACCGCTACGATACCGTTACCCGCATCATCTTTTGAACTATATCGGATACATATCACCGAGAAATCGGCGATATCCACTGATATGACCGGTATGACACCGTATCGGTGAATATCGGCCGAGATCTCGGCGATATGTATCGATATGCACCGTTATGGACCCAAAAACTTAGAGATGTAAACACAACCCTCCTTACTAAAAGGAAAACAAAAAGTTGAAGACTAATAATCATATACTAGAATGATCCACCAAAAATATTGTAAATTGTAACAATTATTGAACACATGTCGTACACATAAAGGCAATGAGCATATGCCTTTTGGGTACAATGATGGGCCAATTGTACGTTCATCTCCATCGGATCTTGCGTTAGCCGGGGAGGTCGCAACTGGCGTAATTTCATTCTTTCTTGTGGACTTGTGGGTGTTCATAATTTTGGATGTGCTCATTTGACTGTTACTATCATTTAGCACTAAATTTTATTAAGTGCTGAAAACATAAACTAACACTAGATTTTATTAAGTGCTGAAAATATAACCTAACTCTCTGTAGTCACACATATTCTTGGGTGCTGCAATAAAGAATAGTACTACATAGATCAACATTTGCAAATTACAAGTATACAAACTTTATAACTTGCGAGAACAGCTTCCCCAGTTATAGGTTTAATCTTTTACCATGTCAGTTGGGATCAATCACTTGGGCATTGCAATTGATCAATTTATGATGGAAATTGTTATTGAGAATATGGTAAGAACACTTGCTTCTTTGTGTCTTTGTATTTTGTAATATTATTTGATATGTATCTCTTTCTTTTCTTGTATTCAAGTAAACATTACTATTTCCTTTGTATAATTTTTATTGTATTATATAAGATATAATGGTTTTATTCTTCTATTTAAGTGATGTCATTTAAAATTGATGCTAAAATCATTTATTACTAATGTTACAGGTCTACGGTTAAGCAACATTACTTTATTTAAATAATTAGTGACTATATATGACAATGCAAGTATTTAACAAATTTAATTGATAATTGTGTTAGTTATGGTATTTTTTATTTTTAGTAATTTTTTAGATTTTTTAAAAATTTTTATATATTATAATGTGCGTATCACCCGATATTCAACCGATACACCGTGACGGATGTGGAACAACCGTAACCGCAACGCAACCGCGATCCGCGACGGCGAACCATGGTTCTAACCAGGGCACCTAAATGTGAACCGGCTTTTGATTATTAGTACCAACATTCCTGGAATGGCAGGCGGTAAATAGGCTTACAAAAGGAAACTTAGGAAGCCTACCAGAAAGGGTCAAAGATAGACCCATTAAAGTACTATCAAATATTGTACAAATCCAACAAAGATTGTAATGGTCAAAGTGTTGCACAGAAAATCGCACAAAGCACATCAAATCTTGACTCATGAGTACATGTATTTGGTCAAATCACGGCTGTTTATCTCATCCATCCATTAATAACCAAAGTTCCCTTTTTCCATTAGTGGTAGTTGCTCTAGTAATTGGAAATTATTAGTGCACATGTGCAAAAAGCAATGGTGCTTCTACTTCCAAACAGAATATTATTTGATTCCAGAAGAACCAATTTCATTTATATTTATTTCATTTTTTTTGCCTTTCTGGGGCAAGTAAGGGACTCTTTCAACAATAGAAAACAACCATGTAGAGTAATGAAGTTTGCAATCATACCTCATTTTCAAGAAGAGCTAAATTTTCACCTACACACAAACAAGTGAAGAACCCAGCATTACAGTTGTACAAGAAAAGAACATTTTTTGAGTGACAGTAAAACCGGGAGACTAAAGTTAACCAACCAGGACATATTTGTTCTTAACTAAACAGAAAGTACTCGTTCTAGGTTAGCAGCCATTAGGTAGGCCAGGGCTAACAGAAGGTTAGTTACAATCACCAATCATTAACGAGACTGTCCATTTTATAGTAAGCAAAATTAAGTCACCAGAAGAATGACAGCACAGATGAGTGTCTGTTTTTCCATCATAATTTGGTTCCTTTATTAGTAGCCATTTGGTTAGGCCAAGTTGCCAATATATGATTGGTCATATTTGCCAATGGTTACAATTTCAGTTGATTTTACACTACTGCAAAAGAAAGAAGACAAGGAGTTACAATGCTATTTAAGGCACTATAAGCGTGACAGCAGTGTTGTAAGAAAGTTTTTGTTTTCCGATCATGGTTAGCACTCTATGGGATCTTAACCTTTCAGCATTTAATTGATCAAACAGTTCAGTCAAAAGCTCATAACATATCATAAACAAAAGAACTTAGACTACAAGACAGTTGTGTTTCACTAGAATTTGTGGACCAAAAGGGTTTGGACATTGCATATGAACCATCCACAAAAAAAAGCAGACATGAATAAGTGGGAAGTACAGAAGAATCCCAGTTTTTTTCTGATGCATTTTGGTGGCGGCCTCATTTCTGTTATTCTAACACAACAATTTCAGGTCCTATAGTCTGACTGACTCAAATTTATTGATTCAATAATTACTACCTTGGAACAACTAAATAATGAAACGGCATCTTTTGAGCACATTGAAAGGTCAAGACACATTAAAAGTATAATCATGCAAAGGACTACTTCATCCTGGGATAACAATTAAAATATATTCTATAGATAGTCATTTGTATAGATATCTTTATTTCCAAAATGTGTAGAGGAGTACAAAGTTTTAACTGTGAAAAGGATGGCAAAAAGAAAGTGTAGCAAGTAAAAAATGGCAAAAAAGAAGTAACAGTGACAACAGGCAGCATTGTTAAAGGATCAATGACACTGCCAGTATATGGTTCAAACCAATATCATGAACCTAGACTATTTGAAGGAATATGGACCATCCAAAATTATGTAGTTGAATAGAAATTTGATAACTGAAAAATCTTTAACTGTATATCTTCATGACATGCTTTCCCGGATTATAAATACCAAAGCAAGTCCAACCAGTCTAACCATTCTATTCTGAAACTAAAACAGAAGTAACTCTTTCCTTCCCTACCTAGTTCCCCTTTCTCCTCTCTATATAAATAAGCAAATATACGCTGGTATCATATTCCCTCTAATTATGGCCTGCATCCGACACATTCATATTTGCTGTTTTCTTCTTGCAGTTATTGCTGGCCAAGTTTTTCTGTGTGCAGAGGGAAGGCAACTACAAGAATTCAATAAACAGAAATCCGATTCATTTGAAGATAACAAAGGACAGGGAAATCGGGGCAAGGAACCTGTAGGCTCAAAGCAAATCCCAGAAGGAAACAAAGGTGATCTTCAAGTCGCAGGACCTCCTCCTAGTCATGACATTTCAGGAGCAAAAGAATTTTTCCCACCAATGTCAGCAATTGGTCCAAAACCAAATCCTGAATTTGGTAGCTCACTAACAGCATATGCCAATGGTTTTCAACCTACAACACCAGGAAACAGCCCAGGAGTTGGTCATTCGTATGAAGGAAGAAAAGAGAAGAATGAGCAAAAGGCCCCAAGTAGTAGACCCAATGTAATCCATTCTCTTGATGCAAACCGTGATGATTTCCGGCCCACGGGACCAGGTCGGAGCCCTGGTGTTGGCCATTCCTACCGAAGCACAAACACAGAGCCAAATGCTTAGACAATGTTGGGTACATATAAATCTATGACAACTTGTATGTATTGTGCAGTTCCTTGTTGAATGGTCATCCCATCTTTAATGATTTCTGGTATCTGATTCTACAGTATGTAAAAAGTTTTATTCACTTGAAGCAAATATGTCATTTGTAAAGAGCTGCATTCGTGTGTAGCAGATATGTGTTCTATGTACATTTAGAAAACCAACTGTCATAGACAGCTAAATTATTGCCAAAATAAAAGTTAAATGGTTTAGATCCTTTGAGTTGTTTTCTGTGGTACATCATTCATTGACAAACAGATGTGCAAACAAACTTTTCTTAGCAAGTGGACTACAAAGGCCATGCACATGCAAAATTTAAGAAAGAATAGCACTGATGCGTTGGGGGGAAAAAAAGGAAAAGAAAACAAAGACGAGAGAAAAACAAAAAGATAAAGAGAGCCAAAACAAATTAAATAAGAGATCTGGTTTTGAGACCACAATTCTTGTAGATAACTGATTGTGAAATGCTTCAAGGTTATCTGTAATGCAACAGCTTCAAATTTTAGTAGGATGACCAACTCGGGTTGGTAAAATCATAAGCATGCATGTCCGTTATGTGTGTTAACTGTTTCATTAATACCTGGCACTGTTCTAAACTTGAACAGGGGAAAACAGAGAGAGGGCTATCTGATACATTTGTCTTGACAAATGTGACGAGTTCCTCAAGAGTTTTAAGTAAATTTGTGCAGAAAACATATCATAATTATATTTGCCCCCTCATTATGCCGTCCACAATGCATAAGATGTAAATAGTCTCTTATTGCTCATATGAAATTTATTAGAAGTTCCTCATTGTCTGAAACTATACTAACTAGTTCAAGGAAATTAATGTCACATGTTAGTTCAAGAAACCTGAGGACTTTTATGTATGATCTCTTACTAAATGGGTAGTTCTAGTTGGCTACTATATTCTTGAGTGGTTAAAGCCATAGATAGGAGTTAATTGTCTATTTTGAACTCAGTTAAAAGGGGAAGAGACGCCACAGACCAAAAGGCGTCCTACGTTTACATGTATAGCTATCAAGAACCATCATGCAAATGTTTCTAAATTTTAAGAACATTTACCTACAAGCAAGAAAAATTTTTAGCTAAAACTGTTTACACAGCTTAAAAATCTAGCTGACCTTTAGAGCCCCAGATTCAATGTTGACTAACTTTCATTTCTTTAATCTTCTCGCTAAATAAAGTTTGCATGAGTTAACGCACAATTAGATCTATCAGAGGATGTCAAAAAAACATAAATTTGAAAAGTTACAAATCATTCCAAACACCACATTCCTAGTGCCACATTGATTTTTACTAGAATTAGATCTATCAGAAGGTATCAAAAACAAATATTTGGAAAGTTATAAATCATTTCAAACGCCACACTCCTAGTACCAAATTGATATTTACTAGAATATAAAAATGCGGAACTCCTTATTACTACTCAAAAGATCAGCCCAAAATGACAGGCTAATGTGTCGCTTTCCCACTATAATTTATATAATACAACAAATTCAAGTTCATTCTTAGTTTCTCACAAGAATTTCGAAATGACCATCGAATCTTTAAATCCTACGAGAAAGATAAGATAGAAAAAAGAAAGAATTTTTTATTCCCTCGATTTGTCGGCTATGTATTGAAGCTATAATCCTGAAGTTCATCCCACTAAATTCAATTGAAATAGAAAGACAAACAAACTAGTAATAAAGTGGAATACTAAGTGGAATTCACTTTTATAGAGGTTTCCAACCGGGGCAAAATATAACCCCAGGCCCTAGATTAAATATTCATCAGGCTGGATCAAACATGGACAAAATTATAATAGTATTCATCTGGGAAAGTGCCAATTGTGCACTTTTTTTCAATTTCTGTGGACAAGGACAGTTGTATACAAGAATTAAACAGCATGTGCAAGCCATTAAATTTGAATTTTCTATATTTGTTAAAAATTGCAAATTTGAAAAAAGAAATTTTTTAGAACCCAAAAATTAAATGCAGGGAAATTTAGCGTCAAAAGTATGAGTCAAAGAGGTAAGCTTAAGCTCACCTTCCAAGGCCGAGAGTATCATAGCATGAGTTTGGACTGGGAAATGACATGACGTATATGGCTGATTAAATCAGTCACTAACCATCCTCCGCCGGCGGCAGTTGGTGACGGAGGCATGTGACTGGTGAGGGAGTGGCGGGACAGGACCGTTGAGGCCCAACGTTTTCATGTCTCTAACAATTTGTTGCCTGAAATTGTGGGGGAACTTTTAATTACAATATATATAGATATATATATTTTAATTATATATATATATATATGTATATATATTCATATAGCTATAACTGAATTTACCTGAGTATTTGCCAGTGTGATATAGTAAGTTAGTTGGCAATAATGACTGAATATTTTTATTGTATGGTTGTGTTTTCTTAGACTTTTGTTAAGTTTTAAAAAATATACTCATTGGGATGGCGGAGTGTTTTTGAAATTTTCAAAACACATTTTTATCTCATTTATATATCTATGAATAAAAATCTCAGAGTAAAATTGCTATACAAACATCATCCGAGTAAAGCCATAATAAATTTTGACTTCCAAAAATCGCTATATTATTTAATTCTTTTTGTTCTATAATTACCCTCAAAACTTAAAAAAAAAAATTTATTTTACAATCAACACGTAAAAGAACTGAAAATGAAATTCATTTATATCTCGGTTGAATTGCCCAAGGAATTTGATCAAGTACTAAATGATTACTTTACTTATTAATATTTACATTATCTTTAAATTCGTGACAAAGCAAATAAATCAATTAAGTATAAAATATTTCAACCTTTGATAGTTGTATTTTGGGCATGAAATAAAACTGTATGACAATTTATAAAGTTGCACAAGTAATCTAAGATTACTTATTAAAGGAAATATACTTGAATATAATAAACCAAGTCTATTTTTATACCTTAGGCAAATATGAGAAATTTAAAAAAAAAAAAAAGAAAAAGAAAAAGAAAGAACATTACTCTCGAATTTTTTTAATAGAAATATATAAATCAAGAGATATTTAGTAGACAAAATGATTTTGCCTTTTGAAAAAAATTGTTTGCGTCCCACCATGTTGTTGCACCAAAACCTGGGTAGGGTAGGGTGGGGATGGAGACGACTCCAAAAGATGTCTGTTTATTTAGTAACTCAAAAGTGGCTTTAAGGCCAATTTTTTAAGCTGAAACAGTGAACCTTATTATTGCTTTGACTGAGGATTCGTTATTTAGTAGTTGTACTAGAATAATCAGCCGTAAAGTGAAAAGGAGCGAATTTGGCGAGGGATCTGAGCTGTCTTGAATGGATTCCTCGGAGAATAAACCTGTGAACATGAGGCTTCTGCTTTCTATAATCTTTGTTACAAACTTATTATATACGACTTATATATCGTATATTTCTACTCTCTAAAAGAAGTCGTGTATTTCTGCCAATTGCCAAAAAGTAAAAAGTACAAAAAAAAAAAAAAGAAGAAAGATACAATTTGTGTTTCAAGGGTGGTGGTTTGTTGATAGGAGATTGATAATTAATCCCATGTTACTCTGCCTCAAAATGCACTAAGAATTGCGGCTGATTAATCACAAAAAGAAAATTGAACGAAGTTGGATACGTTCTTTGGGCTTCATGTGCGTACAAGTAGAGCATGGGTCTCTGCTAAAACTTTTTGCCAATATGATATGATACCTACTTTGTCGTCACAGGATTGAGGGAATTAAGTAGTAGAACTTAGGATTTGGGGCCATCTTTCTTCTCCTTTTGCAAGTTGCAAAGGTGCCAAGCATCTAAAATCTAATGGTTGTTAAATGCTAACCGCCCAGATTAATACAAGTTTGTCAGACAAGAAAATGGAAAAAGTTATGTATGGTTCCCGTTTGTGATTCAGTTTAAGAAAATATTGTGGTAAAATAAGTTTTTGAAGAAAAATAATAAAATTGTGTTAAAATTTACTTTTTGAAAAAAAAAAATTTACTATTTTTTTCGAAAATTATGATAACGAATGGATCAATGTCCATCAATTTATAGCTCTATGTTTCTGGACAATCACGGAGTATGGGCCAAAGAGAATATCGGACAGGGGCCATGGCAAGGGTGTTATAATCATTTATGTTAATTAACAAGAACACCAAAGTACCAACTTGTTCTTTGTTATCCGTAACAGTAGTTTAAACCTGCTTTGGAATCGCAAACAATTGATTAAAAGGAAAAGTCTAGTTTAAACCTGCTTTGTCCCTTTTTTTTTTTTTTTCCTTACTTTCTCTTCAGTGGTTGGAGTCCCACTTTCATCCAAATTTTATTACTTACACCAAGCCCACAAGTCTCATTTTTCGATTTGCATTACAATGAGGCTGCTTGTATGTGCATATGCCCAACTGAGCATTGGCAATCGTTTATTTAAGCTCTATCCATGTCGTGAAGATTCAATTTAAGATGATATCGTGTATCCAAGCTGAAGAGTTTTAGTTTTCCATGTTTGAAGTAAAGTTATTTTAGTTTTTAGAATCGAATTCTTTTCACAGGAAACCAAACAAAAAATTTATGTTGGTGGCTGTGATCATAGTATGCATGTGTTTGACTTCGTGACTGGCGCAGGTAGTGGTCCGAGTTGAGAGAAAAAAAGTTCGCTTTATTCACATATAAACATAAGATGAGAATTACAAATTCTTCTTGAGTATGTACCTACATGATCATTTTAGAAATTAGTACTTCCCAAATGACATTCTCCTCAACCTCAGTAAAATACGGATATGGTCCCTAGTTATTACCTGGATCGAGTATCAATCCAGGTAAAACTAGCAGTAAAACTCTAATACTTCCCCATTTCAATGAGAATGTCTAAGTTGTAACAGCAATTGAGGGTGGTTTACGTTATATTTCTGTCTTTTGAATTATTTAAAACGAGGTTGGTTAATTTAGAACAACAATAAGATGACTTCCAAGGTTAAAATTTCTCCACTCAGAAATTTTCCATGACAAATAACGGAGTGGGAGATTTGGAGCCCGACCAACAATGAGGGGAAGAAAATGATTCATAACTCGAGGACAAGCGTAAGTTGGATGTTACAGCACTAATAAAATGGGCTTGAGAATCCTTTCACAGCTTAAAATGATAAAAAAAAAAAGAAGAAAAACTAAGTCGGGGCACAAAAATGCATGAAAGTTGCATGCTATTGTTTGTCCAAAAATGTCAGCACAAATGGTTAAATGCCTTATTACAGAAGAAATTTTGATACAAACTACGCTTTATATTTTTTTTATTCAACGTGAGCAACAAGAAGAGTTTTACATCATATTTATTCTAAGATAACCAAATAAGAACATATGAGACAAACATAGAAACTTTGACCATAATCCCTTTAATCAAGCCCTTTAATCAAGTTAGAATTATCTCCTTGATTGTGATTGAGCTGTACTCAAGTCAATCATATCACCCAAATATATCTCTAATGATTCAATTACGAGGATCACATTCATCCTTATCAATCCTAATCAATAGAAACAACCTTATCACTCCTTGATATACTCTACTTGCTCAATTTGTGGAGTTGAAAATGGCTGAATTGTGTTAATAATTACCAATTGGTGTCTTTGATTGCTTTTAGTCGGACAAACTCCTATGCAATTCTTGTTGTCCCCCACTGTTTTTCTCTTTTCTCTTTTCATCGATTTCCCTGCTGTATTGTACGTATGTGGAATCTTCCCAAACGATGGGACCGCACATGCTTCTTCTTAATTTTCTACGCCCTTAAATGCCAATCGAAATGTATGGATTACTTGCCAATTGATCAACTACTAGCTACATTACTTGGCTTCGTCTTGCTACTTTCTTGTTAGCTTCATCCCCTAATTCCGATGGCCAACTCCTTTAGTTGTTTACTCATCTTACTACTGATCATATCGAGCCAAGCTCTTTGCACCAAAGGGAGATATCCACCGGAGACAAAAAGCTTGCAATGTACTAGTTCGCGTTTCTCTGGCCATGGAACGAAGATAGTTAATTTACTAGGGACCAAGAAACATGCTGCCTGCGCAATCCAGAGACAGGGGCCTGGATTAGAAGGAGAAGTATATTCCTTTCGAACTACAAATCCTGGACGTAGTCCTGGTATAGGTCATTCCATTCAACACTAATTAAGGCATTTGATTTTGATCATTTTTCATATGACCAAACCCAATGTTTGAAGTTAATTCTCTCTAACACCCACTTAGATGTGCGACTCTCATTCTCTTAATTTCCTTAATTGCGTACCTATGTACATTTGGGCATGCAATTGTGCGACTCAATCGCTATTTCTTTTGTAGCTTAGTCCTTGATCAAAGATTTTAACATATTCTTGAATGAGTACACTCATAAATTTTTATAGTTAGATAAATTCTGAAATGCGCTTGACTTTGGCTTTAGACGCGGACTCGTGAGCACGTCTCAGCCATAGTAAATCTATTTATAAGTATGACTTTCAAATGACATCTTCATGATTAACGAGATTCAATTAGGCATAGACAGTAGCCGGAGAACCAAGACAATATAAGTTGGCAAAGAAATTTGAAATCTTTTTGGTGGATTCATCGTTCTAATGACACAGAGAATATAACTTAATTACTTATAAATTTCCAGTGCCTGATTTTTTAATCAAAGACAGATTTTACTTGACAACGTTACTTGTTATACTAGTGGGGTGCATTCCCCAACATAGAAAAATGTAGGCTAGAACGACAAAGAATAGAAATGAAAAGATAACATTACACACTTTTGATTAGGACTGATTGATTTAACTTTCAATGGTGATGTGGTTTTACAATGCAAATGATTAGCGCTCTCTCTCTCTCTCTCTCTCTCTCTCTCTCTCTCTCTCTGTTTAGAGCTGTGAGTTAAGTAGCTTAGACTCCATAAAAAATTGGAGAGAGAATTTGAACTGACCAAACATTTAGGAATAGTAAAAACAAACGTTTCAAAACCTGAACCAAACTAGTGTGGAGTTCTTTCTCCATTTTTCATTTCCGGGTTTCAACATTAATACGGTTTGCACAAAAGCATAATGGTTTGAAATTGATTGCATGTACACTTTACATTAATAATGGTTGTAATTTTCATATGGCTTAATCTTAACCTCCCCTGCCATGTGATATGATAAGCATAACTAGCTAAGAATAGTAAAACCTCCAGATACATACATGCTTTCATTATGGCTTTTCGTTTTGTTTTATCTTCTTCCGTTTTTGCTTCGATTCGGTCAGGATACACACAAACTGTATTTGCATTTTATGTTTCGATCAGACTGCATTGTCACTCTTCTAGCGTCTGGTGGTGACTAACATACAGCCTCTAATATAAAACGCATTGAAGTACGCATATGCAGCCTTAACTCTTTTTTTATTCCTTTTCTTTTGTCACTGATTTTGTCCAATACCAATATTACGTACATTCGAGTCCAAAAGAAAACTGCCTATAAACCCCGTCCATGCACCTTTAGTTTTTGTACATTCTCGGGTTGCTCAAGCTCTTTGGTCTATATTTCTAGCCCAGATTATCTACAATTAACATATAACAACTTCACATCAGTTTAGGCCTTTTGCCCATGCATGAGTTTGGCAACTCTAGAAGTTCTTCTTTTTCTCCCCTGAACTTTTTGTGACAATCAAAGATGTTATACCTGAAAGAAGAAGCGGGCACCAAGCTCTTTAATCAGATATGTGATTTGACAAATTTAAACGATTGAAGTAACTTTTCCAATTTTGCATTTATACCGGTCGACAAGATACATATACGGTAAATCATAGACTTCTATTCAGATTACTATTGTCTAAGACAATTGATACTTTTCCTAGAATTCTTAATATACGAAAGCCGCTTGATAGTGTTCTTAAGATGGCAAACATATTATAGTGAAAACTGGAGTAGCTGTTTGTAATACCCAAGACCTTGGAGGGTCCTTTTAGTCATTTACCTTTGGGTAGAAGATATAAAAACATTTCTTTCTTTCTCTCTTTACATCTAAATTACTTTTCTCTCTCTTTTTCTCTTCCACTCTCACGCCTTTGCTTTCTTTCTTTCATCTTCTTCTTTTCTTTGCCTTTTCTCTCTCTATCTTTCTCTCTAATTTACTCTCATAAGAAGAGGGAAACTTGAAGCAACCCAACTTTCTACCATTCAAGGTAATCTCTTGAAACTTTCCTCTAATTTGTGTGGGTCTTTTCCTAATGATGATTTTGTGAGACAATGATAGCATAATTAGTGAAGTATGCTATGTTTATGTGTCGTATTATTGCTTTGTCTTGCCATTTTAGAGTTGGTTTGGTGCTTGAATTATGTTAGATACAATTGGAAAATTTTGGATCTAGTTTGGTATGTTGCAGTCTGGGGAATCAAGCTGCCTAGGCTCATCCGCGGCGTCAGTCGAGCCGCGGATGACGCCGCGGCTCGACCAAGGTTTTATTCTAGTACCGCGGCGCAACTGACACCGCGGATCGCGTCAGTTTTGCCCTCTTTGCTTCGTTTGCGTTTTAAGTTAGACTTAACCTTCAATTGTGATTTCTTGATAGAATTAGGATATGATCAAAAGTTTCTTATGTTATTAGGTGAAGAAGGTGATCGTTTCTATTTGGACAAATTGGTTTAGCTAGGACCAAGGTAAGTAGTACATGTATCCTTTATGCTTTTGAAAATGTATTTGTTACAATGATATTTTCTAAATTATTTTGCATATATATTAAAGTGGCATGAGTATGCATATGTTGATGATTTGCCATAGATGTGTAAATGTGGTCAAATGTGAATGAATGAATGTTTTGTGATTGAGCTCTTGTATAAAGTAATTATTGATGGGACTAATTCCTTACATTTGGAATGAATGATATGATATTGGATCGCACTAACCGATGAGAGTTAGCATAATGTTTTGGGGCCGTGTTAACCAGTAATAGTTAACAACTGGATATCTAGGGTCAATGTGTGTTATTATTTGGGCTCTCTTTTTAGTATCTATATGAAATGTTTTGTGGACCACATTTATTTATATGTGTTATGATTGAAATGATGATTATTTGAATGATATCATGTATATGTATATGTAACACGCTCAGGCCAATAGAGTGATACTTGTACTGCTTACTGGGTAAGTTTCCCTCATCCGTTTTGTTTTATATGCAAAGAATGATAATTTTGGGGTCAAGTAATGTGGATTAGCTCTGGGAGCTAGGATTGAAAACAATGGCTTGGTTAATACCATATTTGTAGTATGGTTTAGAATCTGTTAGAATATGTTTTGAAATTCTAGTTTTTGTAATCGAATTTCCAATTGACATATTGGGTATTTATGCCAAATTTAGATTGATGTTTGTTTATATATGTGATTTTTGGAATAATTATTGAAATGCTTTGACCATTTAAATCTTGTGATTCAACTTAGTCTGGTCACGACGGTGCCATGTCCTGTGCACAGGACGTGACACTGTTCACCATGATTATCCCCAGGTACACAAGGTTGAGTAGAAGTTGAAAAGAACAAACTAGAGGAAAAGTGAGAAAATAAAACTCAGAACTGAAAGTTAGCTTCAGAAAAGATGAAAAAGTTGCAGCAGGTCTAAAAAAAATCTTCTACCAACCCCATTCATTCAAGAGGAGAAGAAAAACATATCACATTGTCTAGTCCACTAACTTTTGTCTTGGACACTGAGTTATGATTGCCTTCTCCTTAAGCCGTGGAAAATCCCTCATCATAGATTCCCAATGCAAAATATGCCGTTAACTGCAAAAGAATCTTCCACAATCGATGGCAACGATCATGCTTTTTCTCCATCGAAAACTTTGCGGGAAAAGGAGCAACCCCAACTGCAAAAGCTCATGTAGGACTCTTTAGCTGTAAAGCCGGGTTTTAGTAACTGCTAATAGGGACCGTTGCGAATATAACAGTACATAATCATGGTGAGTGAGAAGGACGATGGACTAGTGGCAAAAGAGAATCCTTGATTTCTTCTTGAGTTCAAGGGGCCACTGACGGATCAAAAAAATATTGTTGGGGAGAAAAATTCGAAAAAGTCTATAAAGAGAGATCCAAGTTTGGAACTTAATTTGATCAAAAAACTTATGCTAGTAAGTATTGGACCAAACCTTAAGTGCTCTTTCTTTCTTTCATCATCTCAAACCCTCACATTAAAACCAAACTCCCTCTTAAGTCTAAATCACTACTCAACATAGGCCAATTCTTTATCATCCCCAACATGGACCTTAATCTTTTCTTTAACCAAACCCCTGATCCAACATCACCAAACACTTATCCTAATTTTAGGCTCCTTACTCCAACACTTAAAGAAGAGAACAATTCACTAGCTCAATACCGAGAAGAAACCACTTCAGTCCCAGTCCAAAATGTTAATCATGTGCTCTAATACCAATTTTTAAGAGAATAAAATTGAGAAAATCCACCAAAAAGGCCCAGTATATAAGTTTGGAACCTAACTTGACTTAAAAGTTTAAGTTATTAGGTTTAGGGCCCAAATATATACATTAAGTGTCTTTTTTTCTCTCTTTCTCAAACCAGTGTAGAACAATTAACCTTTATCCAGAAACCTAACAAATATGCGTATTGTATTTAAATAATAAAGTGAAGCCTAGAGTGTACGGTAGCCCTTGAGCACTTGAAAGGCAATATAAGGTTTTAAATCAAGAATCATGAATATAACAAGATATTTAATTATATCCAATCACCCTGGAAAGATATCATTCCAAGTAGTGTTGTGCTTTTTTCTTTTGAACGTTTGAAGCTTCTGAGGGATGAATTGAAAACCATACACCTATAGACGCCATATCTCAGGGATGGAATGATCTGGGATTAATGGCTTACACATATTCTTTAGATGATTGTCGCACATTGTGATAGTGCAATTGGACAGGCTGTTAGGTCTTCATTGCCGTAGGTTTTTGAATAAGCATAACTTAGCCGACTTAATTGTGGACTGAAACTTTAGACTTCAAAAGAAATCAATTTCGTGCCCATGTGGCATGCAAAATGTCAAACAGGACCTTTTTTTTTTTTTTTTTCCGTCACAAATTTCCTTTGCTTGGATATTCAAGGGGCGGTATATACTTGGAGATTTTCATTATGGGACTTCTAAACTAAAAAGCATTTGAGCATCCACCTGTGATGTTCTTAAACTTATCCAGAATAGTAGTAATTTACCAATTGTGTTAATCCTTCTCTTATTAGTATTACTCTCAATTTTATTTGTTTCTTTCCTTATTTAATATTACACGATTTCTTGCCTATGGGCCGACTGCTAGTAAATTGATTCCAATGACGACAGTAGTACACTGGAATGCGCGCTTAGAATTTGCAAATGATAATCAGTATTATTGTGGCATAATATAATACCAGGAACCAAACAATAGTACAGAGGGACATGCATTAAAAGCCATCCATTGGAAATATAATGGCTGCTTGCAGGAGGGCCAATGAAGGCTGCAGCAGAATATAGACAAGTTGACAGTGCTTATAAGCTAATGCATGTGAGCTTTTTCTCGACGGGAGGTCAGATTTAACCACCAAAAACAGGCCATCCAATTCTACTTTAAAGTTTTTTCATTCTTTTCTAGTAGCATAACTCAAATGGACAGAATCTTCCCACTATTGAGGACTGTCACGACATGGTTGATGGTCCTCTCCTTCCTCCAATATTCAACTTCGGCATCAACATCAATCACCTTGTGGATATATATATACCTTCCACTGTTAGAGTGTTTTCGCCATCCATCTCCAAAATCCTTAGCTCTCAACACTACCTTTTGTCTTCCTCCTCTCTAGCTTCTGATATATGATCCCATATATTTCTCTCTAGCCTAAGAATAACATTATACTACACTTCATTAATTACAATCAACTAATAATACAGAATTTCTTTAAGGCAATGAAGAACACTAAACTCTCGAGTTTTTGTGTTTTCGTGATTGTCATGATCTTGGGTAGTGAAATTGCACGCGTGGAGGGAAGACATTTGAATCATCATTGCAAAAAACAATGTTCCAAGTACAAAGGACACAAGAGTTTGGAAACAAAAGTAAAGGGTGGCACGGCCAAGGTACATGATGCTTCTTCTTCTTCGTCGGCCGAAACGAATGCGAGTAAGGTGGAGCACGTAGAAGATTTTCGACCGACGGCACCGGGGCACAGCCCAGGAGTAGGCCATTCGGTTCATGATTAGGGCCGTTCTCTTGACAATGAAGCTCTTCCAAGTTCCAATCTGTGATTTGAACTAAGGCAAAGAATGTGATTTGTACATAAAGAAACTGTATCTCTCAATCGTATATAACGTAATCATTGCTTTTGATGTACGGTGTTATTTCATGTTCCAATTAATTTTTCTTCCCCCCCCTCCCCCCCGGCGGGGTCTCTCTCTGCCCTCAGCAGCGGTCAGGACTTCGTTCTCTTTTTATGATTCTTTCGTCTAAATCCTAAATTTCACTGCTAATTTTCAATGCCTTCTAAGTTCGAAAAATTATTTGATGCAAGGGGGCTATACAACATCAAATTTATAGTAAAGAATTCTGAAATTTTAAAAGAGAGTCTAAAGATTAAGAGATTATGAATATGTCAACATTTAAATTGTTGCTAGGAATGACCTTTAATTTCTTGCACCAGAAAAATTAGAAAGGATGCACTCAGTAAATTTTAAGACATTAGCCAGAAAATTTCCTACCGTGGTGACCGGTAACATAGACCAAACTATAAACTTTCTGTAATTTTGAAAACATTAAAAAGTGCAAACACTTTTCGAAGGTTCGACGCTTGTATGTGACGTGTAAAATTGGTATATGGATGTAAGATATGCTTTGATAAATGATACATGCACACTTCAGACTTGAAGTCTAATCCCAACCAATAGAATCACTTCAAAATAACTAGAGATGACAATCGAGTCGGGTTTTGGGTTGACGGGTCAGGTTGAGTCATAGATATAACATCTAACCTGTCAATCTAAACTCGACCTAAAAAAAAAAAGGAAGGAGAAGAAGAAAAAAAGAGTGAAGAAGAAGAAAAGAGGAAAGAGAAAAAGAAAAAAAGATATTAATATACACAATGATCAAATATATTTTTTTCACACTCTAATATCAAAATTACACACTAACATACACTTGATTTCTTTTACAATTTACTTTTCATAAATCTAGGTAGAGTTCTTAATTTCTCTTACTATTTACTTGATTAATTATCCAAGGTGAAATTTGTGTTTAAATATAGATAGATAAAACAAAGTTACAAAATGTTAGTTTTTTTTTTCGGGTTCCCGAGTCGACCCTCGGGTTAGTCGGGTCTGACCTGATTTCGACCCGACCCGCCAAGCTTCAATCCAAACCCGCTATTTTCGCATTAGATTCGTATCGTGTTTTCAGATCGTGTCAAAAATTGTCACCCCTAAAAATAACCATAGGAGTCAACTTGGATACGTCCAAATAAAAAAAGCAAATTGGGACTGTTCAAAATGGTCATCATATATAATACTAACCTCTACTATCTTTTCACTTTTTCTGTGAGGAAATTCTCTTTTCACTTTAGAACCAAATCCATCACTCAAAGAACCATAGAGTGAATCTTTTTTCATCAGAAGGCATAAATGCCGTGCCAAGTGGCACTAGATTACTAAATTCTCAAATTGGACCCAAAAAATAAATAAATAAATCAATTCCCTGGGCATAAGCTTAGCAGCTGCTTAGTTAGCCGCTCCGTTGTATTGTTCATTATTTGAAAACAAAAATTAGAGATATTATTTGAACATCTTTTTTAATTGTTTCACGTCACGTCACGTCACAGAGAAAATGAGAAACGTTGCAGTTATACATTTAATTTCATCCTACGCCTTACTGCGTTATTTATTTTTTGCAAGTTCAAAAGTGGAGCAACAAATACATCTTTATTCATACAAATAATCATTTTTTCTTTGAGATTCTTAAAACAGAGATTTACAAATCACAAATCAGTTCGAAGAATAAATAAAACGAACTCAAATAGAAAGGTGATCACCTCTCTTTGTTAGTCTGTAAAGTGTAGCTTTTGCAACCACGAGATTCCAATGTTTTGTAATCAAATGTACTTTGAATATCGATTATGGCAGCGCCTTGCACCATAGAGCTAACACGAAGGGCAAAATTATTTTTTTTTTTTTTTTTGGGGTACGAAGAGGTTAAATTAATAGCTAAGATGCAAGCATGTGATTATGTTTCTTCCTTTCCTTAACAAAATTCACTTACGTACCTGGACCATAAGTACATATCCAGGATCTCAATGTACCTGGACAGTCATGCCGCTGTGGCAGAACCCAAAGGGAGACTGGCAGCAGGGTACGGCATACAAGTAGCAGCCACTGGAGCCCAACTCAACATATTAAAGGATGCAGCTTTGCAGGAATACTTATAGTACTACTCTGACATATTTCCTGCAAAAAAAATGTTATGATTGATTATCAATATCTTATTTACAGGAGAATGTCGACCATAAGTTTGATAGCTTTTGCACTTTCAAGCACCATTAGTAAGTTGTCAAAACCGGTAATTGATTCTTTCCAAATTAATGGTTCCAGTTCAGATCCCTGCAGTAGAAAACTACTAGAGATCAGAGTGAAGCGGTCCAAATTTTTGACAGTGAATCAAGGAATGAGGATCATTGGTTTAAATAATATGAAAAAGAGATGAAAGAAAACCACAAAAGCACAGCTGTACCATGGAAACAACTTACTTAGCATAAAGGTAGATTCTTAAAGTTGTGATGCCTGGTCAAAACGAGGTCTTTGGCTAAAACAGAAAGTACAAGAAGGTCATTTGGACCCGGGTTTTGATTTTTGACCAGTCAAATCCGGTTATGACCCGTCAAACTCTGTTGTTGACTGGATTTGACCGAATTTTTAACTCTCCGATTTTTTGACTTGATTCGGATTGATACTTGATAAATTCTCAATCCGATCGGTTCGACTGAACAGTCTAGTGCAGTTCGACAAGCCAGTCTAATCCGAGTTTGAAAACACAAATTTGGACTCACGCGTCTCGTACATAATTTACAGATCTGTGGTAGTTAAGTTAGTTTGTGCTCAATGTGAGATCAGACTTTCAACCCCACTTTGATTCTTTGTTACTTTTCTAAATAGTGAACCCTTAACATAATTTTCAGTGTATGGGGCCCTTTTGAAGTGAATTTGTAGCTTTCTCCAGATGCTATATTAGTTGGCCATCTGCCTTTTGTCCCAAATGGAGACAGAGACTTGTGGTTTACTTATAAAATTTGCAAGTTGAAGCATGCACTAAAAATTTAGTCGCTATTGAACTCTCGCGGCTTTCGTGCGGTTTGTTGGTCACCTTAAAAAATTCGGAGTCGGCTTAGCTGATAGGTATCGTCCACAAATGAGTCACAAACGTACTTCTTACATGGAGTGCTTAGGTGGAATGCTATATCATTTTAACATTCAAAACCATCCAGAATAATTTGTGACTGAAAAATTGTAGTTAAATTGTTCAAAATAAAAATGCTTGGAGTTCAATCTGCAAAAGTTGTTCGTATTTCAAATCAATACGGGCCTCTGTTACACGACCGAGTCAAATTGCCATTTCCAAAAGCACAATGCTGTTTCATCTTTCTAAGAGAACTCTGGGCCACAAGGCCCATAATTGGCCCACCAAAAGCAAGAGAGAGGTAGAAACAACGAACACTAGTACATCGAGAAAAGAACATGAGTTTACTAGAGCCCAACAGGATGAACATGACCAAACACAGTTATATATTACTATAACCCACTCAGTAACCCTGAAAAATGGTGATTACTAGGAAGCAAGAGCCCATGATCAAACCTGAACTTTGTGACACACTTCCTTGTTGGGTTAAGCATTTCTTTGTAGTCTCAGGACATCTTTACCCAACAAAAATTTTGAGCGAGTGCCATAAAAAAAAAAATTTTTTTGAGTGAGTTAGTTTAATCTTTAGACTGAATACAGTACTATAACGTGTATTAACCGGCAACTAATTGCATTTTAAAAATTTCCTAAAATTTGCTTTCTAAAACCTGGCCAACATACTTCCAAAACAAAAACAAAAAAAAAAAAAGAAAAAAAACTTGGCCAACATTTAATTGGGCTATTGTTAGTAATTTGTTTTTAGGCCAACTTTGGATTGGACTTCAACTCTCTGCCATTTGAAGAGTTTTTAATGTCTAATGCTGACTATACAATGTGGAATTTCAAAATCTATAGGCTACTCCCACCATATAAATCTAAATAATGTTTGGTTTTCGAAGATCAAGTTTTTAGCCTTCTAGGTATAGTCCCTATTTGCCAGTAATCAACTTTGCGTGATTGTTTGTCTATGCACTCTACAGGGACTCCGTTTAGCTCATACAAGTTGCAAAAGATGATAGCTTGTGCTACCTGGGCAGGTTTTATATAATTCAAACAAAATACGGAACCACCGGGCCATCATTTTCCTTCTCTAATTATTTGTGAAATCACGTGTATTTCTGTTGTTTGATGCTAAAAACAGATATCTACCCCTTACAAATAAAAAAGGAATACTGTTTGCCTCGAATCTGTCTTGCCACTGAAGGAATTATACAGAATCACAA
Organism: Mitragyna speciosa; assembly: GCA_024721245.1. Lineage (NCBI taxonomy): Eukaryota > Viridiplantae > Streptophyta > Magnoliopsida > Gentianales > Rubiaceae > Mitragyna > Mitragyna speciosa. The sequence continues at coordinate 3,756,116 of CM045561.1, read as the reverse complement.
AAGTATCGAAGCCCTTTTTGAGTTTTGATTATCCAACTTTCGATTCCATTCCTAGTGCTTGTGATTTGATTGACATGGCTGTGTTAACAATTAATCAACTAATAATGCGTACCCAGCTTGAATAATGTTAATTCTTGTCCAATAATAGCCTAAAGATACCAGTCAACCATGAATCTTTAAAAAACTTAAACCAAATTGTACAAGCCAAAGACATTAGAAAAACACATTTCTGAAACAGTAGATGTCAAGTTAGAAAAGAAAGATACCTTACTTGATGCATCTTTTAGTGATAACTACTGGTAACCGAAAGTATCATGGAGTACTTTTCTTGTGAAGAATCTTCTTGAATCTTTTATAACATGGATTGGACATTTTTTAGTATTTAATTTCAGGCGGGCTTATATGAAATGTAAAGCAAATAAGCTTATGAGTGACCTGATTTTGGTGAACCTGAACAGTTCTCAATAGTCTTCTTGGAAGCAAATTGAACCAGCCTGGACGGAATGATACCCATTATTTATCCATCAATCAATGCTGGCATATACTATCCTGAAATAAGAAAGAAAGTCAACTGCAATTAATATTTAAGTCCTCCTGGAGATGAAGTTTAGAAACTTGAAAGTCAACGTATTTGTTTCTTGTTTAAAGTCTTAATCACAAATGTTTGATGGTATCATTCAGACTCATGATTAAGACATTACTCTTCCAATTACGTTTATTGTTAAACTAGGAGGAGTTATTGTATTAGCATTAATTTGCCAAGACAATTAACTTTTTTTTTTTTGTTTTCTCTTGTGTGAAATGGAGGCCTAATTAAGCCAGATTACATCAGAAAAATATATATATAAATATATATATATATAATTTTCCAATAACAGAAACAAGAAAAAGAATCCAAGGGAAAAAATTTTGCAGAATTGCTCAACAAATATCAATCTAACATGAGGGATTCATACAACTCCTTTGAATTACTTGGCAGAAGGGAGCTTCAATCCATTTTGTCTCCACCCGAAAAAAAAAACTTCAGGAATTAGCAACTAAGTAACGGCCAGCCAAACTATTCAGAATAAAATTTCTCTAGAGAAAATTACAATTTTGGTACCAAATGTTTGGGGCATCAGCAATTTTAGTTCCTAAAATTTGGACCAAAGCAAATCTAGGACCAAATGTTTTAAATTTTCAACATATTTAGTCTTATTGATTAATTTTGCCAAATCTTATATGAATTCAGTCATTTTACAAACGTTTTCAAAAAGAATTAGAAAAAAGAAAAAAAATTCTATCTGAATTCAGTCATTTTACAAAAGTTTTAAAAAATAATTAGAAAAAAGAAAAAAAAATCTAATTGCTATAATTTATAATCGAAGACACTAATTTGAATTCACGCATGATAAATAAGCTAATAAAATTTGCCTAGATAGCGCATTCATTTGTGTACTTTTTTTTACAAATTATGACAAATTATTATTTTTTAATTCTTTCTTAAAACTTTTATAACCAGCACGTGAGTATCACGTGACTGGATTTCAATAAAATTTTGACAAAACTGGTCAATAAGATTGAACATGATAAAAAATTAAAACATTTGGTACTAAATTTACTTTTATATAAACTTTAAGGACTGATTGATAACTTTTATATAAACAATTATAATCTCACCCTGCAAGCTTGGGACCATACTCCACAGCTACAAAATCCAGCGCGCATTACAATCCTTTTTGACAGGTCATATAACGCTCACACAGGTCAGTCCGCTATAGGCATTGTGTGTCAAAACTATCAAGGGCTAAATCTTCTTGAATCGGCAATCAACACGGAAACCTCATCAGCTCTTCATTGTGAGTCAGTTGCCTGTCTACATGCGGTCTCATTAGCAATCTCAAAAGGTTTTCAAAATCTTATTCTGAAAACCGATTATCTACAACTTATTCAGGGCCTTCATAGTATAGACAATATTCCATATCCTCTGCATACTATATATTTTGATATCATTAGTTTGATCATGTATTTTTCTTCTTGTTTTATTGTAAAAGTTAAACGCTCAGAGATTAAACTAGCTCAGGAGCTTGCCAAATCTCTAACGTCTGTGTAACCTTCTTTTATCATATTAATGCATATGTCTACTTGAGTTCAAAAAAGGACTGAAATTGTTGATGCTTCCAAATATTTGGTAAAACTGTATTTTTCTCATTTCTCTCTCACCTAAAGATTCTTTTTGTGGTTCTTCCTAGTTCTTCTCCCTGATCCCTGCCCGCCAAAAGCTTTATGTTTATTTCCTTTTAAAGTTTAAAGCCCAATTGGATTTGCAGCACCCATAAGCAAAAGGGTTTGTTGGCGCAAAGAGGAGTGGAACCACGTACAGGGTCCACTTTGATTCTTGCTAGTGGGTGGGTACCTGGATCTTTTGCAGCCACCACATAACGCGACAGAAATATTTTGTCCCTACTTGTTGCCGTGGGAACCAGCCCACATAGTTGCCTTCTTTGTTCATCAACAGCAACTACAAGCAAATCCTCCAGGACAGACTAACTCCGTTGGAATGCTACCCATTTTACTGGATAACTTTTCTTCCTTTTTAAGCATTTTTTTAAAGCAATTTTTATGTTTTTTTAACTATTTTTTATTTAACATGTACTGCATCATAAACAAGTCCTACATCAACAAAAAATTTAAAAAAAAAAAAAGAATTCTTAAAAACGCAATCCAAATAGAACTGTAGTTTTACTATTTGCCAATTTGGTGAAGAAATTTACTGCACATTAATTAATTTGAGGTTGGTAAGTCTTAAATTAATCTTGTACTCAAATGCTTGGAAGCGCTTTTTTAACTAGTTGAATGGTAGAATGTTAAAATACGCAAGCTCCATGAAGTTGAAGATTCACGCCTTCATACATCATACTCATTTATTGATTTATTCATTTTTTTTTTTTACTTTTTTACAATACATGATTACCCCAAACAGAATTGTCATTAAAGTCTACGAGAAATTTATCCAAAAAAAAAAAAAACAGAATTGTCATTAAAGTCTACGAGAAATTTATCAAAAAAAAAAAAAAAAAAAGTCTACGAGAAAGTTTAACTAGTTCCATTATTTAACATACCCCATAATCTACTCTTTGGACTAGGGGACAGAAAAGGTCAAATCTTTCCCGGACGTTATCGAAAAAGAAGATAAAGTAACGGACAACAACGGTGCTCTGACGTTTTCGCATCCATCTGGACGGCGGCAATGGTCCAGGGAACCTGGGATGCTGACCGAGCCGCCATTGTTTTTAAACCCTTTTTTATTTTTTACTATACACAATATTATTACAATTTGCTTTCTGACGTCGCCATCAGTGGCTGGCTGGACCCTTCATGAATCTTCCGCTGTGGTGGGTGGGCGGGCGTCGGCTTGGCTGCTGCCTGATTATTATTATTATTTTTCTTTCTCACGAGTTTTGCCTTCAGAAGAAGAAAAAAAGTAGTAGAGATCATCATCAGCATGAACTTGAAGTGTTACGCCTCCACAATCAATCCACGCTCGCCAATCACTGACGGAGCCGTTGTCAAATATTTTTAAATGCAAAAGAAGGGAAGCTGATGTGATGGTACATCACGTACATATATGCCTATTTATTGAATTATTTATTGTACCATTCCATTCCGCCAAACGCCAAAGGAGACCGGCTGACCACGGCGGAGGAGTCGGTGGACACGTAACAGGTGTTGTCCTGGTGGTTGTTGTTTTCATGCAGCAGCACCGTGCAGTTGGTTAAGTTACTAATTACCATTACATTTTCCAAATTTAGAGGAATCAAACAAAATAAAACACGCATTTCCGGTCTAATATGACACCGTGAGGAAAAAATTTTGCTAATAATTTTAAATAATTGAAATATAAAATTTTTTAAGATATCTAATTTATTATACGTGAGACGGTAACTTTTTACTTAATTTTGATGAGTGTGAAAATGTTTTTTTTTTTAAATAGAAAAGCAGTTTCTTGAGAATTCCATTGAAGACAACCTTTTTTATCATCAAGTGTCATCTAGAATCTTTTACATCTGGTTATTTGAAAATTTTCAATTGTCAGACTCAAAAAAGAAAAGTTAACTTTTCTCGTGATTACGCAATTAAACCAGTTCCAAAAGTCTTTTAGAGGATTATATATGCTATTTTTACTTGTTTTTTTGTAGATTATTATGTTCATTTGTCATTGAATGGAACGGTGATATATATTCATCTACTTTAGTCAAATCTCAAATGTCACGTACTCTCTTTTGGGCTCAATATCACAAGACAGCTGCAGCTCGTTTTTATGAAACCATAGGGTAATGCATCATAATTTTTCGGTGACATCACTCTTTTATTCCTTCAAACAATTTCAAACACGACATGCTCCATTTTAATTTTTTGGTGTGTCTAAGATGATGATACCATACAAAAAAGCTTCGTGGACTGCTAAAAAAATCTTTCAGCACTGACCAATTTCTCAAGAGATGTGAGTTCGTTTTCCATCGTCAAATTCCTCTACTATTTGTGAGTCAACTTTGGGAGAGATTGCTTAAAAAAAAAAAAAAATCCTTCGGAGAGATATAAAAAATTATTAATCGCATACAAAAAGTTAAACTTATTGTTAATTTTTTGGGTTGGTTTAACATATATCTTCGTGATTTCAAATAAAAAAAAAAAAGATCACGGCAATTAAACTCTAAAAAAGTTTGCTATAACGTCAAAAAAAATGTGATAGGATGCAATTTGTGATCGTGTTACATTTTCTTCCGCCGTTGACCGTATAGGCTTGAGATTTGACTCTTCCAATTGAAGTACAACCACTAACAACCCAAATTTTATTTTTTGCATAGAAGGAATGATAAGGATAATGAAGCAAGCTCAAAATCAAAGATTTTTGTGTATCATTATAACAAAAAGATAATTCTTTCTGTTGAAATTTAGCGTTGAAATTTAGCATTGAAATTTAGTCATAGATAAATGAAACATAGATAATATTTCATCTATCTTTGAATCAATTATTGTTGTACATTTGGTATTTGAAATATTCAAGATAACAATCGAAATTTAGTCATAGATATACCTGAAAAAACATACCATATATATTTTTAATCAATTATTCTTGTGCATGTTTGGTAGATCTCTCTCTCTCTCTCTCTCTCTCTCTAATGATGTTAATCATAACGTTGAATACAATTTTTCAACACCAATATTTTGCATTAGACTTTTGTCAAGCTTCGACATCGACCCAAAAAAATCCTCAACTTTACCGAGTGGACCGTTAATTTAGATTTTGCATTAATTGTCATACTCTCTATCTTACTCTATTGGGACTGCTTTTAATGCAGTGCCAGTTAGCCTAATTTATTTGCTTAACCAGAGTGGTTCTCTACAACATGTGCATCACACTTAGCTGTGCTTTCGGAATGCTAGACGAGACGTTGATTTTCATCTCTTTCTTGACATGAGCCCAAAATATGTTAAAATATTTATAATTTTGTTAAAATTAAAAGGCAACTGTTCAAAATATTGTAGAATGAGGCCTTTACAAATAAATCAATTTTGTAAAATCACATATAACAAATGTTATGTACTTAGGCGTGGCCATGGTTGCTTTGGCCCCACTAATCTTCCATTTCTCCAACAACTTTTAATAAATTCATAATATCATATTATTAAGGGTTAATTACTCCATTGGTCCCTAAACTATTTCATGAGTGTCAGTTTAGTCCCTCAACTTTTAATTGTGTCTATTTAGTCCCTTAACTTTTATATTTGTGTTTAATTAGTCCTCAATACCGATTAATGACAAAATTGCCCTTCTACTTTTATGACCTTTACTTTTTATCTTCTTTCTTATATATATATTTTTTAATTTATCCTTTCTCCTACATTTACTATTCTTGTCCACATCATCATAAATCTAATTGCATATTAGCTTGTTTTATTTTTTTCAAGTTTATATTGCCTAATTGCATATTAGCTTCTTTTCTTTTTTTCAAGTTTATATTGATTGGTTCACTTGATAAGTTTAGAATTTTTTTTATTCTCTTGAGATTTTTTTTTTTTTGAGGAAATTCTCTTGAGATCTCTAAGGACAAATAAAAGAAAAAAAGTCAAGAAAATTTAAGAAAATGATTAAAAAGAACGACATAAATGTCTACAATAAAGTAAATAAAATTGAAATCCTAAACCTTATGTTTTTCTATTTTAATATTTTTTTGAAGTTTTCTTTTATTTTATTTCTTTTAATAGTCTTCTTCATCTCAAGAACTATGAAAAACACTCTAAATTTTTCAGATAAATCAATCAATATAAACTTGCGAATAAAGAAGGTAATGTTTGGTTTAGTTTTTTGACACGAATAAAGATAGGGGAAGAGTTGAAGGAATAAATAAAAAAATATAAGAAAACAAAGATATGATATGATATAAATAGAAGGGCAATTTTGCCATTTATTGGTATTGGGGACCAATTAAACACTAACATAGAAGTTGAGGGACCAAATAGACACAAATAAAAGTTTGGGGACTAAATTGACACTCAAGAAATAGTTTGAGGACTATTGGAGTGATTAACCCTATTATTAATGTAAAAAAATGGAGAGGAAAAAAAAAAAAAAAAAGCCAGCATGAAACATACACGGCTCAGCTTGGTGATGCTTTAAACATATGGAATCAAATTGATCATCAAATAAAACATCTAGTTTGTTTGTGTGGCCATAATTGAAATGCAACGTGGGAATGAAAAGCCAAATATACCCGAATTGGCCAGACCCCATTTTGTCCTGCTGCGAAATTTTAACCGGTCGTTTTTCAATTCTCGTTAAAATTCGCTATTTATATCAGCAATAGAAATTAATGGGTGGCCTTTTTTCTGCTGGAGTGAGATGAGTGAGTATTGCGTGCACCACGCGCGCCACGTGGCGTGCCACGTGGTGCACTAGAACCAATCACACATCGCCAAATAATACAAGGTATGACCCACCATTGCCACATGGATATAAATTATTGGTTCTAGTACACCACGTGACAATGCACGTGGTGTATTGTATACTTTTCCGGAGTGAGATGTCCCTTCTGACCCTGAAAAATGACAAAGGTAAAAGGGCGCCCGAATCCTCGAGCCACGAGCCCGGACGGTGTATTGCTTTACAGTGGTCGAACCACTATGCGCTATTGGGGCTCCCCATTTTTTTTTTGGTAACAAATGGAAGAATATTTACATTCATACAAGATACAAGTTAATTAACTCTCTCTCAATTAATTTGTAATATGTTGAAATGTAACAAAGAGCTTAATCGAATATGTGATTGGTTACAAAAGATAAGAGGATAACATGACTTAATACCATAGTTAGTTAAAAAAATTTACACGGAAGTTTTCCTGTTTGTATGCTAAAAATTAATATTCATTTCTCGAGAATAAACTTTACAATCAGCTAGTAAGGGTTCGACGTGAAAGGGTACTTGACAGCTGTCGGCTTATTGCTGGCCCAACGCATCCGTATCCGAGGATAAAACTGACCTTTCATTCCTTACCCTAACGTTAAGCCAGCACTATTGTTTTAGACAAAAGTACTCTATTATCTTTTGCTGTCCGAAAGACTGAGATTTTACTGTTTACACACGAATAAACAAAACCCCTCAAACAACTAAAACACTGCTAATAACATTATTAATTATTAATCTAATAATAATAATAAAACCAAGAAGTCTTCAGACTTCCATTCAACGCCTGAGTGCTCTCTCTCGCGCTTAAAATCACCGTTTTATGCGATAGGCAAACGATAATTACGTGGCACGACGTCGTTTTGTGCGGGGTACTTCTGTAAATTGACGAGAAACTGTCATTTTCTGGCCTTTTCCTTTATTTTTTTGGTTCGTCGTCCGAGGCCATTCGTCCGCAGTTTTCAGAGAGGGTTTGCCCCTATGTATGTATGTACGTGCTGTGTGGGCTGATCAAAAAAAACAAAAAAAAAAAAAAAAAAAAAATTCCTACTACCTTATTTTCAGTCATCGGAAAAGGGAAACTATTTTTCTTCTTAGAAATGGTCTGAATATGAAGCTTTTTCAAACCCTACGGATGATCAAAGCTCCACCACAACCACCACCACAGCTGGGCATACTTAACAACATGTTCTACTATCGGTAACTCCACCACTCTTCCCTTTTTTATTGTAATTTGTTTTGTATCCCTCTTCCACATTTTCATTTTTCTATCTTTCACTTCACTTCTCGATCATCAAGAAAGTTTCTGTTTTTTTTTTTGCTTCTTCTTCTTCTCCTTTTTTTTTTCTTTTTTAAAATTTTAAATGCTTAACTGGGTTTGAAGGATTTTTTTTTTGGAGAGTATTTGGAATGATTTTCTGATTTTTTTTCTTTTTGGATTTTGTTTTGGTGGAGGATGAGTATTGGGTGTGCGTTTCATGAAGAAGAATCTGTTGGGTTTATTTTCTGTTTATCTAGCTTTTATTGCTTATTAACGAGTTAGTAGTACGTTAATTGTTTTAAGCAGTAAAATTTTTTTAGAGGTGATATATTTGATGGTTTCTACAGATATAACAAGTTTTAGGTTCTGTTTTTATGGCCATTTCTGCACTCCTACTCTTCTTTTTTTTTTTTTTTTCGTTTTTGTTTTTGTTTGGTATTAATGCTTACCATGAAGAGATTGTATTTGGTAATTTGTCTGTGTTTGTCCATGTCTATCATTGGATAACGTGGTTATGTATATTTGTTCATATCTTCTGTAGATGCTGCAATTTTTCGAATTCTATTCCTTGTTTGACTATTTTTTGACATCTGTATTTCTTTCTCTTTAGTCTTGACGTCATTTCATCATAATGCGAGAATGCTTTTATTTCTCTGGCTTCCTTTTTTTTTTTTTTTTGGGATTTACCTGATTAATTGTTCTGTTTTCGAGGGCAGTTAGCCATTAGTTATGAGAACTATTTGTATCATATATGCTCGCAACAGGATTTTAATTTGCACAATGGTTGTGAATTTTCTATTGGTAGTTTCTTGGGGGTGTGAATAGAGTTTGGAATAATGGAAGTTATTAACTTATCTGTGTATGAAACAGGAGAATCTGGCGCTATGGTGGAGTATGTTATTTAGTGGCGGTTCTGCTGCTTAGCCTTGGTATCCTGGCTACTGGTGAACCACGTTCACTTTCCGCGGTGCAGTGTCCGGTGGAAGATGATGCATGTAGGTTGTACAGAGATAGTAGTAACTTGGGTTATCAAGATATTTTTACTGGTGATGTAGGTTCTGGATTTGCATCAGATAAGTTACAGCCCCATGGAAGTCTTGATAATGTTTGTGGGGATTCAAACTTGTTCTGCTTTTGGTCAACATTGCCAGGGTTGTCACCCCCAGAGCATGTTGCTCAATCTACACCAGCCGAAGTTTCAGGGGTTCGGTCAGATGTTAAATTACAGTCAGGGTCCTATCATGTGAGAACTAATATTAGTTGGTCATCAAATTGTGGCATTATTAAGCTTTCTAGCGGTAGGACTATTTCTTGCTATCTGAATCATCAAGAGGGTTGTAAGGAACTGCCACGTCATCATGTGCATAGTGGTGAGAAAAATGACAGACAACCATTACTTGACAATAAAAGTCAATATTTTGAATCAACAGAGAATGCCAGGATGAGAAAGTCTGGAATTCTCGACGGTTCTTCACTCCATGTAAGAATAAACCCACCCCTTTTGGACTGGGGAAAAAAGAACTTATATTTTCCCACCTTAGCCTTCTTAACAGTCACAAACACACACATTAACGATATTTTGACCATTTATGAACCTTATAGTACCGACTCTCAGTTTTATCCTTGCAATTTTAGTGAAATCCTGTTGGCACCTGGTGAAGTGGCCTCCATCTGTTTTGTATTTTTGCCTACATGTTTAGGCTTTTCCTCAGCTCAGCTAGTTTTGCAGACAAGCTCTGGTGGTTTCATGATCAAGGCTACAGGCTCTGCACTTGAGTCCCCCTATGAGGTACAGCCGTTAGTTGGCCTGGATGTTTCCTCCAGTGGAAAGTTGAGAAAGAATTTGTCATTGTTCAATCCTTTCAATGAAGCTCTTTATGTGGAGGAAGTAACTGCCTGGATATCAGTTTCTTCAGGGAATACTTCCCATTCGACAAAAGCAGTCTGTAGTATCAATAGGATTGAAGATCAGCATGAGTTAAGTTTGCTGAGTGTTCAGGAGTGGATAGATGTGAGAAGTGCTGAAGTTGGTATGCCACTAGTTTCAATGAGACCCCATAAGAATTGGGAGGTTTCTCCTCATGAAACTGAGACCATCATGGAGTTGGATTTTTCGTTTCCTGCCAAAGGAAGAATTTTTGGTGCCATTTGTCTGCAGTTGATAAGATCTTCAAAAGGCAAGATTGATACTCTCATGGTTCCTCTTGAAGTAGAACTCGGTGGAAATTCTGCTTATCACGAGCATGGAAGTCCCATTTCGGTGTCCCTCAAGGCCCTAGGGCCAAGTGATGGCAGTGGTACTGTTATTATTAGTTTGTCTCTGAAAAATTATGCTCCTTATATGTTGAGGATTGTCAAGATTAGTGAAGTGGGAGAAGGCACAAAATATTTACACATTAAATATATGGAAGGGCTCATTGTTTTTCCCAGCACTATCACACATGTAGCATTGGTCTTCTGTACTTCCATTTCCTTTCAATTACTTGGTCCACCTTCTGACCCTGCTGAAAATAACATGAATTGTGAAATACTCTTGTTGACCAATGATTCGAGAAATTCTGAGATCAAAATTCCTTGCAGAGATGTAGTGACTCTTTGTTCAGGTCATACATTAGATCCATCTGTTGGATATCTGCACGGTTTTGAAGAGGTGGAGTATGAAAGCATAAGAACAAAATCTTCAGGCAGTGCTAAGTTGCCATTGCTGCTGAATGAGGTATATAGATTCCAGTACATCTATTTTGAATCCTACTTAATTGAAATGTTTAACTTGATTTTACCAAGTTTTGTCATGTGTTGCACTTTTCAAAAATATTTCAATTACAGATTAGGATCTGTATTCCTTTTTCTAGCAGCCCTGAAATTCTATAGCAGAGAACCTGTAATAAGTATTAGTTGTTCTGCCATTATTTTGATTCTTTTCAACCCACATTATTACCAAAAACCCTGCTCGAGTTAAAATGTAACAAATTGTAATTGCGTAAGCCCATACTTGGCAGTACTATGAAATGATCAGATTCATCTAATCTGGAGTGTGGTCCTGTGCTTGAATTACTGTTTATATTGTCTGCTAAGTCGGAGGTAGCTGGAATGCAATTTATAATAATTGCATAGGTATTATTTTACGGCTTGTGGTTGGCAGAAAGATCTCTAACGGTTGGTATCATTGACTAAGGGTTGTGCATGTAGTGAAGATTTTTACCTGACCAAATAAATCTATAATTTGTTATATATGAGCTTGGAACTCGTAAATGTACAATGAGAAAAGGTACTATTCTTTTATGTATAAATGTATTTTAAGAAAAGTTACTATTCTTTTTCCAACCAAAGATTTCTTGTAAGAATGGCTTTAGATAATTGTCTTCTCTTTCTCGAGTGAGCATTTGAATTCTTGTAAGAATGGCTTTAGATAATTGTCTTCTCTTTCTTGAGTGAGCATTTGAAGTTACCTTACAATTGAAGATTTGAATTTGATAGACAAGTGACCTTTATATTGTGCTTTCTTATTGATTTTAGCATATCATTAGACATTTAGACGGGAATGAATTATGACTTGATCGTAACAGGACCCTGGTTTCTATGCCAAAGCAGGGTTGCATTATAAATATGTTTGAGTTGGGAATATTTAGATTGTAATTGATTAATTTGGAAGGTATATTAGTTATTTAGATGGAATTGCTTTGGGTGCTTACAGGGGTGTTGTTCATTCCAATTGGGAAGAACTGCTCTATCTTGCAGTTGCATGATATTTTTTGCTTGATCAAACATGATTTTATGTCATAGTTTCCCTTAGATAAGCATCAAGATTTGTTGGCCTGTAGTTTGTTGTTTAAGAAGCCTCTGCAGAGGAGCCAATCATTGATAAAAAATGCATAAAATATCTATAACACTCCCCATTCCCCATTATTGTTCGCTTTGTGTGAAAAGGATTGTTACTATCAAAATGTAATAATTTGTAGTTTCTCTGTGGATTGTTTTTGTGTGCTCTCTTCGATTGATAATACATTCTTGTTCACACGATCATGCCCACCATTTTGTTCTTGAAAATTGACTCTTTTGTTTACATACTTATCTGAAGGCATTATATACCGCAGAAGCTGATGAAATGGTACTCAATAATTGGAAGTCTCATGCTACAGCAAGTGACATGTCTGTGCTTGATGATCATGAAGTATTGTTTCCAGTTGTTCAGGTCGGAAGTTATTATTCTCGGTTTGTAAATGTCAAAAATCCAACCCAGCAACCTGTTGTTATGCAGCTCATTTTGCATTCTGGAGAAATAATCACAGAGTGCAAGGCTGCAGATGGTCATGTTCAGCCCTCTTTGTCCTGGAGTTTGATTGGTAATAAATCAACTTCACCCTTGAAGTATGGTTTCTCAATGGCAGAGGGAGCTTTGACTGAGGCTCTTGTACATCCTTATGGTAGAGCATCCTTGGGTCCAATACTCTTTCAACCCTCAGAACGGTGTAGGTGGAGAAGTTCATTGCTAATAAGAAACAATCTTTCAGGTGTGGAGTGGTTATCTCTGCATGGATTTGGGGGTTCATTTTCTGCAGTTTTTCTTGAGGAATCTGAACTTGTACACTCTGTGGAGTTCAAGTTAAGTTTACCCATTCCTCATACACTCTCTTCTCCGGGCTTTTTATATCATATGGAGGACAACATCCATACATGTTCTCAGCCATTGGCAAAAGAGCTGTATGCAAAAAACATGGGGGACTTGCCCTTGGAGGTCAGAAGCATTAAAGTTACAGGAAGTGAATGTGGGTTGGATGGATTTGTGGTGCACACTTGTAAAGGTTTTGTTCTTGAACCTGGCAAATCCATAAGGCTCAAAATAACATATCAGACTGATTTTTCGGCTGCTACTGTACAGAGAGATCTTGAGTTGTCTTTAACAACTGGTATCATTGTGATACCTATGAAAGCAAGTCTACCTCTGTACATGCTTAGTTTTTGTAAAAGGACAATATTCTGGATGCGAGTGAAGAAATCTATTCTTGCAATCCTTCTTGCTGCCTCTATTTTTTCTGTAGTTCTTTGTTGCTTCCTTCCCTATTTGATGACTTTTGGTGAAGATTACTTGTTTAAGAGTGGAAAAACCTACCTTTCTACTGCAAGCCAAGCTGAAAAATCTTCTCCAGCCCATCGTTGTCGTAAAAGTGGTAGTAAATGCCCCTTGTCTGCAAAAATGAATGTTTTGCTGAGATCTATTGGGGAGGAGGAGTCCTTATTACTGGAGCCTGTTGGTCTGCATCATGATGGTCAAATTATTGCCGAAGAACAAGTTTCAAGTTTTGCTGCTAAGCCTGTGAAATCTGCTCTGGAGTTTGACAAGAAAAGCAGTTGTTTCTCGGATAATGAGAAGGAAATTACTCCATCACCGTCTTCAATGAAAAATCCTGCCGCAGTTCAGAGCTCTGATAATCAGGAAACATCACAAGCCCTTACAGTTAAAACTGGTAAAGATAAAGGGAGAAGGCGAAGAAAGAAAAGAAGTTCTGGAAATGGTGTAACGGGGCTTTTTGAAGTTTCAAGTAGTCAAAGTGGCAATTCAACACCTTCGTCTCCCTTGTCTCCCGTCTCATTTTTAACTCCCAAAAAGTCACGACCCCTGTCCCCTGATGTGAATCAACTAGTCCAGGCAAGAAATTCATCTGCCCCAGTTGCCATTCAACAATGTGAGATGAGTACTTCCTCTGAACCTAAATCCAAGGCAAATGTTTTGCAGTCTGAGATTTCTTTGGAAACTGGTGGGAGAAACAATTATGCTTGGGGTATTTCTACTCAAGAGAAGCCTGATGTATTGCATAGAGTGCCCGGCGTAGAGTGCCCGACAGCATCTAAAATTGCACCACACGCCCGCGCTCCTGGGTCTAAATTGCATCAGCAAAAAATAAAACCTGAGGACAAGGCAGAACTAGAGGAAAAATTTACATATGACATTTGGGGTGACCATATCTTTGGACTTCCTCTTATGGATAGGTCAAAGGAGGTTTCAGGGATGCAACCCCTTGCCACAGAAAGCAACTCAGATAGCTTTTTTGTTAGAGGACCTCAAACCCTCATGACAATAGCTCAATGTAAATCAGTAAGTTGTCCTGATCATGTTGGTTAATGATTAAAAAATAAATATTTAATACTTATGTGCAAATCTCTCTCTCTCTCTCTCTCTCTCTCTCTCTCTCTCTCTCTCTCTCTCTCTTTCTCTGTGATGTTTGAATTTGAATTTTGATTGATCAATCAAGAAACTGCATTAAACAAAATCTATAATCAGCTACTCTACTACTCCTCCAAGTGATATTTCTGTCACCAGATAGGAGTTCTATAAGAAACTTGGCCATTTACCCCAAATAACCATGAGGATTGTGCAATTTATTGTCTCTATCTCTTGGGATTCCGCCTGGGTTTTTGTGTCTGCATGTTTTTGTACATCTAAGGATAGATCAACATTTTTCCGGTGTTAGTCATGACATTAATAGCTGGTGAGATATTGTTTCCAGAAACACCATCTTGTGTGAATGCGACAGCTATATTAGGTAAACTAGTTAGTGTTCTGCTGTTTGGCAATGGGCAGGACTGTTTTTTGATGTATATGCACATGGTAGTACGTATCTACAAGTGCACATTATCTCAGCTGAATAATACATGGGCGTGCTTCTGAACTACTTTGTTAATGATACAAATGGTTTTCATACTTGGATGAATTGTGGTTGTGTTTCTAACAAAGCATCAAGTGATGTTCAACTTAGATGCTTACAAGTATATGTTAATCTGGGCATGTCCTGCTTATGTTGGTGATTTGACGAGTTGCTGAATTTACTTGATGATATTCGGTGAGAATTTGATTCATCTTGGTATGATAGATATGTGCATGTGTGAGAGGGCAAGAGTATTTCGCCAGTGCTCCGGAGGTGATATGTTATCAATGTTGCTGATATTCTGATTATACGAGTTGGTAGAATGCTGTAACTTTCATGTTAAAGCAAGGTTGTTTCTTTACAGCATGATGGCTCACTAGAGATTTTAACATTGTGAAAGATAGCCGAGATGAGGCAGGCTAGGACTTTTGAAGAGAGTGATGCTGACAGGACAAGAATGGTGCCTGTGCAGGTTTTCTGAAATAGCCGGCAATCAAGGCAATTTAGTTGTGCACTAACTTCACATAACTCGTTCTTGAATTGGGGCTTCCTGGGACCATCTCTGAATCTATGCCTGAGCTGGCAAAGGCCGTTGCAGTTTCGAAAATGACACAACCGCTTCTAACAATATGATTAGCTTTGTATCACCTTCTGCTGGTCCCAGTTCCATAACAAGCCTAAGCTTTTTGTTGTATTGGACGCTTTAGTCTTCTTGATTGCTCTGCACTTTGGTCGTCTATATACAATTTGTACTTCAAGTCCATGGAGAAAAGCCATTGGCACTCGGAAGTGTAGGATGCAAATGGGGCCTGAGTTGAGGGGGGTGACCCCATTGAGGCATAGATGGTCCCGACCCCCAATTTAACTTAAGGACCACATTTGACCAGCGAATGAATGGGACTGATCCCTGTGCATCTCATCTTTGAGGACCGCTTTAAGGCATGCATTGACGTTGCTTCGTCATAATGCATGAAATGTGAGGACTGAGGAACGGCAAGCAAATTCATGCAATTCAAGTACAAGATAATGCCAACAAGGGCACAGAAACAGAATTTTCTTGGTAGTTAGGACTTTGATGCATTATTAAATGGAATGGGAGTTAGTAAATGGGGAATTTCTTACTCGACTTCTGTGACTGTGCACTTAGGCAACTAAAGAAAATGGATGCATAGAACAATGCCAACAAATTAATTGTGGTTTAAAGCTGAATTATAATGTGTTTTATGGGATATTGTCTTGACCATACCATTTCACACTTCCAGGTGCTTTATGTCGGAACATCCAAACCAAGGCATCAATTATTTTTGCCATAATAGGTTAAAATATGCTCTTGCTGCGGACCAAAAATCATTAGTAGCAAATTTCTACAATTTTTACATTCTAAAATCTTGGAAATTTTCTGCTGTAGGCGAAACTGTCATTTCAACTTCGAAGCATGCATTCAAGACGGGTTGAGAAAGGAGATAAAGTTCCTTCTTGATTAGCGATTCATCTTTCGATGTCGCTGTGTTGTTGTCGATCCGGGAATCCAATAGAGGTCTCCATGCCTCTTATGTTGTGGACCACGTAATCACATTACTTACCAGCAGATTTGATCTATTTCTATTGATATAAATGAATAAAGAAATAATCAAAACTAGAGCTGTATTACATTATCAAATTTCCAATGATCGTGACTACTGAGCGGAATTAAAAGCAAGAATTGTTTGATTGACTTGCAAAGCAATGCGGTTACTGGTATCATAATAAAATTTATAGAGTCGTTAATATATGTGCATATAATATAATACCTTTATGAAAGAAGACAAAAATCAATCAGAAAAGTCAAAAAATCCTTCATAGATCAAACTTGTACTATGAAACAATGAAAATTTGTAGGGGCATTGAACATTATCAACCTTCCATCTACCATGAAAGCATTGCAAGTGTGAATTTGTGATCCACACGAGGAAGAAAAAGAAAGATGAATATACCATGCATGGCTTAAAAGTGAAACCGGTCAAGCAATCATCACTGATGCCAACATCCCGTTTGGACAAAAAGCTATAAAAACAAAACTGTTATCATCAAAAACAAATTTTGACAAAAAAAGTCTATGTTATTGACAAAGCTAGAAGTCCCCGGAGCATGATTATTTCATTTTTGCAAGAGATACTTTCTCCCACTCCACCTCCCAACACCCCCCCCCCCCCCCAACCCAAACAAAAACCAAAAAGCAAAAAATATCCACTTTTGCAATTATTTGAGTTTTCGTCCTTTTATTTTCAAACATTATAGTAATAGAAGCTTAATAATAATATTTTAATTCTTAATTTGAACACTTTTCTTGATTTAGTATCACCTTATCTAAAGTACTAATACTTAAGACTTTCCACCTAACCAGATCAGACAAATCCATCTTTTATTCTGGATTTTATCGTTGTCTCTCTTGGGTGTAGATGGAGAATGTACATGTGGTGCAAAGCAGATCTCATCCTCGAGATTTCCTTTTTTTAAGTCGGTGCACATATAATTATTAATCATCGTGATTAATAGTGAAGATATATGACCAAAAACTTGTCCAAAACAAATTCAGAAGTGCGCGGATAAATAAAGGAGACATAATATTTGATTTGATAGTATAATGCTTGACATGATCCGGAAGATAATCATGCCATTAAGGACTACTTTATCCAGAAAATACTTATATGGACTTGGTTCGCGGGTGGTGCCGTGAACCCTCTGATCTAGAATCAGCCACCTTGTGAATTAGGTAGACCATGAGTGAGCCATTGTGTGGGTGTCATATTGTGAATTAGGTAGACCATGAGTGAGCCATAATGTGAGTCACAGATGAGGTGACTGGTTTTGAATCAAAGGGTTTATAGCTCCACCCGTGGACCCAGTCCATGTAAGTATCTATCACTTTATCCTCCTCAAGAAGACTTATCACCCACTTGAGCAAAGAAGACGTGTAGATTACAGCGACGTGCATGAGTGATTAATCAATGAGATTGTTTTATTCATTGCTATGCGTGAATTTCTTCCTTTATATGTTCTTTTTTCTCGTTAGATAATGTGGAACAGATCCACCAATAATTTCACTCCAGCACTTGATTTATAATCTTACATTTTCAATTTACACAATCATATATGATCTCTGGAATTGTGAAAATGGATGGAGTGCATTTGCTTTACAGTTTGGTAGCAGTTTGCACCCAACAAAAACGTTATCAAATGATTAATGATGCGGCATGAGTGGGTTAAAGCATGTGTGCCTAGCCTATCTTGTTCTGTGCACTAGTGTGTTTTGAGTGTGAAATATGAGAGATCCAAAAATGTGTGTAGGAATTGAGCAGTGGGTACCACAAAAGTACTGCTACGTACCATATACTGTTTCTTCTACAAATGCCATTACAGAAAAAAACTCCAAAATAATGACCAAAAGATGATACGGACCTACAGCAATTATGGCATCAATATGAGCTTTTTTCCAGTTAAACCATATAAAACAGAAAAATAAAGAAAAGAAAAACCAATCCAGTGGGATTTGTCCTCCTGGCTGGCTTCTCTTCACATGGTTGGAATTTTATAATGCACTTATTAGTTAGACCATGCACATGCACATAATAATCCTGCTGCTTTTCTTCTCAGCTAAAATCATGTAGTAATAGTTTCTAATTCTTTAATGCATTGGGAATGTCTCAAAAGTTTACTTTAAACTCTGAAGTCACTTTCTAATCAAATTAGTACACCTGGTAATTACTAATTAATGGAATTATACCGTAATTAATTGCATATTAAATCCAACAACAAATACAGTGTTATGTACACAGGTACTTACTATCATAATGAATGATGATTTTATGAACCTAATTATAAAAGTAGGAGTTTTAATAATATCTATGCGTGGTGTACCATGATGACGCACCTCTCTGTACATGTATATTCCTAAACATGTATTTAATGGGAAAGCATTAGTGACTTGTACGTCAGTCAAAAAGTGTTGTACCCTACCTGTATTGTCTCTTCTAATTAAATTAAGGGACAGAATAAATATACAAGTTCGTAGGTGTGAATGGGTAATAGTAAATTAAGTACATTGTGAATCTGAAGTCATCAGATTCTGCAATTATAGTGGATGCAAAAGAAAAGAAGGAATGCTAACAATTAGTAGCATTGTACTTCCATTCCATAAAACGAACAGCCAGTTTTTCTGCAACGCATTAATTACTTTTATATTTGTAAATATGACCCATATCTTTTTGTTTTTAGATTCTGTTTTTTACCCAAGCTACAGATTTCTGATCTTTTTTCAAAAAAAAAAAAAATAGATTTTTGATCTAAAATATCTACTAAATGACTTAACTTTTTTCTTTTTTTTTTTTTTTTGGCGACAAAGTGGTGAGCCAAAACGACCCTACGTGCATGTGATTAGTCCAACTTTTGTTATGTGAATGACTCCATAAATATATAGTTTTTGGAAGGTTTTTTAGTGTATATCTGTTGTTCTTCCTGATACTCCGCGAAAAATATTAGGCTATTCTGTGCTTTGGGTGACCGTCCCCTGAGTTTCGTGACTTCGAGGCTCTCCAAAATGTGTCGTTTTCTCCATTTTTAGCTCATCTGTGTATTGTATTAGGTTTTTTACTTTAACTACCATTTCAACTTGCTTAATTGCCTTGTATAAGCAGACAGAGTGTGTGTTTGTGTGTATTTTGGGGGTTTAGTAAGGATTATATTAAGTCCTACTACAAAAGAAATCAAATACTCCAAACTTAATATTAGCACATAGATGAATGAACCCTTTTTTATCATATCCATAGTATTATATTTCTTCATCCACAACACAATCAAGAAAGATACTTGCAACTATGCACTCATCAGTAACCAACCCCGTTATCCCATTTTACTAGCAGTACTACTCTTTTTACCATTTTAACTTTTCCCGCTTTCTCATTGTCTCCCAGCCTCAGCCTAGCCCCTCTTTCCTTCTCTCATTCTGCATCTATTAACACTTCCTCAATGTTAGAACTACTTTGATGAATGTTGTTAGTTCCATGTTAGAACTACTTCATTTCTTGTCTGAATAGAAAATTTTCGTTTTATCTTCTTTTTTTTGTTGGTTTTTTTTGCCCGGGGGGGGGGGGGGGGGGGTTGGATTAGATGGAGAAATTGGATTGTTAAGCAAAGGTACTAAATTCCAATGCAGCAAGTGATGATATTTGAAGGGAAGTAAAAAGAAGGAATGAATAGCAAATATCGGATTACTACTACTACTACTAATCTTCAGTCCAAGAAAGTGCCTTTGTATCCTCAAAATGTGAGTCCTATGTTACTTTTTTCTTTTTTATAGGTTGGCCCATGAAAGCTCCCGGAAAAGAGTCTAAGGATTTATAGATTTCCGTTTTCTTTACCTGTTATCTAGATATAGTGGACTGTGAATTGTCACTCTGAACAGAAAAGTTCCGAACTTTTGATCCAAATCTCGACATGGGATTTTTGATATTCTCAGCCACGGGCAAATTCATTTGTAAAAAAAAAATGGAGAGATATAAATATTTGGAATGGGGTTTTTGTTTCCCACAAGATGATATTTTTGTTAATAAATTCTGAATCTTGCAATAGGAGAAGAAGATGGAATTGCTGGAGAACAAACTACTATCAGCAAATAAAGTTAGTAGACGTCGATCAGCCAGAGAAAGAAAGTTGGCCTTATTACAAGATGTAATCAAACCAAATTCTGTCCTGCTGAGTTGTAAATTTGGTTGATTGCATATTTATGATGGAATTTTGATCTTTATTGAGAAATGCTGATTTTTTGTTTTGTTACTATTTCGAATTTGGCAGGTTGACGAGTTGAAGAAGAAGCTAAGACACGAAGAGAATGTTCATAGAGCTCTGGAGAGGGCTTTCAATAGACCTTTGGGAGCTCTGCCTCGTCTGCCCCCTTATCTCCCTCGATATGTTAGTTTACTAGTACAGATTGACATGTTTTATATCCGTCCTTTCTTTGTCCTTTCCTTTGACATAGTTCAGAAGAGATTTATCTGGTATACAAAAACTGTTTAATGTTAAAATTGAAGTGTGTGAAGTGATTTTTCTGTATTGTTGTATGTGATTTTGTAGATACTAGAACTTCTTGCTGAAGTGGCTGTTTTGGAAGAGGAGGTGGTGTTTCTTGAAGAACTGGTTGTGAATTTTAGACAAGGTCTGTATCAGAAAGCTGTTCACACATCCTCCAGGAGCAACGGGAACAATTCTGCAGACTCATGTAGTGAGGTCTTAAGGTCCAGAAGAAGGCACTCGAGAGCCCTTTCCCACAGTGAGATTAGTTTGGGATCATCTGTGACCGTGGCTGCAGCAATGCCTTCGCCTTCTTTTTCTAGAAGTGTTTCAACCAGAAAACCAGCTTCATCTGACGCTGATGGCAGCATGGCATATTTCCATGGTAGGCAAACCTATGGAGAACAAATTCTGAAGAAACCAAGTTCTCCAGTGGAAGAATGGCTTGGAAAAGAAAATCGGTCATGGGCTAATTTAGTGAAGGATAAATTAGCTCCAGCAAAGAAAGCCACTGTAACGAAAACCCCAATAACAAGATCTCCAATCAAGCCGGACCAAATAGATAAAATTGCTGATTCCTTGAAATTGCAGGTACAACCATGTTGCTGTAGTTGGTTTCAATTCTTGATAGCAGCCCATTAGACTACACTAGAATAATAATATCTGCCTTTATAGAGAGAGCCATTTGTCTAACTTAAAATCGTATTGCTGCAGTGTAGTGTTGTGGACCAGACACAAGAGAGTTTTTCAGGTTCCTCAGATGACAGGGTGTTTGAAGCTGAAACCGAGGCCAACATAACTTCCCAAGACATTTTGAAGTGCTTGTGCACCATTTTTTTAAGGTTGAGCACATCAAAAGGGAAGACACGGGATTCAGAATCCTTTTTCCCTCTTATAGCAGGGGATCTGAGCGAGAACAATATGGACCCAGACTTTCGAGGTCCTTATTTGATCTCTACAGGGTCTATATCTATAAAAAGAGACTTTGGTCCTTACGGAATGTTTCCCATGGTTGAAGCTAGCTCCATTAATTTTAACCGGAAAGCAAATGCTTTGTTTCTGATTCGTAGACTTAAGTGAGGCCTTAGGCTGTGATTCATTTTAGCTTCGATTTTTTAAATTTTCAAGAATTATTTGGATTCAACTTCCTTTCTTTTTATTGCAGGCTCCTTCTTAGCAAGCTGGCAACAGTCAAAGTAGAGGGGCTCACCCATCAGCAGAAGCTAGCTTTCTGGATAAACACTTACAATTCCTGCATGATGAATGTAAGGGGATATCTGACATTGAATGCCATTTGACTCTCTAAGTGTTTCTTCTCTTGTGCACATTGTAATTCCTGCTTTAGGCCGTATCTTCAACCAAATTATGGCACCAGAATATTGATATCTAGTCCTTTCAACTTCTCAGGCATTTTTAGAGCATGGAATTCCTGACAGTCCTGAGAGAGTTGTAGATCTGATGCAAAAGGCAAGATCACTAATTTCAAGCTGCTGATCATTTCTTTCCATTAATCTTTGTCCTTCACCAAAATGGCTGACAAAACATCACTAAGTACTAGTAATCATCTCAACTTCGATTTTGATTTCTGCTTATTGACCTGGAACACAAGTTTAATGTACAGAAAATTATCACATATCTGATCAGGGCAAAGACATAAAATTTGTATTGTTATTTTGATTTAACAATGCCTATGCTTCCTGAAAAGCTCGGTATTTGTTCTTATTTTCTTTAACAAAATGAATGATCACTGTATGCATCTCCACCAATGAATTCCGCTACATCTGTAGGCAGTAGAATTTCGTGTGAACCATAGCATGCCAATTTCAGAACTTAAACGACATTCAAAATTAGACTATGCTTTTCTCAGGCAACAATCACTGTTGGGGGCTATTCGCTAAATGCAA